>CM039119.1:18913473-19168024 GCA_022036555.1 Microstegium vimineum
TTCTGTGATACAACAGTTTTTGAAAACTGCTTCATCCCAGAGACGCTAACATGCAACTATGAAAGAGAGTCCAGGAGTGGTCAACCAGTCAACACAAGGGACTCGAACTCTCTGGTACTAGATGGACTGTTGATGCAGGGGAAGAGAATTCCCATGGCATTCAAGTTTGTGGTTACAAAACTGTGCTTTGTTGCAACACCAAAGTGGCCGAGCAAAACTACCTGGCCTATGTTGCTACCTCGGTACCTCCACAGCTAACTGGTGGCAGCTAGGTGGTTTTTGGAACTTGCCATGCACCCATACCCGCTGCATCGACTTCCCGTTCTTTCGGTTCACGGACTTGACACAGCAATATTCCAGCTCCAACTGCAGAAGTGCAGAGCAGTGTGCAAATGTAAATCAGCATTTACTACTCCCTCTATCCCAAATTATATGACATCCCAATAATCTTAGAGAGTCAAAATATCTCAAGTTTGATCAAAACTTATATGATAATATATTAACATTTATGATGACAACTAAGTATCATAAGATTCTTTATCAATTATATTTTCATAGAATGCCTATTTGATGTCATAAATCTCAAATAGAATTCTTTAACTTGGATTCAAAGGATGTACAAATTAGACACGCAAGGGAACTCCATTAAATAAACAATTACAATAATGAGTATTCTATAATAATTGACAAGATATGAAAGGATATAATTATACCATCCTTTTGATGAATTTGTTAGAAGTGCTTTACCATTGAAGATCACTACCAACAACAGTATATATATTGTCCCTCCATTCTAAATTCATTTCAACTTTCTTGTAGAGTAAAAAAATCTCAAGTTTGACTAAAGTTATACAGAGAGTTACAAAGATTTATGACATCAAATAGATATACTATAAAAATATAATTAAAGAATAATCTAATGATACTTAGTTCAGAAATGTTTTTATTTTATTATATAAATTTAGTCAAACTTAAGATCTAAGAAAGTTGGAATGACTTGTTATTTGGGATGGAGGGAGTACTGTTACTGCTTATTATAACTTATAATTAATGTACTACTCTTTATGTAAAACTACAGTGCATTAGTTAGATCCATAAGAAGTTAAAAACAATTTTTCTTTTCAATGAGCATAAGAAACAGTTGATTTAGGTGCTATATATTAACAACATAGCTCTGGCACTCCTGCATCAAGGGGAACATAGATGGGCTTGATGCAAGTGGTGGTAATTCAGTACAATCAGAAACTGTAGACATTTCAAGCAATTGAGAGTTACCTCTACTAGCCCAGCAGCATGAAAGAGTTCTCTCACAGTATCCAATGAGAAGAAGTATGAAAAGGTACCATCTGATCGCATATATTCCCGAAACCCTACTCTTTGATGAGGTAAAAACCGAAGCATTGTCATGTCATAAAGACCTGATATATATAAAAAAGCTATCAGAAAGCAGTTGGTTGTATGCAGTGTGAAATTATACCGTTGTATGTGAGCCACTACCGTAATCCCTAAACAGAAGAAGGCCGCCTGGTTTCAGAACAGAAACACATTGTTCTATAGTAGTTGGCATTATGTTGAAGGGTATGGCTGACAGTGTGAATATCTGCCAATAATAAAAATAAAACTATAACATTTATTAACTGGTAAAAGACGAGTACTGATACTGAGAATGTGAAAATGCTGTCCTTCAAAGTACATTCAGAACTATAACATGTGCAAATCAAACTTTAAACATACATATACATGTACACCATGATCATTTTTTTATATGCGAACAAATGATATGAGTATGATCAACCGACTAGCACCAGATAAAATTAATCTACCATGGTAATAAAATCCATGCCACCAGCACAACATTGGTTCTCTCTAAGGAAGACTGGGTGCTCTTTTCTAGTTCCATGGTGACTTGGATCTGAAAGCAAAAATATAATGAGTTCGTAACTTGGTAATGTGAAAATAAAACTCAAATGAAGGAATATTTCAAACAAAATGAATGACCAAGTAATAATGCAGCAGCTTTTCCCAGAGAACTTTGACAGACTTTGCAGAATAACCAATCTGGGAAAGTTTCTTTAGAAACATCCATTAAAAAGGGGTGGAACCTATCCTTGATATCAATCCCTTTTGTAATGGATATAATTTCATTTGCCTTCTCAAGAGTGTCTTTACTACAGTCACAAGCAAAGACAGTGATCCTTTCACTAGACCTGAAGAAACCATACATTGTGGCTGTGTCACCATTAGGAAGATCTTAGTAATATAATTTATATAAAAGATTATTATAATGACATATAGTGTCACACATTGAGGACAAAACAGGACAGCAAAAATACTACATATTCAGGATTTTAGAAGTCAGATCAAATCACAGTAATACTGCAACACACCGCACTAGGGAGGAAAATTTGAAGTATTTAAAGTCTATTTCAATATGCAAAATTTGAAACTAAGTTCACAGTTAGCAACTGTTCATTATCTTCTATGAATTAGGCGACTGAACAAAAAGTAGTTCTGAGGACATTACCGTAGAACAGAAACAGCAGTGCTCCCATTCCCACACCCCACTTCTAAAACCTTGGCTTGATCTTTGCTGCTACAAAGTTCAGGAAATTCCTTAAGCAAATACCTCCTTTCCTGTGAAAGTAACATAGATGTGATCTTCAACCTATGATGCACACTTTTTCATTCTTAGTTTTACTTTCTATGCATTTTCAGTCAGAAATGCCATTTTCTAAATCAATTTACTGATGAACAAAGGTGGGAAAAAACTCAAAGACACATGCATAACTGAATAATCATACGGTCAGTCTGGTATACTTGCAACGACATTTCTGAGGCAGCCGACCTATAGTGCGCAAACAGTGGTATTCTATTCACACTATAGCACGGTATTGTCAGTAGGCCAACAAAGGCACTATATCCCAATTTCCTATGGTGACATGGCAATGCTGCAAAAGCTGGGTGCTGCACAGAAAATCGGATCTTGCAATCTGACAAAGACCTAATTTAATGTGAAGGTTACAAGCATAGAATTTGATTTGAGAATTTTTGCGAGAATGGTACAAAACAACATAAAAAAACTGCCATACAGAAGAGGTTAAGTTCCATCGGCAGAACACTTCGCAGCCTGCACCTTTCCTTGCAACCATCCCCCATCTAAACATTTTGGGTACTTTCAGTTAGTTCATTCATCACATGTCAAACTCCAAGGTTCAATTCTTATTCTTGCACAAACCAGGCTTAATGGAACATTTTGCTTACATTTCTATTAGTCCTGATCGAATAAGCAGGAATGTGGTAATAAAAAGGGAACTTGCACAGTGGGGGTTGAGATGTAACCTTGAAGAACTTCCCGGACGCGTGGTGACGGTGGAAGCTTCTCCAGGCCTCCGACGAAGGCTGCGGCGGCGAGGTTGTACTGCCGGCGGGCTCGAGAAAAGGGGAGAGGTGGTAGGAGAAGGCAGGTCCGGATTCCACCTCCTCCTTGAGTTCCTCCCACTCGAAGTCGTGCGAATGGTACTCCGCGTCCGCCTCGTCTTTGCCAGCGTTCTCCACTTCGCCTCCTGCTTCTTCCACTTCCATGGAGGGAGCGCGTCTTGCTTTGTTGTCGAATTAGCAAGATCTACCCAGCTTGTTGTTTCGATTACGGTCTGCGTGTCCTGGGGACCTCGCCAAGCGAGCTCAAGTCACCAAAAGGTGCGCCGCCACTGCCGGGAGCCCGGGAGGAGAGGAGAGGAGAGGAGAGGAGCGAGCAGGGCACAAAACCTCCCACGGGGTGCGTCGGCCACAGGGTAACGCTTAAATAAGAGAGGGCAAATGAAAAAAGATGCCATTGTAAAATCAGTAATTACTTCTATTCTCTACTATAATTGAAAATTTCTATAAGAGTACAAAGTCTGAATCTCAGCTCGTGACTCCTCATCTAGCTTCCCACCCTCCTTCTTACCCATACACCGAACGCACCGGGCGACCAAGGATCCAAACCTGGGGAAAAAAAAAACCACGTCCGACTCCCATCGCTCCACACCGCCGCCGCCAATGGTCGCGGAGCCCTTCCCCGTAACCACAGCCTTGCGTGCGTGGGTGTCGAGGGCATGGATGAAGCCGGAGGCGTAGATGAGGACCTGAGCAGCCGCTCGCCGTGGCGGTGCGGGCGCGGAGGACGCGGGGTCACGACGGCGGCCTCGCTCCCCTCGATCGACGGCGGCGCTGCCCTACACCCAGCACCCCGCGCCATGCTGGCAGCACCCTTCCCCAACCCCTCCCGACGGCGGCCACGACGCCCTTCCCCATCCTGACACCTTGCGTACGTGGGTGTCAAGGGCATGAAGGCAGGAGGAGGCACAAATGTGAACACGACCAGCCGTTCGCCGTGGCACAATCTCAAGCCATAGGAACACATCACCATCACGGGATCCAGTGCTACAGATCTGGCCAACCAGGGCGAGAACTCCACAACTCCGGTCAACCTGCTTCCGATTCTGCGCTTAATCAATGACCAAACAGTACCTAGGAAGAAGTGATTTGGATGTGATTTTTCTCATTTTTTTATTTAATTATCTAGCAGAAATAAGCAACTCTAACCTGTTTGTATAGAACTTTTTCTTGTCGTTTCAATCAAACCATGAATACGTTATGGAGGTTCATAAAATTGCAAGCCGGCTAAATAATAAGGAAGTGTAGATTGTAAATTGATGTGGCTATCAATATGCTGAGTTACTGGTGTTTTGGCTGTATTAGTGATGCGGAGAGGGCAACAAAATCTTTTAGGTTGTCAATCTCTGAAGTCTATTGATTCTTTACTATTTTTCATTCAATAATCTCTTATTTCCCCTACAGAGGAGTGCTACTCGGTTCTAGATCTCATGATTAACTCCTTATTTAATCATGAAGTAGAGATTTTAACTTCATGTAGTTTTTCTATTTTTCTTAATTTAATCACTAATTTTCGTAAATGTAAATGTGTGCTCTTATAATTTCTTCGCAGATCCTTAGGACTTTTACATTGTCTAAATATTTGCTAAACAAGTGTTATTAACGTAAGTCTGTACTATGGTCTTTAATTTTTCTATAGTTGTATCTAGGTATCATTACAAGATCCAAAAACATGACTAATCTCTAGTTGCAATTGAAGTAATCACATTAACTCAACTTTTGTTAGCAAATTCAAATGGGCAGTCACCTACTTATGTTATAAGGTTAAACAAGATTAATTCCAGATGCTTGCAAGAGAGGTGTTGCTTGATCTATTACATCTTAGAAGTCTATTTTTTTATTAATTAATAGGTATTCCTTTTGGCCTCCATTATTTGTAGAAGTGATGGTTATTCATTAAGAAGATGACCATGGACACTATAATGGATCTACTACTTGCTTGAACTATGTCCTATTGATAGTAATTGGGCTGCTTACACTCTGCTCTATCAATTTCTGTAACATATGAATTTTCTATAAAATTTTGTCTTTTGTAGGAATCATAAATCTAGCTACATAGATGTTCATATCTTAATATTGTAGGAGATCGGGAGTGATATATTTGAATCACTCTCCCCTACGTACTTCGACCTAGGGCCTCGGGATCTTGTGTGGCAGGGTTTTCATGCATGTCACGTTTTTTGTATATCCAAGATTCATAGTGCTAGATCAGCATAGGTGCAAGATCGACTCGACAACCACTAGATCGAAACCAAGGATTGATCCAGGAGCTTCTAGAGGCGATAGCGATCAAAACCAAGGATCAATCCAGGAGCTTTCAGGAGGCGAGGAGGGGGGCATAGCGTTGAGGAGGTGTAGGTGCCGACCGTGGATCTGGTTCGCAGATCCACGTTCCTGCTCGACGTCCTGGTCGCAGATACCAACCATGACATCCCATACTCTCCCGTGGTTACTCTCCCGTGGTTTCTTAGCATGGGCAAATATAATAGTCTAACTATAATATACCTTAATACTAAAAAACAAAAATTTCCTTCTCTCACACACACTTTTTTTCATCCGTCATATATCTATATCTACATAGAAAGAATCTTTAATTCTAAAGAGTGAAAAATTCTTTCCTCCAGTCACTCTCTACTACATCCATAATTTATCTATATATATTAAATAACATTTTTTTACTTTCTTCTCCATCTCCATCTATTGGTCTCTCACTTCTTTTTCGAGTCCTCGGTCCCATTGCTAGTGTTCCATTCCCTCCCTCCATCTCCATCTATTCTTCCATCTTCACCCTTCCGCTCTCTAAAACATTTTGCACAAGGAATCCTTTTACACAAGTGAACATTATCAGCTATCTTACAAGAACAACTATTATCTTACTGGCAAAAAAAAAAGAGGTTTCACAAAAGTGAACACAAACTATCATCTAGAGACTAGTTATCTTATATGCACATAAAAAAATAGGTTCCCCATAACAATTCCTAGCTTTCATGTAGAGGTCATCATGCCATCTTAGGCTATGCGCACAGGCTAAGCCATGTGGATCCTGCAGGAGATAAAAACGTGCAGCGGGTACCCTACGTCTGTGCTATATGCCCCCGTACGCACGATTCCTAGAGGGTGTGCGGGGTGTTCGCTATGCGCTTGGCTGGCCTCGATCCTCGTGCTGATACCTTTTTCACTCATAAAAAATATTATAACTCACAAACCGAAATGACAAATTAAATTTCGTTTACACCATTAAATTTGTTTCAATAAATTTTTCAAAACAGGATCTCACATGGATATATTTAGATAAATTTTATTTATAAACATATGGGACATACGGTTGACAGTTGATATAGAGTATCAGATATAAAGGATGATGGTGCAGAAGAAATATGTATAGAGGAAAAAATCTTACTGATTAGGATAGAATATTCTTTTTACATAATAAATATAGAGGATAAAGAGTGCGGATAACCTTAACTCCACTAAATACCATGCCTACCAACATACCAAGAATAAAACCCCCTACAAAATCTAAGAAAGTAGTGCATCTATTCTTCATCTTTGCTTCCAAGACTTTCAACTTCTCCTTGGCTTCCACCTCTGTGTCTTTCTTTAGGTTCTCCCTCTATAAGAACTAGATCATCTTGTCAACCGCTTCAACATGCTATATTGCCCTGTTCTAGCCATATAATCATCAACACCATGCATTGTCTCCCTCTTGAAACCCACATAGCATCACATAGGTCTGTTAACAAACCCTTCACAAAAAGGCAGATGGTGCCTCATCAACCCAAGCAAAGAACCCACAATCCAATGGCGTCTACAAATTCAACAAATCAATGACACATAGCACAACATTGATTAACCAAAACAATGAGTACATTGGATCTTGGTAGCTTACCCTAGATCTCCTACATCTGTAGTACCTCTACCCTAGATTATTGCCACTCTGCGAGGTCCACCTTGGCACCTTCATCCTATAATGCCACTCAACAGTAGGATCATAAGCCAGGGGATTAGCAATATGACACCAACAAGCCCTTGCCATCGACGACACGACCACCATGGTTGGTGAGCATACCCCTGAGAGGAACGCACACTTGACTCAACCATGAGTCATCCACTCAAATGCCACATCATAGTCGACCTTCAACTCAACCTCTAGTGCTACTCCAAGCTTCACCTCTGCCCTTCTCCCCACCATGGCCCTTCACCGATGTGTAGAGCTATGACCTATGAATGGGTGAAGGGGAGAGATATGGGGAACAATTCAATATTTTTGGAGCCAAAGAGGTCTGACAAGGGAGTTAGGCACCATCATGTCATTGGCTTCTAGGCTGGAGCGCCATGCAGGTGAAATCAGGCTCCAAAACCACTACAAGGGGTTCATTAAACAATATGGGAAACTTTAGATAGTGCTTGTTAAATGGTTGCAAAATTCTCAAGGGGTGGATTAGCCACAATACTAAAGCTAAGGGGGGTTTTGTAGACGTTTTCCAATTTTATTACTAACAAGGTGGCAAATCTCTCTTGGTCTTTTTGGATCTCATCAATAAAGATGTCATGAATACGCGTTTCATAAATACAAACCTAAGTTTTTTGTAGATCTTATTCGGAGGGACGTACTGGCTCCGCTTATGTAGATCTTATTGATGTTGCTAAGTCGTTGCCCATCATGTATACATGCTCTACCTTTCATGACGTTGCTAGCAAGGGAATTTTTTTTGCTTCTCATGGATGGCCTTTCATGTTTAGGATTGCTCCATGATCTTTTAATTATTTTGTTGCATGAACATTTTAGTATGCAACTTTGGTGTAATATAAGTGCATGGCCTAATTCCTGTGAAGTCAGATTCTTTCCATTATCTAAATAAAAAAATTTCACCATGGCATAGCTCTAGTTGAGTGAATAGAAACACACACACACACACACACACACACACACATATATATATATATACATATATATATATATATATATATATAGATAGATCACTTAATTGAAGTCCAAATGATGCAAGTTTTGGTGCTCAAATTTTATAACATGCATTCTAAAAGTCCAGCAGAAAAGTTGCACAGTTCTATTCTAGGTCAGTTTATAAGATGCTTTGGAGATGATTTTAGACCTCCCATGGGCTAAGCACACAACACTAGTAGAGAATAGACTTTCGATCGGTACAACATGTTAGTCCCAGTTAGAGTTACAACCGGGACTAATGTGAGCATTAGTCCCGGTTCCAAGTTTCATGGGTTTCAAAAGATTTTTAGTTTCGGTTGGTAATACCAACCCAAATTAAAAAGCTTATGTTAGTCCCGGTTGATGTTATGAACCAGGACTAAAGGATATGTTCTCCTTTAGTCCCAGTTGGTAACACCAATTTGGACTAAAGGACCCTTTAGTCCTGGTTGGCATTACGAATTAGGACTAAAGGTCCTCCGGTGGGTTAGTTCTCAAAAGGGAAACATCTCATCTATGTTAGACGTGTTGTGTATATGTGAGGTTAATTGTAAGTTACACGCGAGATAATGCATAAGGTCTTGGGTTCAAATCTCATGAGATACTGTGGTGGGAAGCATTATTTATTATAAGTTGGGATGACTTTTAGTTTTGGTTGTGCCAAACCTCCCGGATCAGGACTAAATCCAGTTCCCAACCGCAATGACTAAAAACCATATCTCCACTAGTGCAGCCAATATTCTAACACTTTGATGTGTGATCACATTTTGCATCAACACAAATCCCTCTCCGAAGTCCCACGGGCAATGTGAATTTCTTCTTTTGTGCAAAATCACTAAGTCTTGAAGAGGTCAGCTGCTAGTCTACAATAATAACAACCCTCGATATCGGAGGAGATGTGAACACATGGAAAGCGAGTGCTGTCTTGCCACTTATGTCCAACTCATTACCCAACTACCGCGCACAGGAACAATTTGCTGCCGTCCGTCCTATTTCTATATGATTTATCTTCGTTCTTCTCTCTACTATGTTTGAAACCTTGGATCTGCACAGACTAGCTATAGCATGGTGACGGTGACTAGACCTTTGCCGTATGATTCTTTTGTCTGATTAGTGATTACATGGTCACTCTTGGCCAAGTCTTCGCTTACGGAGTGAGCCAAACGGTTCTGTTTTTTATCCGAGCTAGTAATAAGAATCAGCATATATAGCCCTGGTCAGTCTTTGGTCTCACACCGGCGTATAGTTACCAAGTATTATATATATATATATATATATATATATATATATATATATATATATATATGAGCAATACATATACCGCACATTTGGTGAGCCCCTTCTTGCGGAAAAGTCGATGCATTTCATTTTATGTTTAGATTGCTTAGTGAATTAATGTAATATACTCACCATACAATACTAAAATAGAGTGTTCCCCGCCCAAAAATGTTACCTTCAGATTTTCTGAAACCGAGCCCAATGTTGTATCCATGGACAGTGCGTATATTTTCCCATCATATATATATGTCATCCATTGTATATACATATTACTTTATTCGGGAAAAATAAAGAACTGATTGAAATTTAGAATTGACGTTCCTTGTCATAGGTTATAGTGAAATGAAGTGCTTATTTGGATCTCAACTGGGTTATAGTAATTTGGATTATTATACATGGAGCTATAAGGCCAGTCTCAATGAGGTTTTATCAAAGTTTCATGGATATTAAATATGCTGACGTGCCACTATATTGATGAAGAGAGAAAGAGGATCATAGGAAAGTTTTATGGGAGTAGAGAGAGTTTCATGGGGATGAAACTCCTGTGCATTGTTTTCAAAATATGGCTACATTTAAAACTGTGCTATGAAACCCCCACTGAGGATAACCTAATAATATGGACTACGGATTCTAATAATCTAGACTACTGCTTGGACCCCTAGATTATAGCGCGTGGATTATTGTTGGTTAGATCATAACTCAGTAGAAGTTTTATGTCGCAGCTTTCAAAAACATCCATATTTTAAAAACAATGCAGTACTCTCATGAAATTTTTATTATCTCTCTTCATCAATATAGTGTTACATATGAATATTTAATGTCTATAAAATTTTGATGAAACTCGATTGAGACTAGCCTAAGGGTCTCTTCGGTTAGCCAAGAATAGAGCTAGAACTTATTCCGGCTTATCAACAATATATAAATTAGTGAACCATTCTAACTGGGAATTGTTCTAAGAACTCATTTGAAGATAACCAAATGAGCCGTAATAGTGCCCTTGCATGCTGCACTTTTTTAACCAACAGAGGATAAGGTGGAGGGGAAAACTTGGTCTTTAATTTCTAGCACCCATAATCTCCAATTACCTGATCTTAGGGGAATTACAGAATTGCTGTAATATGGTGTTTTGATCAACAATCTACCCCTTTGGGTCTCTATCATATTATTTTAGCTGATTATTATGATCTGGATCTAAAGCACATTAATATGATAACAAGGGCCTGCATGTCTCTGATACATGTCATTGATACCCTGTAGTTTCAAGTTATTTAACAGTTTATTTTCCCACAACAACAGGAAAGAAATGGTATGTTCAACTGGCTAGCAAAAAATTGACTGAATCACAAGGACACTCAGTCGCTCATAAGAAAAAAAATGTATGTTCATATGTAAACAAGGAGTTTGTTACTGATGAAAGACGTTTGAGACAAAAGGATCAGACAAACTAAGATATCACGGCAATTTGACTGAATCAAGGCATGCAGATAATTATATATTTCCTCGGGGAAAAAAAATCTTCTGTGCTGCTAACAAACTGTATCATCATTTTATAACTTTTCTTAGTCCTCAGGGACAATCAAAGTAAACTCTTCACTGATGTGACTTTTTTTTTGCCTCGTTGATTCAGTAATAACTGGAAAGGCAAATTAAAGTTTTAATATATAAGTCATTCACATAGTTTACCTAGCACTAGCAGTCTTAGAAAGAGAAATTTGTTTTCAGTTAATATATATATAGTTGAGACTTGAGATCCCTCTCTGGAGGCACTGCCGGATCTTTGCTAATGCATCATAATACTAACTAATGTCCAAAATGAAAACGGCACAATCCGCATCATGATCTGTCGGTCTAAGTTCTGACAGGAACGAAATCGGTAATTTCTGACATATAACATTATTGTTTATCATGTGCACGCGAGCATATCACTGTCCTATATATAAATCATATCATAAATGTAACAAGATTATTTATATATCACATGTTGTATTGGGAAAATATCTGAAGTTGAGATAGATCCAGAAAGAGTAATAACATAGAGACCCGCCGGCCGGACCAGCTGCTGAATGAGGAGCTAGCATCGATACAGCACATGCATGATATGGGAAAATATCGGAATGAAAGCAACAAAAACTCCAAAACAAACATGGGAAGAGAAACAGCTGAGCAAAATATAATCAGCACATATATGGATCGGATACAGTGACTCTTTCAGAGTATATATTTGCCCTGTCTTATGATACTGTTTTTATTACTACTACTGCCCTGCATATGCAATACACTGTTATATATGCCCAGAAATTAGCTAGTTTTTTTTGTAAAGAAATTATAAGTCGTCGTCTTTTCTAAATGATTTTGCATGCTTATTATCGACGCCACCACATGCACAACTCTATCGGATTCTTCTAAACAAAGATTCGAATTCAAAATTCGATTAGCGCATGTAAAAAGGAAAATGACGGATCCATCGACTACAACCAGCTGTCAGCAATGTGTGTAATTATAATAGTATATATATACTATATATATAACTTGCATTGGCGTTCCTGATGAGACGACGTCGTGACTTGTTACTACAGGCGACGCCAAACCCGAGAACAAGAACCGTTCGCATCCACTATGCGCTGCGCAAGGCAAGGAGGTGCTCGAGGGCGGCAGGCTACACACTAGCTACACACACTGGCAGGGCTGCCGGCCGGCGTCGGCCGGCCGAATTGTTTTCTTCGATCTCAACGATCCTTGTCGCCATCCAAATGCCAGCCAGAACTAGACGTCAAAGCCGTGTCGATTACCCTTACTCTTCTTTCTCTACATAAAAACTAGTAGCAACTTGCAGGCTGCAGCTGTCTGTCATCATTATATAAGGCACCTGCACTTGTTGCGTTTGGAGTCTCTCCCAGTCCCCAGCTACAGCTAGCCCACCGTACCTCTCCAAGAACCCTAAAAACGAGCTAGCTTCACTGACCACACCGGCCGGCATTCAATTCATCAGCTTATTTGATTTGAGACGGCATTTCTTCCGATCCAGATATAACAGTACTATATAGAGCTCGTTTGTCTGCTCTGATCGATCCGAATCCGAGCCATGGAAGGTGGGTTCAACAAGAGCGGCTCACCGGAGGCGGAAGGCTCGAGGCGGGCGCCGGCGGGGGCCTACTACGAGTGCTCCTTCTGCAAGAGGGGGTTCACCAACGCGCAGGCGCTGGGCGGCCACATGAACATCCACCGCAAGGACCGCGGAGGCGGCAGTAAGTCCGGGAACGCGCCGCCGCAGCAGGGCGGCGGAGGGGACGTGCACCTGGGCCTGTCCCTGGGAAGAAGGAGGATGTGGATTTGGAGCTCAGGCTTGGCAGCTATCCTTATAACTAGCTTAGCATTAGCACACCGTATCTCTCCTCAACTTATTTGCTATATATATCTACATGCACTACTTACTTACTAGCGAAGAGATTAATCAGCTATGTGCTGATGATCGATCGAGTTACTGATTAATATAATATAAAAATAGGTATGAATTCAAGCTACGGAGTCATGCTAAAGTACTGGCCGGCCGGCCGGCCTCTTTTGTGCGCTGCTGGATCGATTTTTCGTGATTTGAGAGTTTGGTTCCTGCTTGTCCTATCTGCTGCCATTTGAGAATGCTTGATTGGGAGGAAAAGTGATTGCTGTAGCAGGATCAAATAATTCCTGGAGGTCAGCTAGCTAGCTGATGGATGTACATATAAGTGTGTGGAGTCATGCAGCATGCGCACAAAGCGGAGGGAATTTTGTTAAGTTCTCTTCATCTGTTCTATTTGCATTATTGCATTGGGATCGTCAGAGTTATTACTAGCTACCCATCACCCTTAAGAACAACTTCAAGAGAAGATTCTTTATTATGTTTTGTCCCTAATGCATGCATGGTAACTTCCGATCCAGATCAGAGTTCGTTCAGACGGAGAGAAATACGAGAAAAAAAATCCCTCTTATTAATTAGTTCTCTAAGTCTAAGCTCATTCCGGCTGCATCATATCAAATCTTTAACTCCTTTAAGGTACTCTTCTTGTTTTTGCAGTAAAATAGAGGTTGCTTTATTGTTTGATTAGTTCCTCCAATCCTCCCAAAACAAGCACAAAAGTAGTACAGTAAAATCTCTGGGTTGCAATAAAATACTTTTTGTGTACTAATTACCTAGCTTTGTCTATGAAATATATACTCCTATGTGTTCCTTTTGGATCAGAGTTTATCTGCCTATATCTTATAATGAACTCTGACAGGTCTGTCTCGTCGTCCTTTAGTTACCATGGGGGCTAAAATGTATTTCATTTTAGTTCAGACATCATAACTGTTCATTCCCAACCTACATAAGATTATCTCGATTTACTAATAATATGGCTGACTGTCTAATTTGTACTTGATGTTGATTTAAATTTCTTTGAGATGAATTATATATTAGTATTGGTACAGATGTGTCCATAACACCTATACCATCAAAGCTATAATTAACCCCATGCATTGACATCATCAATCAATGTTGTAATTCTCCTAGTATATCATTTCCTATATATATATATAATAATTCTGTTCTCTCTCATTTTGTTATTTGCATTCTTGTATACCAATTTAGTAGTAGTTATTGTATAACACATTATCAGCATGACTGTCTTCAATGACTATTGTCGCCTATAGGTAATTAAGAAGCATGTTTTGCATCATTATGTCCTTCTATGCAGTAATAAACCATTTTGAATTGATCCTTGTTATTTATACTATATTATTGTGCAATTATTTATACTATAATATTCTATATATTATATTATGTGGATGTTGCCAAGCTTTATTTTGCAGCTCTTAACGTTACTGATAAGAACTATTTTATCATGGGTACGGTGCTAGATGTTGAAATTCACTTGAAATCTAATGGGCTTGGTGAAGTGATCAAAGCAAACAATAGTGCATATAGCCAAGATAAAATCTAAAGCTTTGTTTTTTATTTGGCTTTACCTCACGTGAGCATAACATATAAGGTGGGGAAAACCCTCAACTAAACAACTCTCTTTAGGTTGAGTTAAACTTGAGGTATTGTTTTGTTCTAGGCTCTAGCAGACTTAAGCCTCCTATGGCAGCGAGCGAGCTGGACCGGAACCGCTACAAATTTTAATGACTACCTTACGAACAAAGATCCATGTGTGTCACTACCAGAAACCGGCACGTTGCCGAGTGTCTCGCCATTTGCCGAGTGCTTTCCCTCGGCCACTCGGCAAACGGCTCATTTGCCGAGTGTCACACTCGGCATATGATAACACTCGGCAGGAGACACGTTTGTCGAGCGTCTGACACTCGGCATATTATAACATTCGGCAGAATAGCCTTTGCCGAGTGTCGGGCACTCGGGAACGCATGGCACTAGGCAAAACGTCCCTTTACCGAGTGTCGGGCACACGGCAACGCCGACACTCGGCAGACGGCGTTAGGAGCCGACGCCGTTAGTGGTTTGCCGAGTGTCACCGTTAGACACTCGGCAACCCTAGCCGTTTGCCGAGTGTCACCTTTAGGCACTCGGCAAATCTAGCCGTTTGCCGAGTGTCCCCTTTAGACACTCGGCAACACTAGGCGTTTGCCGAGTGTCTTGAGCTGGCACTCGGCAAACCACAATTTTTTCTTCTTAGTTTGGTCTCCAAACTTTTTCTACTGTCCTTCAATAGTATCTAGAACTACATGTTTTCTTATGACAATTTTATCGACATGTTTGCTATATTTAGTTAGTTTTTTTCAATTAAGTGAATTATTTGACCCAAGCCAAATTTGAACTACAAGTGATTGAAATAATGAAAAACAATGATTGAAAAAATATTGTCCATTTTATTAAGCATAATTTGAGTTCATATGTGGTAAAGTACAACAAGAACTCCACATATTGTGCACGAAACATGATCTCAAACTTGTGTTAGAATTGATTAAAAAATCTATAAATAGCAAATGGACTCCAAAAATTATAAAATTTATCATGGAGCCATTATATCATTCTTAGAACATGTGATACAAAATTAAGATGATTTCGCAAAAGTTGTCAGATACGTGTCTTTCAAATCCAATCATCTCCGATAATGTTTCATATCACTTAGAGGGATTGAGTAGGATTTGAATTGAAATCGAAGCTAAAATTCAAATTTGACTTCAAAACTTTTCGTACAGGCAATACAAAACATATATGGTGTGATGTCAAGATTTGGTAATTTTTTGAAACCATTTGATATTTTTTTAATTTTTAGTCGCAACTATATTATTTATGTAACACTTGCCGAGTGTCAGTGGGGAGACACTCGGCAAAGGGGGGCGTTTGCCGAGTGTCAACCCAAAGACACTCGGCAAAGGGAGGCGTTTGCCGAGTGCTAGATCGGCGGCACTCGACAAACGTTGGATCTGGCCTTATCCGGACTTAGCCGTTTTTTTTGGCCGCGCGCTCACACACACGCACACACGCTCGCAGCCGCCGCTGCCCGCCCGCCCGCCGCTAGCCACCCGAGGCTCGCCGACGGCCGCCCGAGCCCTGCGCGCCCGCCCTACCCCGCCCTCCCGCGCGCTCGCCCAGCCCCGCCCGGACGCCGCCTGTGCGCCGCCCGTGAACCGCCGCCCACCCACCGGCCGTGCGCCGCCACCCGCGCGCCGATCGCCAGCGAGCCCGCCCGCAGAGCCCCGCCAAGCCCACGCCGCATGCCAGCCCGACCCCTGGCCTCGCGCCCCGGAGGAGGAGGACAGAGAGGAGGAAGGGAAGGAGGAGAAGAGGAGGAAGAGGAAGGGGAAGGGGAAGAGGAAGAGGAGGAGAAGGAGAAGGAGAAGGAGAAGGAGAAGGAGGACGAGGAGGAGAGGAGTAGTGCCCTCGGACCGCGTCCCGACGTCGTCGCTGTCCACCGCCCAAGGTATGAATTAGAAGAGATATTAGTTGTAGTTGTAGTTGTAGTTGTGGTAGTGGTAGTGGTAGTGGTATAGTGGTAGTGATACCGGTAGCGGTAGAGTTAGTGGTAGTGTCCCATCTTGATTACTTATGAGCATGGATTCAGCCTATATATATGTGTGGTTGTCGGCCATCGATCCTTTGACATAAACGTGGTTGCCGGCCATCGTGCCGTTGTTTTATTGCAGGTTTTGGAAACCTCACCGTGCAGGGGAGGTTCTGCTGAAATTTTGACTTCCATTTTTTTTCTTTTGCAGAAGGAAGGGGAGAAAGGAGCAGAGGCGATCTCTACCTGCACCACGTCGCCTCGCCACTGCACCGACTCGCCACGGTTCCGCTAGCCTGACTCCCCCGCCACCGAAGGTATAACCCCTCTTTGCTTATCATGGTCGTGCATCATGTAACCAGTTAGGCGTCTCCCGTTCGAAAGAGATATGGTTGGAAATATGTAATTCTTTGCATATCTATAACCATATCTGATTCGAATTGTCCACGTTTCCATGGATAGCCCGTGTGTGCTCTGATCCGAGATAGAGTTTCGACGACACCTCCCTGTTGTTCTCTAGATACACACTCTCCGTATTAGGACGTGTATCTGGAGAGCACGGGGAGGTGCTGCCGAAATTTTATCTTGGATAGGAGTAGAGCATGGAAACTAACCTCCTCTACGCAACCACGGGTGGGATTAGGACCTATCCTCACCTATTAGACAGTAGGAACACCATGTACATTAGTTACATTACTCGCTGGTATATATCTTAGAGGATGGATGACTGGGCATGGATGTACACGGGCCGCCCAAGTCAAGGTGCGATGACCGATGAATGGATTGAGAAAACCAATGCTTTCTTGGAACTTGTCTTTCCCCTGGAGAAAGAAGCACGCTCAACTTGGTGTCCCTGCAGCAAGTGCGCTAACAGACGTCGGCGGCGGAATGAGGGCTCTCTCTCCTCGGTTTACGTCGCGTCGAGCAGGAGGAGGAGCGCCCGCAGGAGAGGCTCGAATCCTACCTGCAGCCAGAGGCGCAGACACAGCAGGAGGAGGAGCAACAGCAGCCGGAGGAGGAGGAGCAGGAGGAGCACGAGCAGGAGCAGGGGGGGGGGGGGTGAGGCGGAGGAGGGGGACGACGACGACGACTCGGCACCAGCAGAGGGTTCCACTTTAGCTGCTCCGCCGACTGTCTACTTGCGAGGACCGGCGAGCCTCCCTCAGTGACCCATCCCACTGTCGGGTCGTCCGATGATTCGACCCGAGGTCGAAAAGTAAGTACTTTTGTATGTTGTCACTATTTCATTTAATATGTTTAAAACCACAATTACATCTAACATTCTTCCTTAATCACTTGTGCAGGAGTTGGGCGTTTGTGAGTCCAGGTACTCATAAACGCTCGGTGAATGGGATCTTGGGTCTCTTGTGCATGGAGCACTTCCCTAGCTTAGTTGAGTACGCTGGCGTCGTAACTCCGGCGTACACGTTTGACCACTACACCGTGGCAACCGATGCGCCAGATCGGAATGGCAGGACGTTTCCCAACAGAGCAGAGCGGGTAATCGACGAGCTGTGGGTAAGTTGTATCGCACACATTTATTGTACAGTCTTAAAATACATAATAGATACATCACGCCTCTCTCTATATGTACGTGTGTAGGATTTCTATAGATGCCAGGAGAGACACGAGGCCCACGCCGACACTGTGGCTCGTTGAGTTTGCAAGAAACTTGTGTCGGACATGCACTATGAGGCGCGTGTCCAGGCCATCGTGACTTACCACGGCAACGTCCTTAAGGAAAAGGTTTCCAAAGATGACGCAAGGACCATGAGGCTCACCCGATAGCAGTACAAAGATGTAAGAATACAACTTTACTATTGATTTTATTTAATATTTAGTAGGCTAAATATGATATTCATATATGTCACTTGATGTGTGTAGACGATTCCATGGTGGTGCTCCCATCATACCGAGTGCTGGAAACGGATGGTGGAGAGGTGGTGCGCCCCCGATTGGGAGGAGACGCATAACGCTTGCCGGGAGCGGCGTTTGATGAGGCCAGGCACAACACACTACCAAGGAAGCCAGAGCCTAGAGGCATACGCGTCCACTTGGGTACGTAAATGACAACAATTTAGTGCAACAGTTAATTTGCATGGTTTCTAATCATCTTGTTGGTTTTCTCACAGTCGGGAAAGCATGACAACCAGCCTTGCAATCTGTTCAAGGCATTTGCCTTGTCCAAAAAGGGCTCGACGTCATCGAACGTTGACTACAACCCGGATGACCCGCCAGAGAAATACACTAACCCGAGCGTCCACAGCCACCTTACCGAGTACACTTCAGCGGTAAAGGCTCTCCATGGAGCAGACTATGATCCGGCCACCGAGGATCTTGATGGAGAGGTCACCATGAGGTTGGGAGGCGGCAAGAAGCATGGGCGGTACTGGATTGCCAACGGTGCACTCGACACAGCCAGTACGCCCAGTCTCAGCGAGATTAGAGCGAGGGGCAGATCGAACTCGGTCAAACGCAAGCGCCCAAACACCTCACAGCAGCAGATGCATGCACTCTAGGTTATTTATGTTTTATTCACTGTTCATTGATTTTCCTTAGCTTTGTTTTCATCTAACATTTGAATGAAATGTTGTAGGCCCAGCTAGAGGATGAGAGGAGGAGACGGGAGGAGCTGGAGGCGAGGATGGAGGTTGATCGGTAGGCGGCGGAGGTTGAGCGGCAGATGATGGCAGGAGAGCGAGTAGTCAACCATCAGAGTCTATAGAAGATGTTTGAGTACATGCAGAGCCTTGGCGCCGCTCAGGGTATGGCTCCTCTGGCTTTGGAGCTGCCTCCACGTCCACCTGCACCTCGATCTATATACTTTGGCACTCCTGTGAGTACGAATGTTTTAGTTTATATGTTTACGCTTGTGGTCAAAGCACAATAACACTTGTAACCTAGCATACTTCGAATGTTAGAAACTTATAGTTCACTTGTGTAATACATGCAACCTCTTTTACTTTGTGCAAAATCAATCGGCGACATTAAATGCTTCGCCTGCTAGCTTGGGAGCTTCGCCGGTCTATGGAGCTTCACCGGGCTATGGAGCTTCGCCGAGCTATGGAGGATCGCCGGGCTTGGGAGGATCGCCGGGATTGGTAGCTTCGCCGGGATCAGGTTGTGGGCCTCGTGACCCTGGACCCTCGTCGTGACCGCTTTGGATTGAACTATGGACGTTTTGTGAACCGTGGATGCATTGTCGTGTTGAACTATGGATGAATTGTCACATATTGTGAGATATATGTGATGTTTGTGATATCTGTGTGATTTTTGATGTGATACGTGTTGTTTGTGATATATATGTGTTGCTTGTGATATATATCTTCTGCTTGTCTGGATGGAATTAAAAAACAAATAAAAAAGGTAGGTTCTGATTGTTTTGCCAAGTGTAACACTCGGCAAAGGCATGGTTTGCTGAGTGCTATGGTCATGACACTTGACAAAGGAACCATTCCGGAGCACCTAGGAAGGCCCTTTGCCGAGTGCCTAGTTGTGTCGAGTGCTATGGGCAAGGCACTCGACACCGAAGACTAGATTTGCCGAGTGTCCTGTATGGGGACACTCGGCAAAGGGGTGTCATTTGCCGAGTGCCTTGCATGGGGCACTCGGAAAACGGGTGACGTGTGCCAAGTGTCTCAGTCAACGACACTCGGCAAAAGGGTGACGTGTGCCGAGTGTTTGACTCAACACTCGGCAAACCTTCCGTCACCGCGCCAACGGTCGTTACCGTGCACTTTTTTTTCCGAGCGTCGCTTTGCTTTGCCGAGTGTCTCTGTACACACGGCAAATCATTTGCCGAGTGCCCGAAAAAAAAACACTCGGCAAAGAATCTTTACCGTTAACATCGTTACCGTGTGTCCTTTGCCGAGTGCCGCACTCGGCAAAGGGCCCGTCTCCAGTAGTGTGTTCTTTCTTTGTAACAAAAAAATTGAAATAAAAATATGGACACCAGAAAACTATGATCCTCCTAAAGCTAGTTATGATTATTGGTTGCACCTAATGTTCTGGCAGTCACAGTATGAACAATATATATCCTTAGTTTGCTTAATCAACCTATACTTTTTGGGAGGTTTAATAAATTTATTCACATCTTAGATAAAGAGACTTCATTCCTTCATTTTCTGTACATCCATGCACTATCCATGTGTAGGCCTTAATAAAAACATATAATTGCATAAAAATATTATTCCCATTTAACTAGACAAAAAAGTTTACTAAAAACATTATAAATTGATTATTTTATGTAAATTTATAGACACTTTATTTTCATTTTAAAAACTTACATCTCTACTCTCTCAGCTCTCCATGCATGGCTACATATAGATATAGATTTGATATATAAATATCTTCATTCATGGACACCATTCTATAACCCAATAAACTGCAGGAAATATAAACAAAATAACTAGAGATTTATGTCAGCCTACTCCATT
The DNA here is from genome assembly GCA_022036555.1 of Microstegium vimineum. NCBI lineage: Eukaryota > Viridiplantae > Streptophyta > Magnoliopsida > Poales > Poaceae > Microstegium > Microstegium vimineum. The sequence continues at coordinate 18,934,545 of CM039119.1, forward strand.
CAAGTAAGTTTGCAAGGCCAAAACTAATAACAAAATATAAAAGTAACAAGCATGTCTCCCTTTAGATGGAAACCAAAATTAACCAAGACAAATTATGCATAGACCTTTAATTTCAAATGGCATGATCTTACCTCTTAAAGGCAACACCTTCAAAGTGCAAAGACTCTTCCTCTATTTTTGCAACCTTTTAGCTAGCAAATAAGCTCCCAATAGGCCAATAGAGTGATCTATAGATTTATTGGGAGGAAGAAGAAAAATTCATAGGAAGTTATTTTCAGTGGCAGTTCACTAAAAGGATCAGCCATGTAAATTATTTTTTAGGAAATAACTGCTCCTAGAAAAAAAATTAGGGCCGATTCTCTTAATAAGACCGACCCTGAAAGTGCACTTTTAGGGGTTGGTTATGTTAATAGAATACCCTTGAAAATGGTTGTATTTCTAGGTGTGGTTTTTGTAACACCCTAAAATCACTTTTCTAATTAGTAATAGTTTTGCTTCATTTCATGATTTATCTAGGTCAAGTAATAATTTTCATGATTTATCTAGACCAAGTAAATTTTTTGTGAATTTAAACCGAAATATAAGGGCTTAGAAACAATTTTGACACATTCATGTTGGTGCATAATATTTTGGTTGAGTGTAGGATAGTTTTTGTGTGGTTTTGAATCCCAACTTTTTTTGAATTTAAAACATATTTCAAATTTTTAGAAAAAAATAAAAGTCTTTCTTTTAATTCTCTTTTCTCCTTTCCTTTCATCCTTGTGCACATGGAAGTCCAACCTAGTTGGCCTAGCCCTGGCCACCTCGCGGCTTTCCTCTCCCCACTTGGGCTGCATTTGGCCCAGCACTCCACCCCACATGGCCTCTCTCCCAAACCCAAACGCGGAAGGCAACCCACCTCCCGCCCTTAGTCACCGATGCCCTAGCCCCACCTGTCATTGATAGGCACTTATTTGTCTTCCACACGAAACTACCACCGCGATGGACGAACAACCACCACACCCCATGACTTTCTCCTTTCTCCTCTCCAACCTATAAAGCCAAATCGATGCTCCTTGAGCTTTGCCTCTTTCACTTGAAACCCTAGTTCCACCCTACACCTCTCGGTCCACCATCATTAGAGTTCTCTCGCTATCAAGAAAACATCTCCAAGCTTCTCATCTTTCTCTTAATTTTGCACGCATTATAGCTCACTAAAGCTTTTCTCTCTCACATAGGACCGCCACCATACTTCCTATCAAGTATATTCTCGGGATAGATGTGCACCATACTTCCTACTGGGAGTAGCATAAAGGCTACCCAGTAATTTCATAACTTACAAAACTATCATGTGTCACGTGAAATTACCAAGCAAAGATCGTGTTGATGGGAAGTCCTATGGGCTCCCCATAGACCTAGTTACCGAGTTATGGGCCTTGGCCACACGGCCCACGAAGGAAACATACACGCAAAACCAAATACTACTCAGATTTGACAAGAGAGGAAGATCAAAGCGTAGCTTAGGACTATGAACATGTATCCGAGTAGGATTAGAAACTACCCTCGACCGGTGTCTGGACTATAAAGGGCTGGCAAGGGTACCACCCAAAAACAACCTGAGACCCAACACAAACATAGAGCAATTCAACATAGAACACGCAAAGCGATACACGAACACCTTGTACAACGTACTTTGAGTAATAATACACAACTCGGCTAACGCTAACTAGACGTAAGGTTATTACTCGACTACATCGAGGGCCTGAACCAGTATAAGTTGTGTGTCTCTGTGTGCTAACCATCAAGGTTCACTATTCACTGAAGCCAAAACAACTGTCCCAGGTATCCCTATGACAGGCTATCGGTGGTAAAACATTGATAACTGGAGCGCCAGGTAGAGGCTTTCAACGAATTTTTTCTCAAAAACTTGGTGGACCACGACCTCAAAATGATTAATCTGGCGAGAACAATGTTCGTCTTTGGATCATGGATCTGCGAGATGGACAACAATGGCGAATTCTGACACCAACTTCAAGAAGAAGAAGAACTCGATTACGATGTCGAACCAGACAAGCAAGAATTGGCTCTGAAGATGACAAACCTCTTGATTTCGAACCCGACTTGGATGAAGGGAGAAGACAGCTATGAGACCAACTCAAAGACGGAGACGCTACTCCGACTTAATCCCGACCCGATTTCAGAAGGCCTAAGTCAAAATCAAATCGGACCCAAAAACCGCTTGACCCCAAAAGGTGAAAACAACTCAGAAGACAAAAAGAACCCAGGAGCATACGGACTACGTAATTCTGCTTCAGTATATCAACACCTTCTCCAAAAGATGATGGACATGATGAAAATAATAGTCCAAAGGGGAGCACACGAAGGGATGATGATCGTGACCCCGAAAGACTACATAGTGCATTGGCCGGGCTCTTTTACCACACAACAAATCTTAGGTGAAGAACTGTTGTATCAAGAGGGGAAAGAACTCAGATCTAGTTCAAAAGCGCCAAACTGCCCAACTTTGAGGAAACGGAGAGGTCATGTCATATACATGGCAGAATTAGAACCTTTATTGGAAGCACCTCAGATACCTAACATAAAATCTTCAGATGAGTCGGAGAGCGACATATCATCTGATGAGAAGAGCGATGACGATGAAAGCAATGAGCACAAGGCGCGCGAGGTTAAATAAGAATAATGCAAAGGCCAGAAGAAGGAACTGAGCCCAGGCAGAGAAAACAAATCTGGAATAGATACAAGGCAGAATTAACCAAATATAATAGAAAGATGGCAGAAAAAGAAGCCACGAAAAACACGAAGAGGGAAAGAATCGAAGAGCTAACAAAAGAGCTAAACGTCCTCACCAAGGAAGAAAGAATAACGGACGATGAGAGAAAAGAGGCTGAGAAACAACCCAGAGGTGAAGTCTAGCAGGAGCAACAAGAAGAACAATGTTGACGGTCCTTAAGTACCAATTTTAACCGTCAACTAAACATGAAAAAAGATCCATATGCAATTCACATCTAGATATAGGGGGTTTACTAATGTAATTCCACAAGTTTTGGTGAATGTCTGTTTCTGCAGGGGGCTATTAGGAAATACCAAGGAAAGGGCCACATGTCATGTTTACATAGACATAATTATCAACCGCACAATTTTCTGTACTCTAGAAGGTTCCAGAAGACACAAGAGCGAACGGGAGGCGGATCGGGCCCGGACCCAGGGCGCCCGCTCTACCCCTCCAGCCAATCAGCTTCAACTTCGCGGATCGTGCTCCACCGCCTTTGAGTATGAATCTAAACCCTTCACCTAAGGTCGGTTTGATTCGATGGTCCACGTTCATTTGAGGAGGCTATATAAGCAAGGCCCCTGACCCCCTGAGGATCATCTCATCTCATTATTCTTCTCTAGAGAAAAAGCTAGGGTTTCAATTATAAGTAGAGAAGGAGAGAGGTTCCTCTAGTAGTTGTCTAGATTAGTTCTTCTAGTTCTAGCACATCTAGTTGTAATTAGAGGTGAGAGAGAGGAGAGAGAGCTAGGAGGAGCCGGATCTGTCAGATCTTCCTCAATATTGTACCATTGCAGCATCTGGTTTGGAGCAATCTCCAGGTTCTTCATTTAATATTTCTAAGTATCTTATTTCAGTTCTTACTTTATTTTATTTATGGGATCTCCGCTCGTATTGAGTGCTCTGGTTTATACGTAGAACTAGAGTAGTAAGCGATAGTGTAGACGTGGTGTCTATACTAGAGTTTACCTGAGTTTGCGCCCAATCCCACGGATAGTTGTGGTAGCCCCAGAGGTGACAACTCTGTAAGGCCTTTGTAGTCCACCATGTTCGGGTTGGTGTTTCGTAGAGCTGTTGGCAGCCTCCCCCCGACTACCTTTTTCCCAGTCTTATTCGAGAGTCGGGAAGGTACTGTTGTTCCAAAGTAGGTAGAGTATTGTGGGCCTTTGATTAGATAAACCCCTTAGAAATCTCTAAAATATCTTTACCCATTTATCTTATCTACCACTAAAAAAATAATATATCTTACTGATTAAAAAATATATATCTTCCCCACTAATATATCTATCTTTCCTTGGACATTCTTAGTTCTTTTCTAGTTCACTTCGTGTTCCCCGTGGAAATCGATACCCTTGGAATACTCACGGGTGAAAGCTACAGCAGTATCCGTGCGCTTCCGGATTTATCTGTGTGCATAAGAAATACCAACAAGCTTTCTGGTGCTGTTGTCGGGGAACGGTAGCTGGACTAGTTTGAACTTTGGTCATCCATTTACCTTTTTCCTTTTTACCATCCTTCTCATCTCACCACATTCATAAATACTCTACTCGAAAGGGAGACTTGTTAGAGACTCCACCATCTTTACACCCTATTCTTATAAATGGCTATGAGCTTCGCCCTGCTTGTATAGCCATGGTTTGGGAGAAATCTTTCTCTAGTCTTGGTTTAGTTTTAACTCCATTTGAAAATATGAATTATCCAAGTATAGAGGAGGCCCCAAACAAGACCAATTTGAGAGTTATCAATCCAAGTGGAATTTTGAACTCACATGAAGAATCAACCATAGAGATTGGAGAGGAAGATGACATCTATGAGCATGGAATCTACTCCATACCCATATCATTAAATCCATGTTCATATGACACATCTCTCGTACCCATTGGTCTCTCTATCATTACCACACATGACACCTTCAACACCCTCACATTTTATGTTTACAAAAACTTTAAAAGGGTGGTTGTCGATGCATATGTTTATCATAAATATTGTAGATCTCGTTATATTAAATCTTGAGATAGATAATGGAGGAGAACCGTTTCACTAAAAGCACATCTTGAAAGGTTTCCTAGGACAAGCTTAGTATCTTAAAACAAGAACCTCTCAGATCCTAACATAAGTTTTCACCTTTTTTGTTGCCTACCCTTGTAAAGCGAGCATAGAAATATATGATTATTTTCCTTCGGGTATTTTTGTCACTAACCTTTCCAGGTATAGAGCAGAAAGAATGAAGGAATGACAAGCATAAGGTATGTCCAACAATCATCATGCAACATTGAATTTCATTCATCCAATCTTGATTTTTGCAAAATTCAAGCTTGGGGGATAACCCACCAGAAAAATATCTTTTGTCATGTTGCTACATTATCTAGGTTGTTCGTACTTTTAAAGGTATGCTCAAACTACTAAATTGCTAATCATGCTCTTTCATCTTCACTTGAGTAAATCTCTATAATACTTTCATGCTACCTTTGTCTGCTATAGTATATGATTAGGTTTTGAAGTATATTCATACACCTTTTAAATTATGCATGGTGCTTAGTTTAAAGGTATTTGGATATTACTTCTAAAGGATTTTTAATTTAAGTGTAGTGCTTAGGTTAAAATGTCTTCCTAAATTAAATTAGACGTGGTGTCTAGGTTGATTTTTGAATCGATAGTATACTAGAGTAGATATTGGATATTTTGTTGGACTAACCCCTGTAGGAAAACTTTCAATATCAAATTGGGAAGTCCTGAGATGAACTCACACTGAAGATGAAGAGAGACACATGAACTTCAACAACCTTCACAAGAGATAGGTAGCTAATTCATCATGATAAATTCCATGGAGCAAGGAGAAGGCGAGTGACAAAGGACAAAATCTATATCCGCTCAATCCATGGAAGAGGGTGAATGAACTTCAAGACAAGATCAACAAAAATTTCAAGATCAGTAGAACAAGGATGAGAGAGGAGTGGAATAGAGGAGACAAGCTATTAATGCACAACCAGTTGATCAAGGGAAGCTTCCATGAGGTGTTATGATGCCATCATTCTTCAATGGTAAAGGTAAGTAATCATCACTCTAAAAACATTTCTTTGATTCTGGTATTCACATAATAAAGATCTAAACATGTTTGAGCTGCAACTTTATTTGATCCAGCCTGATTAACTCAACATGTTAGTTTGATCCTAATACCACTTATTGATCTCATAGTATTAAACATATGACCTAGAATGTTGCACATCCAACCTTGAAAGATGATAATCTCAATCATATAAAAATACATTATCCATAGACAATCTTTCCATGTGTTATAGCAATCTGATTTACTAAGTGTTTTTGAACTGCTACATTCATGCTCATCTTCTGATCATATCACTCATGCCATGGCTAAACAAAATATTTGATTTTGCTCAATATGTTTAGGCTAGAGAAGAACGAATAAACTTTTGGTTCTATTGGTGCTTTTCCACCAGTAGAGCCCATGCACTTGATCTCTGCCTTGTTTCTATGAGTAGGACACTTCTTCACCATGACATCAAGAGCATGGGTGGATGAAACCCTACCAATGAAGAAAGGAGATCTAGGGAGAGCTTTCATTCCAATCTCCATTGGAGCTTACACTTTTAAAGAAGTGGTCTGTGACCTTGGAGCAAGTGTCAACATCATGCCAACTTGCAGATGAGACACTATGCTATCCCAAGGGAGTTCTTAAAGATAGTTTCATAGGAGTTGGACACTCGTTTGTATCGGCAGACTTTGAGGTCGAATAAACAGGTAGAGTGCCAAGATATGTTTCACAATCAAGGATGGAAAGGAGAAGTTCACTCCCGAGAAGCCTACACTCAAGGTTCCTACTCATCCTCAGACGCCGTACACCTACGAGAATACAACTACAACTACAAGGAAGAACAACATCAACAAAGAAGGAGGAAGAATAAATCTCAACAACCAAAAGAAGACTCCGTGTGGATGGTTAAAATTGTCGATTTAGGGTTTAATCACCTCCTTATATCACCTCGCTAAGCTAGATGATCCAGGAGTACCTACAATTGATTGCAAGATCAAGGAAAGTGCATTCTACAAGATATATTCTGCGATATTGGATCAAGTATCAACATAATGTCTGAGGTAACATATCAACATTTATATGGAAATAGACCCCTGTACCAGACATACGTGCAGTTTTAGCTGGCGGACCAATCATTCCAATTTCTAGAGGGAATAGCAAGGGATGTAATGGTCAACATGATAGATCACTATGTTCTTACCAACTTCATGGTTCAAGATATGAGAGATGAATATGAAGTCCACCTCATTCGAGGAAGATCTTTCCTCAACACCACTAGTGCAATCATCTTCATGAAATCATCCACTTCCAATTTCCTGAAGAGAAGAAACAAGCTACCAAGGATGGATGGACAGACTATCTGGGAGAATTAACAAGATATGAAGATCAATTCAATAATAAAGATAAGAGTTCTCCTGAGAAAGAAGTCGTACCACCAACAGAGGATGTAATCACCTGCTACAGAGGAAAGAAGAAGTAGAACCTCAGAATGAGGAAGTGTGGAAGAGGAAAAGAGACTTTATCGGAAACACCAACACAAGAAGAGCAAACATCCAAGTATTCATCAGGAGTAGACCATACTCCTTAAGACATTTGAACCAGAACAGAGGTCCGGTTCAACGAACCTAAATCTTCGAACCTTAGCCGGAAGGTAAACTCGGTAAGTTATCTGCATATTTATTTCTCTGCATTGCATTAGTTGCACTCTAGCATATTTACTTTCCATAAGTATTTATGGCACTATTCATACATCATTCTTAGTCTAATCTAGTGCATAATCATCTTTATCATAGCATATGTATATTTCTGCATTGCATTTAGAAATAAAAATCTTTAAGCCCCATGTGAATAAGTTTCCCAATTGTTTACTGTGGAGGCATAAAAAATATTGCATTAGTCATTTGCATATAGAATTGAAAATCTAAAAATATTTGAATATTCGAATTCTGTAAGGCTCTAAGCAATCAAGGCATAGATGGTTTACCGCTAACGCTTAATTTGTTCCATGAGCTTTGTTGTCTATTTGAGTTTAGCAGGATTTGGAAAGACTAGACAAGATTAGATAACTTCATCTACTTTGAGAAGTATAACTACATCAACTATCATCTTTGAAGTCTCAGAGAAGTGAAGTAAGTCTACACTGTCTAAATGAATGACTATGTCAACATCCAGCTTGGGGGAGAGCACCCCATGTATCTAGGTAAGTATCCTTATCCTCTTAGGTTTACTTTTATATTAACTACATAGATTAATTCAAATAAAAAAATGTGAGCACATGAAGGTTCACACTTAAATAATTATGAATCACAAAAGTTACAACTTAGACACTCACTATATCTATAGAATGCTCATTGTCTACTTTATCCTTAATAGAGTTTCCTATTTAGTAATAATAATAGGTGTGTTTAGAAGTTGCTAATAATAAAATGAAGAACTCTGAACATAACTCTATGGAAATGATGAATAGTTGCTCTGCCATAATTCCTTTCAAGTACCTAGTTTTCAGCCTTGAATTCTCCTAAGTTTTAGACATAACTGTTTTGACATAAGATTTACTCTGAACCTGAAACTTGTGGGTTGCAAAAGCTTGAGCTAAGTCTAGGTAGTTGATAGGTATGATATGAAAAAGTTTGAGCTACTATTTATCTTGTTCCTAGCAATACTAGAGTTATGGAGAATTTATCTTTTGAAAATTGAAAATGTTACATGATGAGTTTCTGTATGACGAGAGCTTGAATTCCTACCACATCCATATATATATGCCTGGTAGATTAGGAAAACCTTATACTATTATATTTACTTCTTGTATTTGCATTGAGTTTTGTCAAGCTTTGTTGACCCTTAGAGACTTGTCATGCTTTTAAAATCAAGATCACGTACACTCCACTCATTTATGCTACTTCTATCCGGGAAGTACGCATCCACATATATGCCATTCAGATCCACCAAAAAAATACTCTACTCCTACCTTGGGAGTAAGCAACAAAAAATATACTAGTTTCCACCTATCCATATATTCCATTACCACAGTTGTAACTGCTCCAAAGATTTCCTTGTTATCATCTCTCAAAAGCTTTATTTTAGAAAGAGACTTGGGGTTGTTAAAAAATGAGACAAAATAAAGAGAGTAAAACATGGACAAGTGTCCTATCAAAACAATGGGTACTTAGATGCCCGCCTCTCTGAAAAAAGAAAGAAAAAAAAGAGAAAAGGTGAAGAGAAAAAGAAAGCAAGCTCAAGTTCTCTCAAAAGTTCCAAGTTCCACAAGAGAGATGTATATATATATATATATTTAAGGAGCAGAGTAGAATTAGGTTTCCACCATACACCCTCATATATCCACCATTATATATCCACCACATATTCACCCTCATAAATCCACCATATATCCCTGTCGATGGGATATCCTATAGGGTACCCATAGATCGGCTTATTGGAGCCTTGGGCTTCCTTCACTCGGCCCACGAAGGAAGACGAACACGCAAAACCGGATTCTGCTGGGTAACGACGGCAAGACCGAAGCATAGCTTAGGACTATGAGTTTGTAACCGAGTAGGATTAGAATAGCCCTCGGCCAGTCCCTGGACTATAAAGGCTGGTGAGGGTACCACCCAAAAAACATCTGAACATACTACGCAACACCCAATACGTAGAGCGACACAAAACACCTTATATTATGAGATCAAAGCAATAACAAGCAACCTAACTAAACGTAGGGTTATTACTCGACTGTGTTGAGGGCCTGAACTAGTATAAACCGTGTGTCCCTGCGTGTCCAACCACCAAGGTTTCACTAATCGCCGAGGCACGAACAACTGTCTCAGGTAACCCCGTGGCAGGCTATCGGTGGTAAAACATCTACAGCTGGCGCACCAGGTAGGGGCTTTCGGTGAATTTCTTCTCGAAAGCTTGGTGGACCACGCCTCAAGAAGATGAAATAGATGAAATCAACGTTTCTCTTTGGATCATGGATTTGCAAAATCAACAACAACGGAAAGCTTCAAAGCCGACTCCGAGAAGAAGGAGTCGACGAGAGAGTTGAACAAGATCTTCAAGAACTGAACCAAAAGACCAAAAATCTCATGATTTCGGAGCCGACCAGAACAGTAGAAGAAGATGGATATGAAACCGACTCAAAAAAGGAGATGCCACCACACACCAACTCCGAATCGAACACGGAAGGACTAAACATAACCCGAGTCAAAGCATACAACCGAACCTCAATCGGAAACAAAAACAACTCGGAAACAGTCAAGTACTCGGGCCCGTACGGACTACACAACTCCGCATCCACGCACAGAGATTTTCTTTAGAAGACGATGACAAAGAGCATAACTCTGAGAGGCGCCCAAGAGGGGATGATAATGTTAACAACTCCAAAAGGATGCATCGTACACTGGCCAAACCAATCCACAAGAACACAAAACCAAGATGGAGAGCTACCGTTCCAAGTAGGGAAAGAACTTGGACTTTATCAAGGACTATTATGCAAGCCAAGGAAGAGAAACCAACGAACAAAAAGAACTTGGAGAGCGCATACTATATACATGGCAGAGCTAGAACCTTACTTAGAACCTGTTGACACAAAAAGCGTCAGGATCTGCGAAACACCTCGAGCTATTACCCAAATTCGATATCCAAAGGTGTGCCAGTCGATTTGACCAGTTAATCGACAAGGACGATAACTAGAACAAGATCCAAATAAGACAACGACAATACGCCCAGATGTCAAGATTCAAACTTGATCAGGATAACTAGAGCAGAGCTGAATGAGACAACAACGATGTGCCCGGATGTCAAGGCTCAGATTACTCCCACGCGGAACTTGCAAGGATTTGACGGAGATCAAGGAGATGCAGCCCGTCGAAGCTTGAAGAACTAGTAGATAAACTAAGACTAATGCAATAAAAGGGTAAATTGCAGTAAAAGGTAGATAAGAGTAATTGATTTGTTTGATATATGATTCATATCTCTCACGACCCCTAGGTACATATTTATACTCCAGCAAAAGGAGTTGTAGACAGACACGACTCGTACCTTTCCTAAACAAAACTCCTATTTTTAAGGAAAGAACTGACCCGCGCAGGAGTCGGACCCAAATAATATTTTCCTAAACAGACATCTCTATTTTTAAGGAAAATAAATGACTCATGCAAGAGTCGGACTCAAACTTCTATAACAATACTGGTATGAAATTACCAGTTTCCTTATGTCTTCTCTTCGATGAAACTTTCCATCGGCAGACTCTTCAATCCGCAACTTCCTTCTATTGCCATCGGCAATCCCCCGCTGATGTCAACTGCTACATCACCCTGTGCCCATCGACATCATCTCCTTATTGGTAATACCTTCCAATCGGCATCGACAACTTTTCACCTCGATTGGAAACTTGTCTTTACCAATTCACTCCTATCGGTAAGAATCGTCCAACTTCCATCGACAACAAACTTATCACTTTCGCAACATTCACTCTCATCGGTAACATTAACCGATGATCTTCCGATGCCGATAGAAAACAGCTACCGATCAATGCAAGTCTTAGCTCATTTGACACGTGCCGAAAAACGATGTCAACACATGCCCCCCAATTTTGGAGTGTAGAATACTTTACGCGCCGAAATTTTCTCTATTGTAATCTTCCCTCCAAGATAATTGCACGACCTCCTCGATTACCGCGCGTAAGAATCGCAATTTATCAACAAAATTCCGCGACTGCAACATGAACAGTTGTAAGCCCAATCATATCTCCTCGATTGCCGCACATACCTATTGCATACCCTTCCACATTCCTGCTCAGTGCGAAGAAAATTCCAAAATACCCCCGACCAGGCTTATAAAAGTCACCACCATCCAATCTGTTTTTCACCCTGAGCCTACATTCACTTTCATCTGCCTTCGTCTTCAACTTCGGCGGCGGCTCCGAAGAACAGTCCTGTAGCAACAAGCAGCGGCGTCTTCTTCCAGCAGAATACGAATCGCAAGGACTTCCCTAGCTTCAATGGCGATCCACTTTGACGTTCCCAAGGTAAATCCGCTCCCTTCTCACTTCATCTTCTACAAATACCTCTTTCGTATCAATTTTGTAATCCTTTTCCCCCTTTTTATCTTTTCTCGAAACCTAGGAAATGTACAACAGGGTAGTAATCCCCATCGAGCAATCCAATTTTAACTGCTTAGGTCTAATGGGAAACACCGATCTCACCAATCTGATCAACGCAGAAACCAATCGTATCCCTTTCAGATCTGAGTGCTTTAGTTTAGGGCTGTCAAAAGATGCTTTCCGTTCATGGCCCAAACCCACCAAGGGATGGAAGAACTGGTACCTTAGAATAATCAGATCACAACAAGTTTACTGGGTAGAGCGCAACTTAGATCAGTGCATGAGACTCTCCATTGCTGATATGGCAAAGAATGAGAATATGATGATGGTTGCTTCTTATTTCTGGTCCGATACAATGAATGCCTTTCTGTTCAGACACGGACCAGCTACTCCCACTTTTACCGATGTGCATATGCTTACCGGCCTTGATGTCTCTTCTGCCGATCCCTCCAACCTCTTTGGTAGAAAAGCCGAATATAAAGTGAACACACGCAATATCGGTGGTTGGACCGGATACATCGGAGAAAACCAGAAGACTGGATCGATATGTCAGAGGGAGCACGCCACTTTCTTGAATATGTGGTTGGAAAAATTTATCTTCTGTGGCAGAACAGCTGGACCTACCACCATGTACCTTCCCGCAGCAGAGCTTCTAGCCGATGGAGCAAGACTTCCTCTTGGCCGATACCTCCTTGGATCGGTATACCACCTTCTGCACCAAGTATCCAAGAAGCTGTTGCTAGGCGAGTCCATCGGCAACCTTGGAGGTCCTTGGTGGTTTATAAATATGTGGTTGAACGCACACATGTACAAGGTCCTCCAATTCGACTTATTCAGTCAGCAGTTTCCAAGGGATATATCGGAGGACTATGTATTTGATGATGATGAATCGGCAACCCGTTCCCCACTCAATTTTAGGGAGGCTATCATAGTGCTACCAGGAACTGATGCCAATGCAGATCAATTTGGTAGGTTCTTCCAAAAGCTTTACAATGGAATCCCCGTCGCAGAACGGCTTTGGTGGCCTTATGTTGACGAGAACAACCAATTCCCATTATTATTCAACCTTACCGATTGGAATGTGCCATAGAATGAAACAATCATGAAGGCCAGCATTGTTCCCCGAGCCATTCCAGTCAACATCTTTGGAACCGGGAAGAACTCTCCTCCATCTTATGGGTTCTATTATCCATCGGCAGCAGCAAGGCAGCTGGCATTCGGCCAATTACCGATCAAACTTAGCTTCGCCAATGTGATAAAGCCAAGAGAAATTATCTCCAGTGCCATGGATTGGAACAGGATTGTCAACCTTTCTCCCCATGCCGATACATCAAACATCAACCTATCCTCCTGGGCACCAACATCTTTTATGACAGAGTTATACAAATCTTGGTGGCAAGAATGGAGAAGCCAACTGTTTGCCAAATCATCGCACCACTATCGGCATTTGATCGACGCCGATCACATCATTTCCGATGATGCAGTAAGTTCTTAACTCTAATGCATTTCTCATTATTTTCTACTATCGGCATCTGACCTTCTTCTTTTTAACAGGTTGATGATCCAATTCCCCGAACGAGCAAGAGCGGCAAACACTTTAATCTTCGAATAATGAGCCCCACATCAATCATTGGCAACAAGGCTCCTACATTGGCTGCCTTCACACCTCAAAGGGTACCTAAGGTTACCCTCAAGCTTAAGCCGACACCCGCAAAGACCATAGCTTCTCCATCGGCTGCTGCCGCCATCTTGGCACGAGCTTTTGCAGTAAGTTTTATTTCACTCATACCAATTACAAACTCTTATCGGTAACATGTACTTCGTTTAACTTGCACCAAATATTTTACAGGCAACGAGGTCATCGGCAGCTGCTCCAAACGTACAAGCTTCCCCGATCCATACTGTCGATGCCCCCCAAGCCTCACAACCGGAACGGGCTGGTTCACCAACTGTTGCTCCGAAGAAAAAAACGCTTGAGACGAGCTACTCCAGCTGCATCACCAACTTTCGCCGATGCGCCAACAATAGAACCAACATCGGCATTCATTCCTGAGCATCCAATGGACGACATTTTTGACTAGGAAACGATACCACCGCCACATGAACCAGCTGCAGCAATGGGGACAACATCGACATCGGCACCAACACTCACACCAGACGAAATTCCTGACCAGAGGACGACATCACCGCCACAGGAGCCAGCTACCATAGCAGAAGCAGCACCAGCAACAGCACCACCAGCACCAACCGCTCCTCGTATGGAGGCAAGTCCATCGGCAACCGTTGCCGATCTTCAAGATGCTACGCCAGCTACCTTTCCAAGTCCCAGGCACGAAATCCGCTTCAAGATGGTAAGCTGACTATCAAAACCCGCAACATAAACTTATGATCGGCAGGCCTAATCTTCTTCTTTTTCAGGCCCAAGACTCCCCGAACAGCATGTTCTCCTTTGCCGTTGACCTTCCCAATGAAGAGGGAGATGAGGAAAGCTCCGCTCCAGCTCCAGGCACTATATCAGCGGACATGAAGTCTAAGCTCGGAGCGCTGCTACTTTCACTACAACAAGACACACCTCTCCTAGTCCAAGATTCCACTGCAGCAAAAGTGGCTTTCAAGGAGATTCAAGGTCATCTGCCTACCGATATCGAAGAAATTCTCTTCCAAGCAGCATTCCTCGAGAGCCAACAACTCCAATACCAGCGGGCCTCACACCGTATTGCCGACAGAAGCGCTCAATCAAAGCTTGAAGAGGAAATGTTCAAGTTCAAGCAGGTTGCCGATGAGAAGCACAAAGGCATCGGCCATTTAGAAGCTTCTGGCATTACTCTTGAGCAAGAAATCTTCCACTTATCGCAAGGAAGGAAGAGTTGCTGGCTGAATTGAAGAAGGTTGATGAAGCCCTGAATGTGGCCAGCCAAAAGAAAGCTCAACTGCCCGATGCTGTTAAAGCCCTTCAACAAGAAAGAGATGCAAACGCCCGGCAAGCTATTCTGTTGAAAAGAAAGATCAAGCCAGTTGAAGGGTCTGCCGATGATGATGCCAGGGAGATAGAAGAAGCAGATCAGATTCGCCTGCGTGCGATAACATCCATTCAATCCCTGTTGTAATCTATTGTATTGGTAAGTGTAACACTTATACTTGATTTTGCTTGTAATACAATGCCAGTACGTTTTTACCGATGTCTTATAACTTTTTCTTTCATCGGCATTCAAACGGACACCTCATGCATCTACCCAAATACTAGGGTAATATTTCTTCAAGTATTTACCGTTGATCGCTTTAGGAAACGCAACTCCTTCAAGGGTTTCCAAAATATATGCATTACCTGGAGCAGACCGATTTATCCGAAATGGACCTTCCTAATTAGGAGACCATTTTCCAAACTTAGGACTCTTAGTCCTAATCGGTAAAATTAATTTTTATACCAGGTCACCATCGGCAAATTCTTTCACCTTTACCTTCTTGTCATACCATCTGGCAACCCTTTTCTTATTCTCTTCAATGTTGATCAAAGCCCTCAACCGATGACTTGCTAAGTCTTCTAACTCATCCTTCATAAGAGTATCATATTCATCGGCTGTCAACTGATCCTGAGAAAACAGTCGCCTAGAACCAGTTTTAACTTCCCAAGGCAGGACATCATCGTGTCCATAGACCAACTGATACGGTGAAACTTTGGTTGCACCGTGACACGCCATCCGATACGACAACAAGGCTTCATTCAACACTATATGCCACCTTCTAGGGTTTTCTTCAATCTTGCATTTAATAAGTTTAATGACTTCTTTATTAGTCGCCTCAGCCTGACCGTTAGCTTGGGCATAATAAGGAGAAGAATACAATACCTTGAACCCCATACCAGCAGCAAACTCATCAAACTCTCCCGATGTGAACATGGTTCCCTGATCGGTGGTAATAGTTTGAGGAATACCAAATCGGTAAACAATATGTTCCTTTACAAAATCTATCATGTTTGCCGATGTTACCTTTTTCAAAGGAATCGCCTCTACCCATTTCGTGAAGTAATCGGTAGCAACGAGTATAAACTTATGCCCCTTGCTCAATGGTGGATAAATTTGGTCGATGAGATCAATAGCCCATCCTCTAAACGGCCAAGGCTTGATTATAGGATTCATTGCCGATGCAGGTGCCCTCTGGACATTACCAAACTTCTGACAATCCTAGCACCCTTTAAAATAGTTGAAGTAATCTTCAAGAATTGTCGGCCAATAATATCCATTCCGCCTAATCATCCATTTCATCTTGAATGCCGATTGATGTGCTCCACACACACCTTCATGGATCTCGCCCATCAACTCCTTTGACTCTTCTTTACCAAGGCATCTGAGCAAAACTCCATCAATTGTCCGATAATATAATTCATTATCAAGGAGCACATACTTGGTAGCCTGAAACCTTAGACGCCTTTCAACCTTCTTAGATGGATCTCTTAAGTAATCGGCAATTTCTTTTCTCCAGTCATCGGCAACCATCACCGATGTCATGACTTCTTGAATCGGCTGATATCCTGAAGCGTTCTGTGCTAACCGATTAACTTCTTCATTATGCAACCTAGGAATATGCTCAAGGCGGTACTCTTTGAATTCTTTTAATAACCGCAGACATCTCTCATGGTGTGCAATCAACACTTCACTTCGGCATTCATATACCCCAATCAATTGATTAATTACTAACATGGAATCACCGAAGATTTCAACAGCATCGGCACGTATCTCCCTGAGTAATTCCAATCCCTTTAGCAGAGCCTGGTACTCAGCCTGATTGTTCGTCGAGGTAGGAACAATCGGCAGTGAAATTTCGTATTTCTGCCCTCGGGGTGAAATTAAGAGAAGACCAATACCTGCCCCTTCTTTGCATGTAGACCCATCAAAGAACAAAGTCCAAGGAGCAATCTCTACAGAGCTTACCACATTGCAATGCTGAGTAATAAAATCGGCCATCACCTGACCCTTAACTGCCTTAGCCGATTCATATTTGCCGATTCTCCCATTTAATATCAGCATCAATAGCATATACTGAACCACATCATCTTTACAGATAATAGTACATTCGACCGACAATAAATAATGCCTTAATTTTATGCAAGAGAAATATAAACATAAGCATAATCTTTCTATAGCCGAATACCTTGTCTCAACATCTACCAGCCTTCTGCTAAAATAATATATCACACGTTCTTTCCCCTCGAATTCTTGAATTAAGGCTGATCCGATAACACTGTCATCGGCAGACAAATACAACCTGAAAGGCTTCCCGTGTTGAGGTGGAACCAAGACTGGAGGGTTTACCAAATATTTGTTGATCTCCTCCAAGGCTAACTACTGTTCCTCTTTCCATGTAAACTCTTGATCGGCTCTTAGCTTTAACAATGGACTAAAAGATTTAATCTTACCAGATAAGTTAGATATAAACCTTCTAATGAAATTGATCTTGCCGATCAAGGATTGCAGCTCAGTCTTGTTTGTAGGGGCAACTACTTTGTTAATTGCATCAATAGATTTTTTGCCGATCTCGATGCCTCTCTGATGCACCATAAAACCCAGAAACTGACCTGCCGATACACCAAATGCAAACTTGTTAGGATTCATCTTCAATCCATGCTCCCTTGTGCATTCCAGGATTTTTCGCAAATCGGCAAGATGCTTCTCAAAATCTCCAGACTTGACCACCACATCATCAATATAGATTTCGACTATCGTACCGATATACTTATGGAAGATAAAATTCATTGCTCTCTGATAAGTAGCACCAGCATTCTTCAAGCCAAAAGTCATTACAACCCATTCAAATAAACCGACATGACCTGGACATCTAAAAGAAGTCTTGGATATGTCTTCTTCAGCCATGAATATCTGATTATATCCAGCATTACCATCCATGAAGCTAATGATTTTATGTCCAGCAGCAGCATCAACCAGCAGATCGGCAATGGGCATCGGATAACCATCCATCGGCGTAGCCTTATGTAACACCCAAAAATTCTGTTTGCATTTAAAATAGATGAAAATGATTTAATTATGAAATTTTGTGAGCATTTCATTTAGTGAAATAATAAAAATTTATTGAATTAAAATCAATTTCTAGTTAGTAACATGAATGTGCATTCATGCAGCTGCATAATTTTTGTTGGGGTGATTGAGTTTGCAAAACCAAATTCAAATGAATTCAAATTGTTTTGAAATTGGATTTGGAAAAGGGAAATAAAAAGAAAATGTTTTGCTCTTTCTCTTTCTCTCCTGAAGTCCAGCCCACCCCACACTCTCTCTCTTTCTCTCGGGCGGCCCAGCTAAAAGGCCGAAGTCCATCCAGCAGACCAGCCCAGCTGGCCACATTTCCCTCTCTCCCTCTTCCCCTCCCACTCACAACCGGGCCCTACTTGTCGGCGCCGTCCCCCAACCGTTCTCTCTCTCTCTCTCTTTCGCTGTCAACCGGGCCCCGTCTGTCGGCGCCAGCTTCAACCGCTCCCTCACCCTCTCTCTCTCGCTACCAGATGGTCCCACCCGTCAGCTCTCTCCCCCACCTCCCGCCGCGTTTGGAAGCAACAGAGCCGCAACCGCCGCGAGCGCGCTCCCCACTCGCCCATGTCTTGCGCTCTCGCGCTCGGTTTCGCAACCGACCCCCGCATCCAATGCTCGGCAACCGGTGCCATAAAGCGGGACACCGCCCCTCTGCTCTCCCCTTTCCCATCTGCTCTCCGCCAAACGCCGCCGCCGCCGCTGTGTCGCTGAGAAGCCACACCGGAGCTCGAGTCGCCTCGGTGAGTCCCGTTCCACGCCCGCGTTCTCCCCGCGAATCTCCCGGCCTAATCTCTCCCTCTGTGCCCTGCTTGTGGCTGCAGAACGCCCGACGCCGTGGATGCAGAGCTCTCGGATTGCCGTCGCACGCCGACCGCCGTTCCATGCCGTCAAGCCACCCTGAGCCGTCTCCGTTCTCTTCGAAGTCTCGGTGAGCTTCGCCATCGCTCACTCTTCCTCCCCGTCCTCTTGATTCGGTTATTTATGCACTGTTTATGCCGCTCCACTGCACATCGAGACCGCCGACAATGCGCCGCCGTGGTCAGCCGACTCCGGTGAGACACCGCCACAACCGAGCACCTCACGTTTGTCGCACGAGCACCCCGCACCTTCCCGTGTTCCCAATTCGGCAAGTAGTGGCCCCTGTGGCCTTACCCGCGAGTATCCGCGCCGCCGTCAATGGCGCCACTGCGGACCACACCGCTCCGGCAATCTGCCGTCTCAACCGAGCCCTCTCTCGCACTCGCACGAGCGTGCAGGTCATTTCTGTGCTGTTGGTTGAAGCCGCAGCGGTCGGGAGTGTCTTCCCCGCGTTCGCCGACGATCTTGCACCACCGGGATCCATGGCGTCGCCTCTACTCGCCTCTCTGGGTTCATCCGAGCGCACCAACGAGTTCGCCTCGCCGTGCTCTCCCTTCCCCTACCCTTGGATTGCGAAACCGTGGTCGGTAACGTCGCTCCGACGAGACTCCGGCGAGCTCGGCCCTCTGCTGGCCATGGCGCCGCCGTCAAGAGCCGGTGCGGCGGCGGGGAAAGTTCCCTTTCTTTTTGCGCCATTGGATCGTGTCTGGGCGGTTGAGATTAGATCTGCGAAGGGGTATGAACCCCGGTCCACGGTGGACCGATGGACCGTAGCCCGCGCGCGGTGCACGGCTGTGCCCGTGGACCCGCCCAATCCCGGGCCGCCGTGTGGCCGATCTGCCGACCCCGCGCCACAGCGCTCACGTATTTCGGGGAATATGTTTTCTCTGTTCAAAGGCGTAAACCCGATCGGTTTATTTAATTCTGGAATTTAAATGAGAATTCTATATTTACAATTTTGCCACTGCATTAAATTGTTTATAAAAACTTTATTTTAACTCCGATTTGGACGATTCGAGTTGTGTTAGATTCGTAACGAAATTCTCTACATATTAAACCATCTGTTAGTCATGTTTGAAATATTTAAATTCAAGGATAATTCAAATACTAAAGATGCTCTTAGAGAACTAGTTTAATTCATATCTTTTGCGTTTTAAATCCGATTTTCGTGAAATTCGTGTTGAAATGACCGTAGCAATGCGTAGTATCTTTTTATAAACCTTTTAACTCTGTTTATTGTTGATGATGTACTGTTCTAATGTTAGTTTTGTTTTCTTTGTATGTATGCAATTGGAATGCGTGTTGTTGCAATGCCGTGATCGAGTTCAGGTAGTGAGGAGTTTGTTGGTGACCAGGAGTTCTTTGATCAGGAGTGCTTTGACCAGCAAGACTTTGAGAACCAAGGCAAGTATAGCATGGGACCTACCTTGTTGTCCTATTCACCGTAATCATAATTTCATGTGCATGTGTTTAACTGATACCCGTAGTATGTTTCCATAGAATTGAAATCCCTTTACCTTGACTCCTATGGGTTATGCATATGGGTAGATGGATAGTGCTATATAAATGAATACTTGATCCCTGCCAAATGTTATAATGCTTTGAATGAATTGGTGTTTCTGTTTATGGCAATTGGAACATAACCTTTTATAATAACTCACTGTTGGCAAAAGCTGGGACTGACAGTGCTACCGTGGGAGCTACATGGCTC
Organism: Microstegium vimineum; assembly: GCA_022036555.1. NCBI lineage: Eukaryota > Viridiplantae > Streptophyta > Magnoliopsida > Poales > Poaceae > Microstegium > Microstegium vimineum. The sequence goes on from CM039119.1 coordinate 18,955,074, forward strand.
TGGCTTTAACTTAGTAGTAGGCTCTTTTCTAGCTCGTTAGCGGTTACCCGAAAGGGCGCATTAGGCTCTTGCCGAGCTGGTTATAGTGCGGCCTCTGTCCGAGTTTGAGCGTAGGTTGCGGGTCTTTATGCTACTCGGAAGGGGAGCTCTATCACCCCTTGCCAATCCTAGCGGCCCTAATCTTGTTAGACGAGATACTATGAAAGGTTTCATAGTGGACCCCGCCCACTCACCTTGGCAGTGTTATGGGAGTAATTAACCTGGGCATTTGGGGCATCACGACTCACGGGTAAAGATGCACAACCTCTGCAGAGTGTTAAAACTGATATATCAGCCGTGCTCACGGTCACGAGCGGCCCGGAAAACTGACGGTTTAATTATTTAACTTGACCAATCTTTATGTTCCTGTTGCCACCATAATGATGATGTTTATGTTTCTTTAAACTTTGGCAAGGATATAAGTGGGATCATTTGGGGCTAAGCATAACCTGATGTTACTTATTAATAAAACTTTGACCAACTAAAAGTGCCAAATGCAGTAAGCCAGTGTCATCCTTTTGAGCTTCATAACCCCATGTTATACTGCTGAGTACGAGTGTACTCACGCTTGTTTTTTTTTCAATTTTGGATAAAAATCCCGGATGGGTAACAGAAGCAGGAGGCTATGAGGAGTTTCCTGAAGATTTCTAGGCTTGGTCAACCAGTTGACCTTCCCTGTGAGATGGAGCCTTGAGAGCTAGATGTACCTTCCGTTTGCTTTATTTACTCTTGTAATGGATATATGTACGTTATGTAGTAAACTCTGTGATGGTACTATGTAATTTGTGAACTTATGTGTGGATTATTTCTGGGCACACATAATGTTGTGCATCCTATTTCGTCCTTGAAATTGGGTGTGACACCTTATTGAGATTCCTGAAATCAATGCAAACACGTAGTTTTCCATTTTTCTTGTATACAAGAACTACATTAGAAATCCATTCGGCATACCGGCACTGCCGAATAAACCTAGCTTCAATTAACTTCGTGATTTCAGCTTTAATGTCAGGCAACACCATAGGATTGCATCGGCGCGCAGGTTGCCGATGTGGCTGGAAACCAGTCTTAATAGGCAACCGATGTTCGACTATCGATCGGTCTAAACCAGACATCTCTGTATAATCCCAAGCAAAACAATCTTTGTATTCCTTTAATAAATCGGTTAACTGTTGTTTACATTGGGAATCTAACTTAGCACTAATAAAAGTAGGCCTATGTTTACTACCATCGCCGATGTCTATCTCGAGTAAATCATCGGCGGATGTGAAGCCCTGCCCCAGTTTTCCATCATCGGCGAATCGATCCATTAAAATTCTTCTTTAAGACTGACTGCTTGGATCAGTGTAATACGGTAATCGGCAACTCTGAGGAACTCTGTGTCCCAAGCTTCACCCGATATGCATCTGGTTTGTTCGTAAGTTTCCGATTCTGCCGATGCAACAGTCGACGGGGTCTCACTCCGGACGACCTCAATTTTGTCTCCGACCCACTGCACAAGGCTTTGATGCATGGTGGAAGGAATACAACAATTGGTATGGATCCAATCCCTTCCTAGGAGCAAGTTGTAGGTACCTTTGCCACTGATCACGAAAAACGTTGTTGGCAAAGTTTTACGACCGATGGTTAATTCAACACACACGGCTCCCAAAGCTGGCGACACATTGCCTTCAAAATCTTTAAGCTTCATGTCCGTCTTGACTAAGTCTTGGTCGCCTTTCCCAAGCTTCCTGAACATGACGTACGGCATTATGTTGATCGACGCCCCACCATCCACCAGCATCTTCGTCATAGGCTGTCCATCTACTTTTCCCTTAACGAACAGAGCCCTTAGGTGCTGCCTTTCATCATCGGCAGGCTTCTCAAAGACAGCCGCCATAGGATCCAACACCAATTGTGCCATTTCAGCAGTTTCTTCATCATCGCTGACAGGTGCCATGAACTCCATCGGCAACACGACGACCATATTAATTTCTGCCGATGGATCCCTATCCTTGCGCTTTGGCCTCCACTGCTTTTCCCTTGAAAGATTTTCGCTGTCATATAAGTCACTTTGGTGTTCGCGCTGGATTCTCCTTTTCTCAGTTTTTGTCAGACCCCTAGGGCACCATTGAGGAAGCTTTGTTTTCCAAACAGGCTGGTGTTGCCTCCCACTGCTTGCATCGGCACCACTCCTTATGTTTGGATCTCTGGAGAATATCTCTTCCTCGGGCACTCTTGCATTGGCTATCTCCTCCAGTCCTTCCTGACTAACACGTCTGCCAAGCCTATCATGTGCGCTGAGCTTACCCCCAGCCGATCATGTGCCGATCTCTTCTCTCTGAGCGGCCTAGCATACCTGGACGTCCGATCATCAAAACAAGGCTTCTTTCCTGACCGATCGGCGGGGTAATACCCATTGCATTCCGGAATATTATCGGCAGTAGGTAGCTTGATGCCTTATTCCCAGCAGTGAACGAAGAAGGGACACCTCCAGTGGTCCTTATGCCGAAGCTAGTCCCGGTACTCTTCTTCTTCCTGCCGACGTCTCTCCTCTTGCGATTGCCGATCATCTTGTCTTGGCCGCCTATGCGTGATTACAACACCAGGAGCCCTCTTGGCACTGCTATTTTCATCGGCAACTTTCTTGTCCTTTCTTTCATCGGCAAACCTCCTCTCGTCACGTTCAGCTACTTGATGGTCAGGATCTACCGATGCATTCTTCCTGGCAGCCTCCGATGTCAGCACTTTAGTTTTTCCACTAGCTTCCACCATATTATTTGGAAACGGGTGCTGATCAATCTTCATCGGTCTCTGGGCTTTAGAATTTTCAAATTTGATTCGTCCAGATTCAATTTCTGAATACCTTGCAGTCATTGGTACTGTGCGAAGTTGCATTATGCCACTTGCAATACCTGATTTTTCTGAGCTCTTCGGCCGATGGAATTACTTGATTAGGCACCAACTTGATCCGCCCTTCTTGGAGTAATAAGTCAAACATCCTATCGGCCTTGGTGATATCAAAGGTGAACCTCTCAGCTTCCTTCTGGCCAAACGGACAAGACACAAATTTCTTATCCTTCACCCATTCAGCAGCGCCGATGCTTAGCTCTTCATCGGAATCCTCTTCTTGCTCAATGAAGGTCACCTTTTTATTCCAAGTTTTTCTGGGTTCAAAAGTCTTTACATCTTGATCGGCAATTCTCTGCACAAGGTGGCTCAGACTTTCAAACTCTTGAGATGCATACTTGTCTTTGATGTGCGGCAGTAATCCTTGGAAGGCCAAATCTGCCAATTGCCGATCATCAAGCATCAAGCTGTAGCACTTGTTCTTCGTGTCTCGCAGCCTCTGGACAAAGCTCTCCACCGATTCATCATTACGTTGCCTCAGCTTAACCAAATCGGTAATCTTCTTCTCATGTATGCCAGCGAAGAAGTATTTATGAAACTGCCTCTCCAGATCGGGCCATGTGATTACAGAGTTTGGAGGCAATGATATAAACCATGTGAATGCCGATCCAGACAATGATGATGAGAACAATCTCACTCTTAGCCTCTGCTGGCAGCTTCTCCACACTGGATAATGAAGCGATTGATATGCTCCATCGTCGACGTGTCATCTTGGCTAGAGAACTTGGTAAAATCCGGCACCTTGTACCGATTTGGAAGAGGAATTAAATCATATGCTGGAGGATACGGTGTTCGATAAGAATATGTATTAGCTTTGGGTTTAATGCCGAATTGCTCTTTCATCACTTCGGCAATCTTATCGGTCCAATATGTATCCTGCTCTTGCCGACTCATTGGCTGGTTGTTGACTGGTGGAGCCGGCTGATGCACCCCTTCAGGTCTTGGTGGAATATAACTTGGAATAGTTGGCATGGGCGCAGCACCAGTCGTTTGGACGTTATACATCGGTTGATTGGCCGATGGGTGACCTTGCATACTCACTGGATCATGCTGTGGTATTACATTCATCGGTTGCTGTACCGATGCTCGAGTGTTTGCTGGACTTCCATAATGATACATTAGTATGCCAGGCTGTTGAACCGGCGGCTGATTGGTCCATCCAGGATTATAAATCATCGGCATGTGATTTACCGATGGCTGGTAGTTAACTGGTGCATGCTGCTCCTACCCCTTGGAGTAATCAACAAATTGGTTACCTTGATGTGTTAGTACTCCAGCTTGAGGATTTACTAGCATAGGCTGACTCCTAGTTGCTATGCTCTGTTGCATCGGCACAACATTTGCCGATGGTGGCATCAGAGGTACTTTAGGAATCACCACCTGGAAATCTTCTGATGGCACTTGTACAGTTGGAGAAGACGTAGAGTAATGTATCATAGGAATCATCGACTGTGATTGCATTGCCAATGCCATGGAGCCCTTCCAAGCTGAACTGTCTTCCTGCACCAGATTGGAACCAGCGGATGGATTTGAAGGCATACCGTAACGCCCTTCCAAGCTGAACTGTCTTCCAAGCTAGATGATTCTGGTTAGTAGGTCCCGACATTGCCGACGCCACTAGATCTGCACTAAGCTTGGTGACGCTTTCAGGACTTGGTCTTGGCGGTGTAGCCACATCGGCAGACGGATCCATAGGAGTAGAAGACGTCATTGGAGCTGCCGATGGGTTTATAGATGTTGATCCAGGCTGATGATATGTTGGACCAACATACTGGGGTGCTTGTCCTTCTTTGAAAGATTGCATAACAACATTGTACACGGTATTGGACAACACATTGGAGTGGCTAATTAATGCTTGATTTAAGGCAGAATTAACCATCTCTTGCAACTTACCAGGATTGGCATCAAACGTGACCTGCCGTGGCAACGGCGGATCTTGCTTTTGGATGGCTTCATCGCTCCTGCTTAGGCTGAAGGACTTCAGATACAATTGCTTGTATTTCTCCATAACCCGCTCCATAGCCAGCTTCTGATCATCTTTTAGATCGGCCTCGGAGACTTCAATGACGTTCCTCTGGTTGACGGCAGTATGATCACCCATGATAGATGTATAATTGGTCCCACTGGGCGTGACAAAAGAGGTGTTGACACAAAAAGCGTCAGGATCTACGAAACACCTCGGGCTATTACCCAAATTCGATATCCAAAGGTGTGCCAGTCGATTTGACCAGTTAATCGACAAGGACGATAACTAGAACAAGATCCAAACAAGACAACGACGATACGCCCAGATGTCAAGATTCAGACTTGATCAGGATAACTAGAGCAGAGCTGAATGAGACAACAGCGATGCGCCCGGATGTCAAGGCTCTGATTACTCCCATGCGGAACTTGCAAGGATTTGACGGAGATCAAGGAGATGCAGCCCGTCGAAGCTTGAAGAACTCGTAGATAAACTAAGACTAATGCAATAAAAGGGTAAATTGCAGTAAAAGGTAGATAAGAGTAATTGATTTGTTTGATAGATGATTCATATCTCTCACAACCCCTAGGTACATATTTATACTCCAGCAAAAGGAGTTGTAGACAGACACGACTCGTACCTTTCCTAAACAAAACTCCTATTTTTAAGAAAACAACTGACCCGCGCAGGAGTCAGACCCAAATAATAGTTTCCTAAACAGACATCTCTATTTTTAAGGATAATAAATGACTCATGCAAGAGTCGGACTCAAACTTCTATAACAATACTGGTATGAAATTACCAGTTTCCTTATGTCTTCTCTTCGATGAAACTTTCCATCGGCAGACTCTTCAATCCGCAACTTCCTTCTATTGCCATCGACAATCCCTCGCTGACGTCAACTGCTACATCACCCTGTGCCCATCGGCATCATCTCCTTATCGGTAATACCTTCCAATCGGCATCGGCAACTTTTCACCTCCATTGGAAACTTGTCTTTACCAATTCACTCCTATCGGTAAGAATCGTCCAGCTTCCATCGGCAACAAACTTATCACTTTCGCAGCATTCACTCTCATCGGTAACATTAACCGATGATCTTCCGATGCCGATAGAAAACGGCTATCGATCAATGCAAGTCTTAGCTCATTTGACACGTGCCGAAAAACGGTGTCAACAGAACCACCACAAATACCCGACTTAAAATCATCAGATGAATCAGAAGGAGATATCTCAGACGATGAGGAAGGCGACGACAATGAAACCAACGACCACAAAGTTGCAAGGCTAAAAAAGAACAAAGCTAGAGTAGGAAGAAGAAACCGAGCCGCCAAGAGAAAGCAAATCTGGAACAAATACAAAGCAGAATTGACAGAATACAATAGGAAGAGGGTGGAAAGAGAATCCATGAAAAACACAAAGAGAGAGAATTGAAGAACTGACAAAAGAGCTAAATATCCTCACCAAAGAAGAAAGAATCATAGATGAGCCGAATAAAGAAGATAGAGACCCCAATAAACAACCCGAGGACAATACAACTCAAGAAGGACAAGGGGAAAAACAAGAGGAACAACCCCTCAAGAAGTCAATATTCCACAGATTGGGAAAAACAGAGGTACCACAACCATCAAAAAGACAGGAACAACATCTCGGACTAATAAAACAAAACGACCCAAATTGGGGCCAACGCTACCTAGAAGACTATGGAGAATCTGAATACAGAGGGGACAGGGATTATTACAGAAGAGATTGGTCACCCGACTTCAACATAACAGAACAATATGATTGGTTCCCATGTTTTGCAGGGAGATTGCAGACGTTGAAATTACCACACAAATTCAAACCAGCAAATCACTCAAAATACAATGGAAAAGTAGAACCTAGACAGTGGATAAGAGTCTATTCCCAATCCATTGAACTCGCGGGAGGAAACAATGACATTAAAACCCTATACTTTCCAATGGCACTTGAAGCCATGCCTCTGCAATGGTTTGACAAGCTGAAACCACGATCAATCAAATATTGGGAAGACTTGGAAGAAGCTTTCTGCAACAACTTTGCAGGAATAATAACACATCCCATGACGGTGATAGAATTGAAAAACGTAAAGCAAAGAAAAGGAGAGACCCTAAGGGAATATTATCGAAGGTTTAGAGAACTCAGAGCTCAAATACATGACATCACCGACAGAGAAGTAATAGAGACATTTGCAGATGGAATCCTAGCAAATTGGCAGTTCAAAGATTACTTCAATGAAAATCCAAGATCCAATGAAGATTTCAAAGATTTGTCGAGAAAATGATATCGTTAGAAGAAAGAACTCGGCACAGATTCACCTGAGATTTCCATGAAAATAGAAGGCCATATTTTAGACCACAAGACAAGAGACCAAGACAAGACAACATGGTGGTAGCAACAGATATCAAAAGAAGATACAACGACAATGACAAAGGAGGGTACAACAACAATTATAACAACAACCGGGATGCAAACCGGAATAACAGATACTCAAACAACAACTATCAGGGAAATAACTACGCAAGAAAGCCGGCAGAGAGGATAGAAAACCTACCCTGCCATGTACATCCTCATGCAGGACACAAGCTAGTCGAATGTGACATCTTTTAGTGAAGATTTACAAAGAAGGAAGAGATGTGAGCAAACAACTCGAAACAAAGAAGAGACGAATCCGGGAAAGATACAAAGAAGGCAGAAGGAAATTATCAAGAACCCCAACGACAAATAGCTATAATCTTTTCTGGAGCATCATATACAAGTAAAAGACGAGAAAAGCTAGCACACAGAACCATCATGGCAGCAGAACCAGCTACCCCAAGATATTTAGATTGGTCAGAATACCCAATTCAATTCACAAGAGAGGACCAATGGACAAGCGCAGCAAATGCTGGTTATTATCCCCTAGTAATGGGACCGACAATAGCATGAGTGGCAGTGTCCAAAGTGCTCATTGATGGAGGAGCAGGACTAAACATAATCTTCGCAGACACCCTAAGGAAGATGAACTTAGACTATGAAGGCATGATCACACCAACAAGTATTCCATTTTATGGGATAGTACCCGGAAGAGCTTCTATACCATTGGGATAGATAACCTTACCAGTCACCTTTGGAACACCTGACAAATATCGAACAGAGTTCATTAAATTCGAAATAGCCGACTTCGAGTCATGCTATCATGCAATCCTCGGAAGGCCAGCACTCACAAGATACATGGCAGTACCCCACTATCTGTACCTATTGCTCAAGATGCCGACAACAAAAGGAGTCCTATCACTAAAAGGAGATCTAAAGAAGGCTTATGACTGTGATGTACAAGCTATACAAATATCAGAAAAGTTACAAGACTACAAGGAAAAAGAAGATATTGGGAAAAAGGTCGAGGAAATGAATCCGGATGAAATTCAAATACCGGCAAAGAAGCCAAACAACTTTACACCTCCAAAAGAAGCCGCCACAAAGACAATTGACTTATTGACCGGAGATGTAGAGAATACGGCAATAATCAGCGCAAATCTAGACCCCAAATAGGAACTCGCGCTCACCAACTTTCTAAGGGACAACAAAGACATATTTGCATGGAAACCAGCAGACATGCCAGGAGTCCCAAAAGAGTTGGCTGAGCACAAAATTGACACAAACAAAGGATCAAGACCAGTAAAACAGAAGCTACGCAGATTCACTCCAGACAGGAAAGCAGCAATCAAAAAAGAAATCACAAAGCTATTGGCAGCGGGATTCATCAGAGAGATAATCAACCCGGACAAGTTAGCAAACCCAGTCTTAGTGGAGAAAAAGAAATCAAAAGAATGGCGTATGTGTGTTGACTACACGGATCTCAACAAACACTGCTCAAAAGACCCATACGGGCCGCCAAGAATTGACCAAGTCATAGATTCAACAGCTGGATCGTCATTACTATCTTTCCTAGATTGCTACTCGGGGTACCACCAAATATCACTGAGAGAAGAAGATCAAAGCAAAACATCTCTTATAACACCCTTCGGGCATATTGCTACAAGTCAATGTCGTTTGGAATAAAAAACGCAGGAGCAACATATCAAAGAGCAATACAAACCTGTCTGGGAGATCAAATCGGAAGAAACGCTGAAGCCTACATTGATGACGTGGTAATCAAAACAAAGGAACCAGAATCACTATTGGAAGACTTAGAAGTGACCTTCAAAAATCTAAAAGCTTGGAAGTGGAAACTCAACCCCACAAAGTGCATTTTGGCGTACCATCAGGACAACTACTCGGTTTCTTAGTCAACAATAGAGGGATCGAAGCAAGCACAAAACAATTCAAAGCAATTATGGATATGAAGCCACCAAAAAAGATCAAGGACATACAAAAACTAACAGGATGTATGGCATCTCTTAACAGATTCATATCAAAATTGGGAGAAAGAGGACTACCCTTCTTCAAACTTCTAAAAAAGAAAGAGAACTTCAAATGGACAGATGAGGCGAATCAAGCTTTCATCAAGTTAAAAGAATACTTATCATCATCTCCAGTAATGACACCGCCAAGAAACAAGGAACACATGATGCTATATATCACTGCAACAAAGAACGTAGTAAGTGAAGCAATTATTGTGGAAAGAGAAGAACCCGAACATACCTACAAAGTACAAAGACCAGTATATTACATCAGCAAAGTACTCACGGAATCAAAAGTCAGATACCCACACGTACAAAAACTACTATATGCAGTGCTCATATCATCAAGAAAGTTGAGGCATTATTTCCACGAGCACAAAGTAACAGTCGCGACCAACTTCCCATTACAAGACATACTCAGAAATAAAGATGCCACAGGCCGAATATCAAAATGGGCAGTAGAGCTCGGAGCTTTAAACCTGGACTTCAAACCAAGAACGGCAATCAAGTGACAGATATTACTCGACTTCATCGCATAATGGACAGAAATCACACAAAAAGAACCCGAACCAATACGAGACCATTGGAAGATGTGCTTTGATGGTTCTCTAAAGCTTGGAGGGGCAGGAGTAGGTGTGTTACTAATCTCTCTAGAAGGAAGACAATTGAAATACATATTACAAATATTATGGCAAGCAACCAACAATGAAGCAGAATACGAAGCACTCATACACGGATTAAAAGTAGCAACCACTCTGGGGATCAAAAGAGTACTCGCCTATGGACATTCAGCAGTGGTAATCAACCAAGTAAACAAAGAATGGGATTGTACAAAAAACAACATGGATGCATACTGTGCAGAAATAAGAAAACTCGAGAAGAACTTTGAAGGACTAAAAATCCATCATGTCCTAAGAGATTCAAATGTGGCAGCAGATATCCTGTCAAAATTGGGATCAGACAGAGCAAAGGTACCACCTGGAATATTCGTAGAAGAACTTGCAAAGCCATCAATCCAAGAAATTAGCAAACAAAAAGAAGACTCAATGGACATAGACAAGATAGAAGAACCCAATACTTCAAGACAAGTTTTCAACATAGAAAGTGATTGGAGGCAACCCTACATTGATTATAAAAGCGAAAACAAACTACCCAGAGACAAAGTAGTGGCAACAAGGGTCATAAGGAAAAGCAAAGCATACGTTCTCATAAAAGACAAACTATACAAGAGGGCAACATCTTCTGGAGTATTATTGAAATGCGTATCAACGCAAGAAGGAAAAGAAATATTGGAAGAAATCCACTCGGGTTGTTGTGGGAATCTTGCAGCATCTAGAACACTAATTAGTAAAGCATTCAGAAGCGGATTCTATTGGCCAACAACACTCAAAGATGCAGAACAATTAGTCAAGACATGCAAAAACTGCCAAATGTTCGCAAGACAATCGTATGTTCCAGCACACAATCTAATTTGCATACCACTAGCCTAGCCTTTCTCATGCTGGGGGCTAGATCAAGTCGGACCTCTCAAAAAAGCAAAAGGATGATTTGAGTATATATTCGTGGCAGTAGATAAATTTACCAAATGGATCGAATACAAACCATTAGTCAAATATAGTAAAGAAAAAGCAACCGAGTTCATACAAGACATCATGCACATATTCGAGATGCCTAACAGAATAATCACAGACTTAGGTTCTCCGTTTACAGCAAAAGAATTCCAATATTGGGCAAGAGATTGTGGAATAGAGATAGATTATGCATCAGTAGCTCACCCCCCAAGCAAATGGACAAGTCGAAAGAGCCAATGGGTTATTATTACAAGGCCTAAAACCAAGGCTATATGAAGATCTAAAAGATTATGGAGGAAAATGGATAGAAGAATTACCAAAAGTAGTATGGGGCCTAAGAACCTAAATCAACAGAGCAACAGGGTATTCACCGTTCTTCTTGGTGTACGGATCAGAAGTTGTACTAACTGTCGACTTAATATGGCAGTCACCAAGAATAGAACAATACGATGAGGGAGAAGCCGAAGAAACAAGATGACTAGAGATTGACACAATAGAAGAGATAAGAGACAGTTCAGTAATACAAAATGCAAGATACCTACAAGGCTTACGAAGACATTACGACAGAAACATGCATCCGAGAACACTAAAACCAGGAGACCTGGTACTACGACTGATTCAGAAGAAAGAAGGAAGACACAAACTACTCAGCCCATGGGAGGGCCATTTTATCATCAAGACAGCAAAATAACCCAGAACTTATGAGCTAATGATAGAAGACAGAGTTCAATTAAGCAACACTTGGCATATCAGCCAACTCAAGAAATTCTAACACTGAAGACACAAAAAAGATACAAAACTTTAAGAACAAATGATCTACAAGTCAACCGTTTCGTGAGACGACATGACAAGCCGACAGCTTTGCACCATGAGCGGCACTGTCTAGCATTCTAAGTCAATGCTTCATGAAGCAATATGACAAACCGACTGCTTTGCACCATGAGCGGCACAATCTGGTTCATATATATAAAGTCTACCGTTTTGTGAGACGGCATGACAAGCCGACAGCTTTGCACCATGAGCGGCACTGTCTGACATTCTAAGTCAATTGCTTCATGAAGCAATATGACAAACCGATTGCTTTGCACCATGAGTGGCACAGTCTGGTTCATATATACAAAGTCTACCGTTTCGTGAGACGGCATGACAAGCCGACAGCTTTGCACCATGAGCGACACTGTCTGGCATTTTAAGTCAATTGCTTCGTGAAGCAACATGACAAACCATCTGCTTTGCATCATGAGCGGCACAGACTGGTTCATATATATAAGTCAACCGTTTCATGAGACGGCATGACAAGCCGACAACTTTGCACCATAAGCGGCATTGTCTGGCATTTTAAGTCAATTGCTTCGTGAAGCAACATGACAAACTAACCGGCTGCTTTGCACCATGAGTGGCACAGTCTGGTTCATATATCTACAAGTCAACCATTTTGTGAGGCGGCACGACAAACAACATACTACTCGGCACAATGAGAAGATCAGTCTACCTCGACGACATCAGTCAATCACTGTACAAAGTGACACAACACATGTAATCAACTGCTTGAAGAAGCAGCACAACTCGGCGCAACATCAGCTACAAGTTGAACACTACCACATCAGAAAGTGACATTTATTACTCCAACATTGGAAACTACTCGACAAAATCAACAGTACTACCCCGAAACAACGCGGAGGTCACTATGCAAAAGACAAATTAAGCGCAAAGATGAAGATCTACAAAGCCTAACTCAGAGGCATAAAGATATAAGGCATTGTATGAGCAGCAATATTTTCAGTATAGTTATCAAGACACGAAGACCGATAATACTACTTAGAAAGAACTTGAGGAATACAGACGAATCTACAAAGCCTAATATAGAGGCATAATACTACAAATATCAGTCAGAAGAACTCGACGCGGCTCACAAGATCTGGAGAACAAAATGACAAATAAGTCAATCAGAAAGCAAACCACACAGCATCAGCAGACAAGACAATTACATATCTCAAAGCTAAGAGATCACAATATTAGGATGAAACCCGATGATATATCAAGAGCAAAAATATCATCCAGAGTATATTACAAAACCATCGTGTTTTTATCAGGGAGAAGGGGGCGACACTTTCATCTGACCAAGTATCTCACTACAAAGTTCTTCAACCTCGGGCTTCGATTTCTCCCACTTAGTCAAAAGATCGGCCTCCATAGGATCTTCAAGAATCCGGTTCAAGGGAACCTCAGGAGCAAGAGCCTGAACAAAGGAAACAACATTGTTAATACATCGTTCAAACCCACTCTGCACAAATTCACGGAATCGTGAAGACAACACTGGGATTATACTATCTACACCAGCACTATCATCTCCAGGATGACAAACAACATCAATAATAGGCTTCACAGCCTCAAGCAGAGATCTAAGTTGCGCTCGGGCAGAATTCAACTTTTCTTGCAAAATCTGAACCGATTGTAAAGCCTGGACAAGGTCACGATCAGCACCAGCTCGAATCAATTGAGCTTCAGCTAGCAAATCTTTAGTCTTTTTTAAAGTATCATCAACAGATTCACTTACATGCTTAGTCTTATTTTCAGAAGACCGGAGAGTCTCGGTCACTACCTCCCGTTCTTTTTTCCAAACCTCACATTGGCATTCAACATCTGACAAATGTCAAACAAATAAATAAGGGAATATAACAAAATCAAAGGCAAAAAGTGCAAAGCAAATGATACCAGCAAGTCTGGACTTCAGATCAGCAATCTCATCAGAAGCTCGGGTAGCAGCGAACTCCTGAATCTCTTTCATTCGAGCCAACTCAACTTTAACACGAGACAACTCGGCCTCAACTTTCCCAAGGCTACCCTGAATGAGGTTAGCCGACCTCTTTTCCTGAGGACCAAACAAAACATTTTGATCTTGATGAAAAGCCTATTAACAAGAACAAAGATAAGGGGAAAATAACAAGAAGACAAACACACGAAACAAAGATTATCAGAAATACCTTGGCTCTGCGCCATATTCTGAAGAGAAAGATTCCCAAGTTGAAAGCAACCTACCAATTCGCTCAGACCGAGCAGACAAAGGGACACAATGATCAACCTCAGAAGGAGCTCGGGTAACAGGTTGGGAAGCTACAAAAAGCCTCTCAAAAGACACCTCAGTCATCAAATCGGCACTACTAGGAACCGCCAGAACACCTACAACAAAGAGCTCAACACAGAGATACATGAAAAGATAAGACCAGAAAAGATAGAAAACAAACCAACCTTCAGAAGACGATTTCAAGTCTATGACATCTTTGGAAGAAGAGGAGTCATCTAAAGGAATACTGCAATAAACATCACAAATTTTTATAAGAAACTCAGCAAAGATCAAAAAGAGGAGCAAAAGAAAGAAAATATACCTATAAGACTTCTTGATTTGAGCCACAGTTTGAGAGAAGGATAACTTTGGAATAGCAAAATCAAAACCGCCATAAAAAAATGGTAAGATAGAAGAAGAAGGAATAGCAGAGCTAGAAGCAAAGGGAGCATCAGCAGACACCCTACTACATTAGAGGACCAAGCATCAGCATGCATCATAAAGATAAAAGCACATAAAAGGGAAAAAGAAGAAAAAGACTCACCCAGAAGGACTCAAAGGGTCACTCGATTCATCTTTAGTCAAAAGAACCGAATGCCCATCTACAAATCAGAAAACAAAATCAAGAGACAAAAGACAGAAAGGAGAAAGCAAAAAAGAACTCAACATAAAGATAACCTGACAAAGAACCCTGACGGGTAGACTGCCGCCTTTTCGGCCGAGGAGTCCTAATGGCTGCATCTAAACGTCCTCGCTTTGGAGATGCAGCACGAGAATCAGTGGCAGCATCAGTATCATCATCATCATCTTCTTCTTCTTCATCATCCAAACTTCCACCATCATCAGCAGCAGGCACATCAAGAACAAAGTCATGACCACAACCCTACAAAGCAAAAACACATTAGATCAAGACAACAAAACAAAGGAAAATAGATCAAGGATATAAAAGCTTACATCAGGTGGAGGATTGGCAGCACTATACTCTTGAATCGTGACACGAAGAATAACAACACTACCCAATACTTTATTCATCATCTCAGGAACAACATCATCCAAAAGTTCAATTTCAAGGATAAGGCGAGACGAATCAGAAGGACCAATATATTCAAAACCTAGATGATCCCTTTTCATCAAGGGCTGAACTCGGCGACGCAAGAAACTAGCAACAATACCATTGCCTATCAAA
The DNA here is from genome assembly GCA_022036555.1 of Microstegium vimineum. NCBI lineage: Eukaryota > Viridiplantae > Streptophyta > Magnoliopsida > Poales > Poaceae > Microstegium > Microstegium vimineum. The sequence goes on from CM039119.1 coordinate 18,970,183, forward strand.
CCGGATTGCTTCAAAAAACTAAGATGATCAATCAAAGGCTTAAGAGCTTGCTTTTCAGAAGAGGAGATTTTATCAGACCAACAAGGAAGAGAAACTGGGAAAGAAGACAAATCAAAAGGCTTAGGAAAAGATGGCTGAGAAACATAAAACCACTTTTCAGCCTAGTCACGAACAGAATCAGATAGGGACAAAGAAGGAAAGACATTTTTGTGACCCTGCCTAGATTGAATCATGTAGTAGCCACAACTAGGAACCTTCGACCTACCAGTAAGACAGACCCAAAAGAAATTGCAGAAGAACAAGAGACAAGGAGTAATTCCTATGAAAACCTCACAAATGTGCACGAAGCATGAAAGAAAAAGGATAGAATTAGGAACAAGATGGTGAAGTTGAAGACCATAGAAGTCAAGGAATTGAACTAAGAAATCAGATGGTGGAAAACAAAGTCCAGATCTGGCATAAGAAACAAAAAGAAGAGATTGATGAGGAGATGGATTGGGAGACGATTGGTCACCAGGCAATTCACAGGAAGAAAAAGCTGATCTTGAAAGAAGACCTTGTGCAACTAGGAGATCAAGGTCACTTTGCTGAATGGAAGACTTTGGAATCCCTTTGACCTTCATTGCAAATTTATCCCGAGAAGAATGACAGAAGAAGGTTAAGCCGAAAACAAAGGACAGAAATTTCTCGTTAGTCAAAGAAAGACACCGTAACAAAAGGCGAAGAAACTTATATAAGGCTAAAACAAAGAGATTGGTTCCCATAAATAGTCGTTACCCAGAAGCAGCAATTACGGAAAAATAGCAGAACGGTTACCAAAACCATCACTTTCTAAAACCGCGCATCGGAAAAGAAAAAGAAAAAAACAACGGTCAAATTAGGTCAACTATAGCCGAGTACCATAAACAATCACATCCTGCAGAGTACAACATGACAAAGAAGCAGCTAGTCAGAAATGAAAACAACTAGGCAGGACATAAGATACACAGATTAAAGAGAGTCCTTTATTGAGAAATATTAGCACACAACCAAATTACATCAGAATATAGTGCCTCAACAGATAAAAAAGTACCCCGATAAGCAGGGAATAGTAGAATCAGAAGTAAAAATTACACAAACCGGAACCGGTAATTGTCGTGCAGGAAACAGCAGCTCGGAAGTGCTTGATTTCTGATGAGAGGAAGCACATCCTTGCTGATTGTAGGCGGTAGAACCAAGAAGTCGTCCAAGACGAACATCATCAAGGGCAGCAAATCCAGAACAACCCGGAGGGAAACATAAACAAACGACTGAGGGTTCCATGATAGTACACACCAATACCATCACAAGGACTACACCATTCGCTTCGATTCCCTCCAAAGAATCCTACTACCTCAAACTTAGCCTACAACTAAGTTCTATCACAAGACCTAAAACATTCACCAGGCTACAACTCAGAAAAGGAAGAAAAGGAGCCCGGGGGCTCATCAAGCTCGCCAACTACAATATCCATGATACAGCAAGTTCAAAAATAAGGACCTTTACAAGGGAAATCAGAAGATATGTGACAAGGGAACCATACTACAGCTATTTATAGAAGAACAATGGGCGCACATACACCAGGTCTAGGAAGAAAAGGAGGACAGCAACAATAGCACGTAAAAGAAGGAAATAAAGGCAAAAGATTCTACAAGGACTGGATTGATGAGATGCAAACGACTACAATAAAGGCAGTACATATGAGTACTATATAGAATATCCAGAAGAATATTCCAAGGACAATCATACAACCAGCAACACTCAACAAACATCTCTGCAGCAGAAAATAAATGCCGAAAAAAACTCGGTCAGTAATCTTACAAATACAACAGCCAGGAGCTACCAATACAAGGCCAATATAACCCTCATATATAAAAAAATAAAACCAAGGACAGAACAGGTCTACCACCAAAGAAGACCCAGCACTTGGTGAAAACCTTGTAGAATAAAATAACCCAGAACCTCCGCGCAGCATGAAGAAAGTTCTAGTTAATAGGCAGAAAACCACTCCCAACAAATCAGATTGGACAGCTCCAACTCTAGCCTTTCCAGCAGGAGTTCGGTGCAAGCATGCACGGCCAAGAAGATGGAGCGTACAGCTTCAATCAACTCGGGAGCGGCAACGGTTACAGCCTGGAGTTCAGCAAACAGATAGAGAAGGCATGGAAGCCACGTCACAAGACTTCTTCTACCTGCTACACTAAACTTCCCAGGAAAATCTAACCGAAGAGTTAGTCTACCCCTAACTCCTTTCACAAAAATTCTTCTACCTACTCAAATACCAAAAGGCGGACATAAGCCCGGGGGCTGCTCAGTTTCACTCAGCAACATGATCGTCAAAAAGAAAGAATAGAACTCTAAAGATCAAACTACCAGTGCAAGCACAACAGAATATATCTCTAAATCTCAATTTCCAGTGCAACACACAATCAAATACCACAGAATTTATAGCAAGGAAGGAGCACCAGAAGCCAAAAGACAAAGGTCACGAGAAAAAGAAGCAACAAAACAACAAAAGTTGACCAAAGCAAACAGTGAAAGCAAGATTCCACACACTCGTGAAAGCACAGTATCCACCTGTGAACAAAAGCAAGCAGAAGCAAAGTATTTCAGACCCTTCTGCCGAGCTCTTTTCGCTAAAAAGAACTCGTAGAAGGCTCGGGGGCTGGAAATACATACCACACAAAGTTTTTTCTCGGATCCTCCGAATACTTGTACCAAGTAATCAGAGGCTCGGGGGCTACACTCAATGAGTGCACCTTTTGTCCAAAAACAAAAAGTGCAGGAAGACCACAAGACGAAGACACAGAAGATCATCCTATGATTTTGCTTCAAAAGAACTCAGCTTACTTTCAAAACAACCCGACACTTTGAAGAAAAATCATGAGATGCTCGGGGGCTTGTCAATGGGATATCCTATAGGGTGCCCATAGATCGGCTTACCGGAGCCTTAGGCCTCCTTCACTCGGCCCACGAAGGAAGACGAACACGCAAAACCGGATTCTACTCGGTAACTACGACAAGACCGAAGCATAGCTTAGGACTCTTAGTTTGTAACCGAGTAGGATTAGAACAGCCCTCGGCCAGTCCCTGGACTATAAAGGGCTAGTGAGGGTACCACCCAAAAAACATCTGAACATACTACGCAACACCCGATACGTAGAGCGACACACAACACCTTGTATTACGAGATTAGAGCAATAACAAGCAACCTAACTAGACGTAGGGTTATTACTCGACCGTGTCGAGGGCTTGAACCAGTATAAAATGTGTGTCCCTACGTGTACAACAACCAAGGTTTCACTATTCGCCGAGGCACGAACAACTGTCTCGGGTAACCCCGTGGTAGGCTATCGGTGGTAACACATCGACAATCCCATACACATGCACATCTTGATTTGATTGTATGCCCTGTTTCTCGGAATCCATTGTTTGACTTTACAATATATGCTTTGCAAGTATGTATGTGTTGTTTCTCCCCACCTATGAACTCCATATATTGCCTATTAGTTATAGTATGAGTGAGAGAAGGCATAACATCATTATTGCCTTGGTAAGGATCCACAAATACCACATAAAGAGAGACTTGAGAGGGTCATACAAAAGAGACTTTGAGTTTTATTTTGAAATTTTTTCAAAAACTCCAGGATAAAGGTGAAGTGAAGAGCTTGAGACATAGTTCTTGGCTTGTTCATTCTACTTTTCAATTGCTCAAGACCCAAGTGATGACTATAAGACCCATGGTTAAAGGTAATATGGGTAAGTTTGAAATTCAGAATAGTTTACTCTAATCCAGAGGAGAATTTTTATTTCAAAGCATGTGTACTTTTGAGGCATGAAAATATTGTAGCAACTCCTAATCCATCATCGAGTTCATCTTTGCTCAGGGACGAGCAAAAGGTAAGCTTGGGGGAGTTGTTGACGGTCCTTAAGTACCAATTTTAACCGTCAACTAAACATGAAAAAAGATCCATATGCAATTCACATCTAGATATAAGGGGGTTTACTAATGTAATTCCACGAGTTTTGGTGAATGTCTGTTTCTGCAGGGGTTATCAAGAAATACCAAGGAAAGGGTCACATGTCATGTTTACATAGAGATAATTATCAACTCCACAATTTTCTGTACTCTAGAAGGTTCCAAAAGACACGAGAACGAACGGAAGGCAGATCGGGCCCAGAGCCAAGGCGCCCGCCCTACCCCTCCAGCCAATCAGCTTCAACTTCGCGGATCGTGCTCCATCGCCTTTGAGGATGAATCTAAACCCTTCACCTAAGGTCGGTTTGATCCGACGGTCCACGTTCATTTGAGGAGGCTATATAAGCAAGGCCCCTGGCCCCCTGAGGATCATCTCATCTCATTATTCTTCTCTAGAGCAAAAGCTAGGGTTTCAATTATAAGTAGAAAAGGAGAGAAGTCCCTCTAGTTTTCTAGATCTAGTTCTTCTAGTTCTAGCACATCTAGTTGTAATTAGAGGTGAGAGAGAGGAGGAGAGAGCTAGGAGGAGCCGGATCTGTCGGATCTTCCTCAACATTGTACCTTTGCAGCATCTGGTTCCAAGCAATCTCCAGGTTCTTCATTTAATATTTCTAAGTATCTTATTTCAGTTCTTACTTTATTCAATTTACGGGATCTCTGCTCGTATTGAGTGCTCTGGTTTATACGTAGAACTAGAGTAGTAAGCGATAGTGTAGATGTGGTGTCTAGACTAGAGTTTACCTCAGTTTGCGCCCAATCCCACGGATAGTTGTGGTAGCCCCAGATGTGACAGCTCTATAAGGCCTTTGTAGTCCACCACGTTCAGGTTGGTATTTCGTAGAGCTTTTGGCAGCCTCCCCCCGACTACCTTTTTTCAGTCTTATTCGAGAGTAGGGAAAGTACTATTGCTCCAAAGTAGGTAGAGTATTGTGGGCCTTTGATTAGATAAACCCCTTAGAAATCTCTAAAATCTCTTTACCCATTTATCTTATCTACCACTAAAAAAATAATATATCTTACTGATTAAAATATATATCTTCCCCACTAATATATCTTATCTTTCCTTGGACGTTCTTAGTTCTTTTCTAGTTCACTTCGCGTTCCCCGTGGAAATCGATACCCTTGGAATACTCACGGGTGTAAGCTACAGCGGTATCCGTGCGCTTACGGATTTATCTGTGTGCGTAAGAAATACCAACAAACAACTCCGTAGAAAATCATTTTTCCACATATTGGGAAGGACAGAAGGTGATCACCCCCCATGAGAAATAGGAATGACACTCCAAACAACTAGAACAAGGCGGGCAGGACTGGAGCCATCTAGAAGGATCAAGAAAATTCGAGATGGGAGATTATGGGGAATCTGAATTCAGGGATGATAGGGACTACTACAGGAGAGCCTGATCACCCAACTTCAATAGAGAAGAACAATACGACATATTCCCTTCCTTCACAGGAAGATTGTAGACACTAAACTACCGCATAAATTCAAAACAGCAAACCACTCTAAATACAATGGCAAAGTGGAGCCCAGACAATGGATAAGGGTCTACTCTTAGTCTATTGAGCTCGTGGGAGGAAACAATGACATCAAATCTTTATACTTCCCGATGACACTCGAAGTCATGCCTCTGCAATGGTTTGACAAACTAAAGCCTCAATCAATTAAGTATTGGGAAGACTTGCAAGAAGCATTTGTAACAACTTTGCTAGAATAATAACCCACCCAATGACGGTCGTAGAGTTAAAGAACGTGAAACAAAGGAGAGGAGAAACTCTAAGGGAGTATTACAGAAGATTTGGGGAGCTTAGAGCCCAAATCCATGATATTACTGATAGAGAGGTGATAGAGACTTTTGTCGATGGAATCTTGGCCAACTGGCAATTTAAAGATTACTTCAACGAAAACCCAAGATCAAATGAGGATTTCAAAAGGGCAGTCAAAAAGATGATATCGTTAGAAGAAAGAAGTTGGCATAGGTTCACTTGGGATAACCCCGAGAGCAGAAGACCCGATTACCGACCACAAGACAAGAGACCAAGGCAAGACAACATGCTAGCAGTCGCAGACAATAAGAGGAGATACAATGGCAATGGAAATGAAAAAGGAGGCTAGAATAACAAATATTACAATAATAATCAAGATACCAGCCGGAACAATGGATACTCCAATAGCAATAACTATCAAGGAAACAACTACCAAAGGAGGGTACCAGAAAGCATAGAAAGCTTACCCTGTCACATACATCCTAACTCAAAACACAAGCTATTCGAGTGCAACATTTTCCTACAACAATTTGCGAAGAAGGAGAACTTACATGAAAACAACTCAGACAAGAGAAGAGAAGAACCCAAGAAGGAAGAAAATAAAGCGGAAGGAAATTATCAATTGGTCGTAATTTTCTCAGGAATACCCAATACAAGAAGCAAAAGATAGGAAAAATTGGCCCACAGAACTATTATGGCAGCCAAACCTACCACTCCTAGATACCTGGATTGGTCAGAATATCCAATACAATTTTCTAGAAGATCAATGGACCAGCATATCAAACGTAGGATAATATCCCCTAGTATTGGGGCCGACGATAGCAGGAGTAGTTGTCTCTAAAGTGCTCATTGACGGGGGTGTTGGGCTTAATATCATCTTTGCACACACTCTCAAAAGGATAAACCTACATTGTGGGGGCATGATAATACCAACAAGTATACCTTTCTATGGAATAGTACCCAGGAGAGCATCTATGCCCTTAGGTCAGATAACCCTGCTAGTCACCTTAAGAACACCAGACAAGTATCAAACAAAATTCATCAAATTCGAAGTAGCCGACTTTGAGTCATGCTATCATGCAATCCTTGGAAGACCGGCGCTAACAAAGTACATGGCGGTGCCACACTACCATACCTACTGCTTAAAATGCCAACAACAAAGGGAGTGCTATCGTTAAAGGGAGACCTAAAGAAAGCATACGATTGTGATATACAAGTTGTGCAAATATTAGAGAGACTGTAAGATTACAAAGAAGGGAAGGAGATCGCGACATTAGCCAGTGAAATGAACTCGGACAAAATCCAAATACCTGCCAAGAAACCGAACAACTTCACACCTCCAAAAGAAGCCACCACCAAAAGGATCGACCTGCTAACCAGCGACTCGGAGAAGATGACTATCATTAGTCCAAATCTAGATCTCAAATAGGAACTCGGGGGCACCAACTTTCTACGAGACAACAAGGACATTTTCGCCTAGAAACCGGTAGACATGCCCGGAGTTCCAAAGAGTTGGCTGAGCACAAAATCGACATGAACATGGGATCAAAACCTATCAAACAAAAGCTATGCAGGTTTGCTCCAGATAGAAAGGCAAGAATCAAGAAAGAAATCACCAAACTCATGGCAGCTGGGTTCATCAGAGAAATAATCAACCCGAATTGGTGAGATAACCCAGTCCTAGTAGAGAAAAAGAACTCGAAAGAGTGGCACATGTGTGTCGACTACATGGACCTCAATAAATATTTCTCAAAGGACCCATATGGACCACCAAGAATTGATCAAGTTATAGATTCAATAGCGGGATCATCGCTACTATCTTTTCTCGACTGCTACTCGGGTTATCATCAAATATCATTAAGAGAAGAAGACCAGAGCAAAACGTCCTTCATCACACCTTTTGGGGCAGACTGTTACAAATCAATGCCCTTTGGTCTAAAGAACGCGGGAGCAACATACCAAAGAGCAATCTAGACCTATCTAGGAGACCAAATTGGAAGAAACACAGAAGCTTACATTGATGACGTCGTGATCAAAACAAAAGAACCCGGATCACAAATAGAAGATCTTGAAGAGACATTCAAGAATTTGAAAGCATGGAAATGGAAGTTAAACCCAACCAAGTGTGTCTTTGGGGTACCTTCAGGACATCTACTTGGTTTCTTAGTCAGTAATAGAGGAATTGAAGCAAGCACAAAACAAGTCAAGGCTATCGTGGATATGAAACCTCCCAAAAAGGTCAAGGACATACAAAAACTCACTGGATGCATGGCAGCACTAAACAGATTTATCTCTCGCCTAGGAGAAAGGGGCCTACCTTTCTTCAAACTGCCAAAAAAGACAAAACTTCGAATGGACAGAAGAAGCTGACCAAGCATTCCAAAAACTAAAAGAGTACCTATCTTCATCTCTAGTAATAACACCTCCAAAAAGTAAAGAAGACATGATGTTATACATCACGACAACCAAAAAAGTTGTTAGCACAACAATTATAGTAGAAAGAGAAGAACTCGGACACACATACAAGGTGCAAAGACTAGTATATTACATAAGCAAAGTACTGACATAATCAAGAGTCAGATATCCACATGTACAAAAACTACTCTATGTCGTGCTAATATCATCAAGGAAATTAAGACACTACTTCCATGAGCACAAGATCACAATAGTGACCAATTTCCCACTACAATATATACTCCACAACATAGATGCAACAGGCCGGATATCAAAATGGGCAGTCGAGCTTGGCGCCCTCAATTTGGACTTCAAATCTAGAATGACAGTTAAATCACAAGTACTATCCGACTTTATTGCATAGTGGACAAAGGTCAATCAAAAAGAACCTGAGCCAATTCGTGACCACTGGAAAATGTACTTGATGGATCCCTAAAGCTAGGAGGAGCAGGAGCTGGGGTTTTATTCATCTCACCGGAGGGGAAACGACTCAAACTAACAATGAAGCAGAATATGAAGCTCTCATACATGGGCTAAAAGTAGCAACCACACTCGAAATCAAATACTACTCGCCTACCTAGATTCAACAGTGGTAATTAATCAAGTCAATAAAGAGTGGGATTGCACAAAAAACAAAATGGATGCATATTGCGCAGAAATCATAAAGCTAGAGAAAAATTTCAAAGGATTGGATATCCATCATGTCCTAAGGGACTCCAACGTCGCAGCAGATGTATTATCAAAATTGGGTTCACATAGAGCAAAAGTACTACCCGGGATATTTGTAGAATAGCTCGTAACCCCATCAATACAACAACTCAAAAACACAAAGAGCACACAAATGGACCCCATGGACATAGACAAACCAGAAGAACCTGACCTATCAAGACAAGTCATGATCATTCAAAGTGATTGGAGACAAGTATACATCGACTATATAAACGAAAAGAAACTACCCATAGACAAAGCAGAAGCAACAAAAATCATACAAAAAATAAAAGTTTACGTCCTCATAAAGGAGAAGCTATACAAAAGGGTAACATCTTCAGGAGTAATGCTAAAATGTGTGTCAACAGTAGAAGGAAAGGAAATATTAGAAGAAATCCACTCGGGATGGTGTGGAAATCATGCAGCCTCCAGAACATTAGTCGATAAAGCATTCAGAAGCGGGTTTTATTGGCCAACAACACTCAAAGATGCAGAACAAATAGTCAGAATGCAAAAACTTTCAGATGTTTGCAAGACAGTAACATGTGCTAGCACACAATCTGATATGCATACCACCGGCTTGGCCTTTCTCATGCTGGGGGCTAGATCAAGTCAGACCCGTAAAGAAGGCAAAGGGGGATTCAAATACATATTTGTGGCAATAAATAAATTTACCAAGTGGATCGAGTACAAACCATTAGTCAAGTATAGTGCAGAAAAAGTAGTAGAATTCATACAAGACATCATGCATAGATTCAGCATGCCTAACAAAATAATCACAGACCTCATATCACCATTCATAGCAAAAGAATTTCAATATTGGGCAAGAGATTGTGGGATAGAAATTGACTACGCATTAGTAGCACATCCTCAAGCCAACGGACAAGTGAAAAGAGCTAATGGACTTTTACTACAAGGATTAAAGCCAAGATTATATGAAGACTTAAAAGACTACGAAGGGAAATGGATTGAAGAACTATCCAAAGTTGTATGGGGCCTAAGAACCCAAATTAGCAGAGCTACAGGATATTCACCATTCTTTTTAGTCTAGGATCAGAGGGTGTATTACCAGCCGACTTGATTTGGCAGTCGCCAAGAATCGAACAGTATGATGAAGGAGAAGTAGAAGAAACAAGGTGATTAGAAATTGACACAATTGAAGAAGTAAGAGATGGTTCAATAATTCAAAATGCAAGGTATCAACAGGGACTATGAAGACACTATGACAGAAATACTCAACCAAGAACACTAAAACCGGGAGACTCAGTATTATGCCTAATTCAAAAGAAAGAAGGACGCCACAAACTATTCAGCCCATGGGAGGGCCCTTTCATCGTCAAGATAACAATAAAACCCAGAACATAAAAACTAATGACACAAGACGGAGTACAAATAAGCAACACCTGGCACATCAGCCAGCTCAAGAAATTCTACAATTAGTAACATACTCAAGACAAAAGCAAAGAAAAATATTTTCAGAAGAAACGCCTCCAAGTCGACTGTTTGCACCATGAGCGGCACAGTCTGACATAAATTCTACAAGCCGGCTGCTTTGCACCATGAGCGGCATAGTCTGGCACGATATCTACAAGTCGACCGCTTTGCACCAAGAGTAGCATAGTCTGACACGACATCTACAAATCGGCTGTTTTGCACCAAGAGCGGCACAGTCTGACATAAATTTTATTAGCCAACTGCTTTGCACCATGAGTGGCACAGTCTGGCACGATATATACAAGTCGACTCCTTTGCATCATGAGTGGCACAGTATGACATAAATTCTACAAGCCGACTACTTTGCACCATGAGCAGCACAGTCTGACACGATATCTATAAGTCGACTGTTTTGCACCAAGAGCGGCACGGTCTGACAAAACATCTACAAGTCGACTGCTTTGCACCATGAGCGGCACAGTCTGACATAAATTCTACAAGCCGGCCACTTTGCACCATGAGTAGCACAGTTTGACACGATATCTACAAGTCGACTGCTTTGCACGAAGAGTGGCACAGTTTGACACGACATCTACAAGTCGACTGCTTTGCACCATGAGCGGCACAACCAGATATAAATTGTACAAGCCAACTGCTTTGCACCATGAGCGACACAGTTTGACATGATATCTACAAGTCAACTGCTTTGCACCAAGAGCGGCACAGTCTGACACGGCATCTACAAGTCGACTGTTTTGCACCATGAGCGGTACAGTCTGACACAATTTCTATAAGCTCACTGCTTTGCACCATGAGCGGCACAGTCTGGCACAACTCCTACAAATTGAATAACTTGCAACAAGAACGACGTAGTTTGACTCATTTACAGCATAAAAAGCTTCACATGATGAATCACAAGACAATTCTTTGCCACAAGAGCAATGTCACAACTCGAAGACAAACAATAGAAGACCAAATTCACCTTTTATGCCCCAAGAGCGGAAAAATCCTTAAACAAAACAGAAGATCAAGAAAAGCGGGTGAGACTAGCCCCAAAAGTAGCAAGACGCAACAAACAACTCGCAGAGAAAAACAGAAATGAGCAAATATGCCCAAGAGTGGCGAGATACATGAAACAACTTAGCTACCAACAACTCATACCAAGAGCAATATAACCATCATACACGACTTTGGTACCATCACAACAAAGACCAACAAAGTCAACAAACACAACTCAGTCATTCAAGCAAAAATGAAGAAGCAACATATTGGACAGCTCAAACAGTTCAGCAAGATCAACCTAGCATCACAACAAACAAGAATATATGACAAAGTCAGCATGAAGCCTGAATATTCATTAAGTAGAAAGTATACCAAGTATATTACAAGCCCACCACAGGGCCCAAAATGTTCCAACAAAGCTAAAAGTTCAAGAGGGAGAAGGCAGAACACTCAACTGGTCAAGAATCTGACCAGAAAGATTGTCAAGCTCAACTCTAGCCTCTTCCCACCTCGTCAAGAGCTCAGCGTCCATGGACTCTTCAAGAATTTGATGTAGAGGAACCTCAAGCGAAACAGCCTGGACAAAATAGATAACATTATTAATACAGTGGTGGAAGCCAGCCCTTACAAATTCATGAAACAGGGTAGACAACACTGGTATTATGCTTTTGATTCCATCACTTCCATACCCTGGCCGACAAACAACAACAATTATAGGCTTTACAGCCCCACACAATGTCTTGAACTATTCACGAGCAACTATCAACTTTCCTTGCAAATCTTGAACTGACTTCAATGCCTGAACAAGATCATAGTCAACACTAGACCGAATCAACTGAACCTGAGCAAACAAATCCTGGCTTCTTTCAAAGTTTCTTTAGCAGATACACTTATAGTCTCAGTCTTGTTTTTGGATGCCTGAATAGTTTCAGTCATGGTCTCCTTATCTTTCCTCAAAACTTGCCACTGACGATCAGTTGCTAAAAGAGAAGAAGATTCAAAAGAAGAACAAATGAATAAAAAGAAACAAGACTAAAGAAAATTTAAAAAAACTATCAGCAAGTTTGACCTTCAAATTAGTAATTTCAGAAGCAGCAGCAGCCTCAACAGACTTATGAAGGTCCCTCTTCTGAGCTAACTCAACTTGAACCCGAGACAACTCAGATTCAGCCTTTTCAAGGCTAGTCTTGATGAGACTAGCTGACCTCTCTTCTTGAAGACCAAACAAAATGTCTTGGTCTTGATAGAGAGCCTACAAAGAAAACAACATGAAAGAAAAGAAAGAAGCAAAAATACAAGACAAAAAAGAAAGAAAAGAAATACCCTAAGCTCAGCACCATACGCTCCGAAAAAATCATCCCAAGAAGCGAGCAGCCTACCAACTCAGTCAATATGACTAGTCAAGAAGCGTCACCCACTCTCTGCGTCAACAAAAGGGTAGTGGGACGAGGTGAAGCAACCAGATCAGCCACTGAGGCCACCCGCCTACTTGCCTCAGGAGCATCCACCGAAGACAACCCGAACAGTTGCAAAACACCAACAAAGCCACCCAGAACCTGGGAAGAAGGCACCAGGATTCCACCACTCGGCTCCTCAGCTTTGGGCCCAACATCACTCGAAGAGACTTCTATAATGAGCAATAACTCAACTCAGGGACAACTAACATAAAAGGCAAGAAAGCAAAAAAGAACAAAAGTAAGAAATTTATCATCAACAGAAGCCTGCATAGTTTTCTCAGCATCCAGAGCCTTGGAGGAAGAAGAGACATCCACAGGGGGTTCACATATTTTCCATTCAGAGCCACCAGAAAAATGTTTTACTCCTACCTTAGGATTAAGAAACCAAATAAATTTATATCCTAGTTTTCCCACCTATCCATATATTTCATTATTACCCTAGTTATATCTGCTTCAAATGTTTTCCTTGTTATTATCTCTCAAAAGCTTTATTGTAGAAAGAGGCTTGGGATTGTTAAAGAAAAAGAATAAAGAAAAAATAAAAGAGAGTAAAACATGGACAAGTGTCCTACGAAAATAATGGGTACTTAGATGCCCACCTCTATAAAAAAAGAAAAGAAAAAGAAAGCAAGCCCAAGTTCTCTCAAAATTCCAAGTTCCAAAAGAGAGATGTACTTATATATTGAAGGAGCAGAGTAGAAATAGGTTTCCACCATACACCCTCATATATCCATCATATACCATATATCCACCACACATACCCTTATACATCCACCATATTTATCCCACACACATGCACATCTAGATTTGATTATATGTCATGTTTCTTTCGATCCATTGTTTGACTTTACAATATATGCCTTGAAAGTATGTATGTGCTATTTCTCCTCACCTATGAACTCCATATATTTCCTATTAGTTGTAAGGTGAGAGAGAGAATGCATAGTGATACTTTGTCTATTCCAAAAAATACTACATATTCTGAGAGAAGAGAGAAGGCATATCACCATTGTTGCCTTGGAGAGGATCCAGAAATACTACATATTGAGAGACTTAAGAGGGTCATACAAAAGAAACTTTGAGTTTTATTTCGAAAACTTTGCAAAACTTCAGGATGAAAGTTAAGTGAAGAGCTTGAGACATAATGCCTAACTCTATCATTCTACTTTTCAATTGCTCAAGACCCAAGTGAAGGCTATAAGCCCCATGGTTGGAGGTAATATGGGTAAGTTTGAAAGTTAGAATAAATTTAATTTAATCTAGAGGAGAATTTTTATTTGAAAGCATGTGTACTTTTGAGGCATGAAAGCATTGCAGCAACTCCTGATCCATGGTTTGCTAAGGGACTGGCAAAGGGTAAGCTTGGGGGAGTTTGTTGATGGTAATTAACTACTATATTATATATGTCAATTAAACTATGAAGAGTCTTTTACCTGTGCACCATTATAAAAAATTGAAATTACCTATGTACCATTGAAAAAATAAAAAGTTCCTCGGTACCCTTCAAGAATTTTTTTTCCGTACGTGCCTTTGCCGTCAAATTCTAACAGAGATGGGTGGGTGCTAGACATAAAATTACTCTATTGCCCATCACTCTCTTTTCAGTCAATCTCACTGGTTATCTCTTGAGTATTCACTTTACTGTTCGTCGTTCTCCCCTGCGTTGCCAAACCCTAGAGGAGAGAAGGAGAGGGAGTAGACTGTCGGAGGGAGACGCGGCGGTCTAGCGCGTCGCGCGCCGGGAGTCCAGGGGCGCCTCCGCGCGGGCAGGCGGGCGAGCGCGCCAGGACGCCAGCGCGCCTCCATGCGGGCGGGCGGCGAGCCCTCCGCGCGGTCGGCCGAGCGTGCCCACGCGCGGGCGGGCGAGTGCGCCGGGCACTCTGTGGCCATGGCGCCATCGCGCCCGACCTCTGCTCCGGCCGCCATTCCCCCTCTCTCTCTCCCTTGGATTTGTTCTGCGCCGTTGGATCGTATCTATGCGGTCAAGATTAGAACCCCGAAGGGGTATGAACCCCGGTCCACGGTGGACCGGTGGACCGCAGCACATGCTCGGGTGCACGCACTGTGCCCGTGGACCGCCCTATCCCGAGCCGCCGCGTGGCAGGTCAATTGACCCCGCGTCGCAGCGTTCGCGCATTTCCGAGAATACACTTTCTCAGTCAAGACACGTATTCTTTCTCGGGTTATTCCAAAAATGGAAATCTAAAATTTACAGATTTGCCACTGCCTTATTTTGTTTATAAAATCTTTATTTTAACTCCGATTTGGATGATTCGAGTTGCGTTAGGTTCGTAATGAAGTTCTCTACATGTACAAACATCTGTAGTTCATGTTTGAATTATTTAATTTCCATGATAATTCAAATACTAAAAATGCTCCTAGAGAACCAGTTAAATTCATATCTTTTGCGTTTTAAATCCGATTTTCGTGAAATTCGTGTTGAAATGATCGTAGTAATGCGTAGTATATTTTTATAAACCTTTTAACTCTGTTTATTGTTATTGGTGTACTGTTCTAATATTAGTCCTGTTTGCTTTGTATGTATGCAATTGGAATGCGTGTTGTTGCAATGTCGTGATCGAGTTCAGGCAGTGAGGAGTTTGTTGGTGATCAAGAGTTCTTTGATCAGGAGTGTTTTGACCAGCAGGACTTTGAGAACCAAGGCAAGTATAGCATGGGACCTACCTTGTTCTCCTATTCACCATAATTATCATTTCATGTGCATGTGTTTAATTTGATAACCGTAGTTTAATTCCCTAGGATTGAAATCCTTTACCTTGATTCCTATAGGGTATGCATATGGGTAGATGGCTAGTGCTTTATAAATGAAAACTTGATCCCTGCCAAATGTTATAAAGTTTTGAATGAATTGGTGATCCTGTTATGGCAATTGGAACATAACCCTTTTAATAACTCACTGTTGGCAAAAGCTGGGACTGACAGTGCTACCGTGGGAGCTACATGGCTCTGGCTTTAACTTAGTAGTAGGCTCTTTTCTAGCTCGTTAGCGGTTACCCGAAAGGGCGCATTAGGCTCTTGCCGAGCTGGTTATAGTGCGGCCTCTGTCCGAGTTTGAGCGTAGGCTACGGGTCGTTATGCTACTCGGAAGGGGAGCTCTATCGCCCCTTGCCAATCCTAGCGGCCCTAATCTTGTTAGACGAGATACTATGAAAGGTTTCATAGTGAACCCCGCCCACTCACCTTGGCAGTGTTATGGGAGTAATTAACCCGGGCAGTCGGGGCATCACGACTCACGGGTAAAGATGCACAACCTCTGCAGAGTGTTAAAACTGATATATCAGCCGTGCTCACGGTCACGAGCGGCCCGGAAAACCGACGGCTTAATTAATTAACTTGACCAACATTTATGTTCTTGTTGCCACCACTTTTATGATGATGGTTATGATTCTTTAAAACTTTGGCAGTGGAATAAGTGGGATCATTTGGGGCTTAAGCATAAACTGATGATACTTGTTACTAAAACTTTGACCAACTAAAAGTGCTAAATGCAGTAAGCCAGTGTCAGCCTTTTGAGCTTCATAACCCCATGTTATACTGCTGAGTACGAGTGTACTCACGCTTGTTTTCTTTTCAATTTTGGATAAAAATCCCGGATGTGTAACAGAAGCTGGAGGCTATGAAGAGTTCCCTGAAGACTTCTAGGCTTGGTCAACCAGTTGACCTTTCCCTGTGGAATGGAGCCACAAGACCTAGTTTATCTTCCTTGTTTTATTTATTCTTGTAATGGATATAAGTTCGATATGTATTAAACTCTGTGATGGTACATTGTAATTTGTGAACTTATGTGTGGATTATTCTTGGGCACACATAATGTTAGGCATCCTATTTCGTCCTTGAAATTTAGGTGTGACAAATTGGTATCAAAGCTTGAGTTGATTGTAGGACGCAAGCCTAGGTAGCAATGGTCGTTTTAGGATCCTTTGCTTCTATATTTTACTGCTTTCCATCTTGCTCTTGTTATTTACAAAATTTATATGCTTCTATGTCTTTACTCTATTATTTAAAATGTTGTTCTAATTGGGTTTAAATAAAATTCTGTAGATGCCACCTGTCACGAGGTCCCGTCGTCTGAGCACCAGCAGCTACTTAGCTCAGTTCACTTCCCAGACTTCTCAGCCAGTGGTGGACATCTCAGATGATGAGATGGTGACTGAGACTGAGGAGGACCCTGAGGAGGAGCATGTGTTGGTGGAGGACGTCAACACGGAGGACGAGCAGGAGTGGATGGGCGTCAACCTTGCAGCACCAGCTCCACCCCCAGCTCCTACACCGGTTGCTTCACCAGTTCCTACACCAGCTGCTACACCGTCGCCTCTGCCTTCACCGACTCCCGCACCACTCCTCTCCCCAGCACCAACACCTGCTCTGGCGACACCACCAGAGGATGAGCAACCTGGATGGACTGAGGAGCAGTACTACAAGTACCCTTCTCCAGCGGCTTACTTCCACAACCTGCTGTTGAAGGTGTTGGAGGAGTACTACCCTGAGATGGATACCTCAGTGAGGTACCTAGTTTCTGAGTTCTCTCATCCTCAGGAAGCTAGCTACTGGAAGGCTCAGGTGGTAGTCTCTGTCTGGAATAAGGCTCATGACAGTCTGAAGGTGGAGACTGTCCATGGTCACATAGCCAGGAGGGCTATTGACAAGGACAACATGGAGAATGCTGCGGAGAACGCCTACATCTACTACCATGGAAGGCGTTACACTGCCATGCAGAATGATGCTTACAGGTTCCTGCCCCGATATGACACCAGGTTCAACACTTGGCCGATCCAGAACCCCCTTGACCCTGGCTCTACCCTGGACACCACAGTCAGGCACCTCAATGAGCTCCAAGGGGTCAATGAGAGGTTGCAGGAGGAGTTGCATGGCGAGCAGCAGTCAGTGGCTCGTTTCCAGAAGATGGTAGATGATCTGAGGGCCCAGCTGAACATGGCCCCAATGTATGAGAAGAAGCCACCCAACCATATCATGACTGATGAAGCTCCATAGATGTTGAAGCCTTACCCCTTTGTAATAAGCGTAGTAGTGCGAGTCTGTTTAGTTTGGTGATCTATGAACTTGATGTCTTAATGATTATATTTATGAACTTGTTTGATTTGGATCTTTGGTTGATTGTTAGTGTGAGAGATTGTGGGCCTGTCCACAAGTCTCACAAGTTTAAACATTAGGATAATGTTTGTTAATATATCAATGGGTTGATCTTATCTCTCTTCTCCTGTGCTGTTTTCTGAAGCAGTCTCTGTTCTTTGCTTTATATCTCTAAATCAGTAAAGTCAATGTTGATAGAACTCTCACACCAGAAAGTAGACTTCTGTATCTTTCCAACGCCACCTGAACCAACCCCATACCTGTTCTAAGCTAAGAGTTTTTGTTGTTGCAAGTCAGTCTTTCAGCGCAGTTTGTGAACCTGAACAGATCTGGTTGTTTCGAGTTTTTTGACAAATAAAGTTACAGAATCTGAAAATCTTGTGAACACGAAAGTTGTAGAGAACTCTCTGATCTTTCCAGGCATATAAGAAGAATTTCCGTTTGAGATCCAGAACTTGAGATATGAACTGTTTACTGCGCTGCTGTTGTAAAATCATGCACAGAAAATTTCAGTTCGACATAGACATGTTATATGCTTTACAAAGTCACTAAACCCTACGTCTTTGCTGAAAAACAGATGGACGGCAGGGGTGCTAGAGTTCGTGGTCGTGGACGTGGCCGTGGACGTGGAGTTCCTGTCAATCCGCCACCACCACCGCCAACACCACCGCCTATTGTCCCTGCCGTATCAGTGGAACAACTGATGGGAATGCAGGCACAGTTGATGCAAGCTATGATGCATCACCTGGACAATGAACCCGTTGGAGCTCTACCTCCAGTCCAACTGAGGGACAAGAGAGGAGAGTTCATGAAGGGAAGACCTCCCGTCTTCACCCACGCATCCGACCCATTGGATGCAGATGACTGGCTCCGAGCTGTGGAAAAGCAGCTGAACATAGCACAGTGCAACGACACTGAAAAGGTGTTGTATGCCTCTAGACAGTTACAAGGAGCAGCCCAAGATTGGTGGGAGTCCTTCCAATACGGACGCCCTGATAATGCTCTTGGAATCAGTTGGCAGGAATTCAGAGAGGAATTCAGATCGTACCACATTCCTGAAGGTATGATGGAGTTGAAGCAAGAGGAGTTCAGGTCCCTCAAGCAAGTCTCTATGACAGTGGCTGAATACCGTGACAAGTTCGCTCAATTGTCACGTTATGCTCCACATGAAGTGGCAAGGGATTGCGACAAGCAGCGCAGATTCCTGAAGGGATTGTATGATGGTCTGCAGCTTCAGCTCATGTCCAATGAATACCCCAATTACCAGACCTTGGTGAATCGCGCTATTGTGATTGACAATAAGCGCCGGGAAATGGAAACAAAGAAGAGGAAGCTACAGGGTCAGGCTTCAAGCAGCAACACTCGCCCTCGACCCTATCCGTAGCAGAGTTTCCAGCAAAGAAGCCAAGGGCAGTCCAATCAGTGGAACAGAGGTCAGTTTCCCCAGCGAAATCAGTTCCAGCAACGCCCACAAGGTCAACAGCAGTATGGAGGCCAGCGCCCACCTCAGCAGGTCTCTAATCAAGTTCAGTGTCAGGGGAATCCAAATGCTCTGGCAGTGAAGAACAACAACCCCAACAACAGTAACAACAACAAGTGTTTCCGTTGTGGGAAGGAGGGGCATATGTCTTACAATTGCCCTGAGAAGCAGAACCAGCAAGCACCCCAGAACCAGAACAACCAGCAGAAAGGAAGATACCAACCACCTCCGAACACTGGAAGAGTGAATCATGTATCTGCTGAAACCACTCAGGAGGCACCTGAGGTTATGATGGGTACGTTTAATGTCAACTCATTCCCCGCTACCGTACTCTTTGATTCTGGTGCTTCGCATTCTTTCATATCTGAAGCTTTTGTTAGAATGCATAGTATATCTTTGCGTGCAATGAAAAATCGTATGCAAGTAAATTCACCGGGGGGTAGCATACCAGCTTCTGTTTGGAGTCCTTCCACTAGACTTACCCTAAGGGGGTAGACTTTGAAGTGAGTCCAGTTGTGATACCCACAGCTGGAATAGATCTGATTGTGGGAATGGATTGGATGAAACAACATCGAGCTGTGATTCAGTGTCAAGAGAGATGTGTTGTTGTGACATCACCTAATGGGGATAAGATGTGTGTTGAAGTAGAAATGCAAGCAACACCAAAGGTCACTTTGAACCAGTTATCTGGAGATGCCTTTAATGAGGAACAAGTGGTGGAAGAATTTCCTGATGTGTTCCCTGAAGAATTACCAGGTATGCCACCTGATCGTGATGTTGAGTTTCTTATTGAACTTCTACCTGGTACTGCTCCCATAGCTAAAAGACCATATAGAATGGGGGTAAAAGAATTAGAAGAACTTAAGAAACAAATTAGTGAATTGCAAGAAAAGGGTTTTATTCGCCCTAGTTCTTCACCTTGGGGAGCACCAGTTATATTTGTGGATAAGAAAGATGGTACTAGGAGAATGTGTGTGGACTACCGTTCTCTTAATGAAGTTACCGTCAAGAATAAATATCCCTTACCACGAATAGATGACTTGTTTGATCAGTTGAAAGGTGCATGTGTGTTCTCTAAAATAGATCTTCGCTCTGGATACCACCAATTAAAAATCCGAGCGGCAGACATACCTAAGACAGCCTTTACCACAAGATATGGGCTATATGAGTATACAGTTATGTCTTTTGGGTTGACTAATGCACCTGCGTACTTTATGTACATGATGAACAAGGTGTTCATGGAGTTTTTGGATAAGTTTGTGGTAGTGTTCATAGATGATATCCTAGTCTTCTCTAAAACAAAAGAAGAACATGCTGAACATCTGAGAATGGTTTTGCAAAAGCTCAGAGAAAATCAGCTGTATGCCAAGAGAAGTAAATGTGAGTTTTGGTTAAGAGAAGTGTCTTTCTTGGGTCACATGGTCTCTAATGGAGGTATAGCAGTAGACCCAAGTAAGGTGCGAGATGTTCTAAACTGGAACCCTCCAACCAATGTTACTGAAATCCGTAGTTTCCTAGGTTTAGCAGGATACTATAGGAGGTTCATAGAAGGGTTTTCAAAGCTAGCAAAACCAATGACAGCTCTGCTAGAGAAAAGTGCCAAGTTTGTGTGGTCTGATAAATGTCAAACCAACTTTGAAGAGTTGAAGAAAAGGTTGACCACAGCCCCAGTACTGACTTTACCAGATCTGAACAAGAGTTTCTCAATCTACTGTGATGCCTCTCGTCTTGGTCTTGGATGTGTGCTTATGCAAGAAGGAAAAGTTGTGGCATATGCATCCAGGCAATTGAGGAAGCACGAGCTGAATTACCCGACTCATGACCTGGAATTGGCAGCAGTGGTCCATGCTCTAAAGATATGGAGACATTATCTAATAGAGCATAAGTGTGATATCTATACAGATCATAAGAGTTTGAAATATATTTTCACTCAGTCAGATCTGAATCTGAGACAGCGTCGTTGGCTTGAGCTGATCAAAGATTATGAGTTGGAAGTACATTATCATCCAGGTAAGGCCAACGTAGTGGCCGATGCACTGAGCAGGAAGAGTTATGCTAATGCTTTAAGAACGAAACTTATGCCTACTGAATTGTGTGCTGATATGGAATCTCTTAACTTGGGATTTACCCTTAATACCATGGAAATAACTATAGAACCCACCCTGGAACAAGAGATACGCAAGGGTCAGTTGGAAGATCCGAAACTGAAAGAAATTGCGGAGAATATAGTGCTAGGAAAAGCACCAAGTTTCAGGATGGATGATGATGGAACTTTGTGGTTTGGAAAGAGAATATGTGTTCCCGAAGTAAGGTCTATCCGAGATGCCATACTTCGAGAAGCACATGATTCATCTTACTCTATACATCCTGGAAGTACTAAGATGTACCTAGATCTAAAGGAAAAGTATTGGTGGTATGGATTAAAAAGGGATGTAGCAGAATATGTGGCCTTGTGTGACACCTGTCAAAGAGTAAAGGCAGAACACCAAAGACCTGCCGGTTTACTCCAGCCAATGAAAATACCTGAGTGGAAATGGGAAGAAGTAGGAATGGACTTTATCGTCGGATTACCACGTACACAGAGAGGATATGACTCGATCTGGGTAATCGTGGACCGCTTGACTAAAGTTGCATACTTCCTACCAGTGAAGACTAATTACTCAGGCGCAAGACTAGCAGAACTATATATGGAAAGGATAGTATGCTTGCATGGAGTTCCTAAGAAAATTGTATCTGATAGAGGTACTCAGTTCACATCACAGTTCTGGCAGAAGTTACATGAATCTTTGGGAACAAAATTGACTTTCAGTACAGCCTATCATCCACAGACTGATGGACAAACACAAAGGACAAATCAAATTCTAGAAGACATGTTGAGAGCATGTGCACTACAACATGGTGCCAGTTGGGATAAAAGTTTACCCTATGCTGAGTTTTCATATAACAACAGCTATCAGAATAGTCTGAAGATGGCACCAAATGAGGCTCTATATGGACGCAAGTGCAGAACTCCTTTGTTCTGGAACCAAACCGGAGAGACTCAGGTGTTTGGACCAGATGTTCTTCGAGATGCAGAAGAACAAGTAAGGAAGATAAGAGATAACTTGAAAGTTGCACAATCCCGCCAAAAGAGTTACGCAGACACCCGCAGAAGAGGTTTGTCATTCGAGATTGGGGATTATGTGTATCTGAAAGTGTCTCCAATGAGAAGTGTAAAGAGGTTCAATATGAAAGGAAAGTTAGCTCCAAGGTATGTTGGACCTTTCAAAATTCTCGTGAGACGTGGAGAGGTAGCTTATCAGTTGGAGTTACCCGAGAATTTGTCAGGGGTACATGATGTTTTCCACGTATCTCAGTTGAAGAAGTGTTTAAGGGTACCGGAGGAGCAAATCCCCCTAGAAGAGCTTACCATAAAGGAAGATCTCACATATGAAGAGTACCCAATAAGAATCTTGGAAACGACAGAAAGGTTTACGAGGAGCCGTGTTATAAAGATGTGCAAGGTTCAGTGGAACAGGTACACGGAAGACGAAGCTACTTGGGAAAGAGAAGAAGACCTGAGAAAGTCTTATCCTCAGTTGTTTGAGTAAGTCCGTCTGAATCTCGAGGACGAGATTCCTTTTAAGGGGGGTAGAGTTGTAACACCCAAAATTTGGTTTGATTTTCAAATAATAGAAAATGATTTAATTATGAAATTGTGTGAGCATTTCATCTAATGGAATAATAAAAATTCTTAGAAATAAAATAAATTCTAGATTAGAAACATGTTGATGCATTCATGCAGTTGCATATTTTCTTTGATTGTTTGAATTTACAAAACTCAATTCTCAAATGGGTTCAAATTTGTTTTTGAAATGAATTTGGAAAAGGAAATGAAAAGGGAAAAAGGAAAAACATTTTCTCTCTCTCTCCTCAGCCCAGCACAGCCTCGGCCCACTTCCCCCTCCCTCTCTCTTTCTTCGGCGCGGCCCAGCAGGGAACCGGCCCAGCAGGCCCTCTCCCTCCTCCTCTCACTGCCGTCCGGGGGCCACATGTCGGCGTCGATCTCCTTCTCTCTTCTCTCCCTCTCACTCGCTGACTGGACGACCCTACCTGTCGGCGCTTTCTTCTTCCCCTTTCCTCTGCCAACGCCGCGCGACGCAGAGCGCCGTAACCGCCGCGCGACGCACGCCCGTTCTGCTCGCCCGAGTGCGCGCGTGGACGCGTGGAGTTTGGGAACCGCCGCACGTTCCTCGCCCTCTCTCTCGCTGCTGCTTGGCCCCACGGGTCAGCACCGTCGCCCTCCCTCCGCCGAGTTCAGATGCCGCGGATGCGTCGCGAACGGCAACCGCTTGCACGCCCCGCTCCCACCCCCGCATCTCGCCCACGAAGCTGCAACAGCACCGTACGCCCCGCACGCTCCTTCGTTCGCTATAAAGCGAAGTGCCGCGCCCCTGCTCTCCTTTTTCCCATCTGCACTCTGAACGCCGCCGCCATCGCCATTGTCGTTGAAGAGGCCACACCGGAGCCTGATTCACCTCGGTGAGTCCCGTTCCGCGCCCGCGATCTCTCCACGAAACTTCGAAGCCTTATCTCTCGCTCTGTGCTCTGCTTTGGGCCGCAGAACACTCGACGCCGTGGACGCGGAGCTCTCGGAAGCCGTCACACACCGACCGCCATTCCTCATCGTCAAGTCACCCTGAGCCATCTCCGTCCCTTTTGAAGTCGCGGTGAGCTTCGCCTTCACCTCTTCTCCCTCCCTGAGCTTTTAATTCGGCGAATTATGCCCTCTATGGCACTGGCCGCGTGTGAACCGTGCCGCCCGCCATGGCACCGCCGTGGGCAGCACACACTAGTTGTTTTCATTCGCGTCCGAGTACCTCTCTAGCATCGCGCTGACACACCGCACGTCCCTAGGCCTTCAATTTGGTCTCTATGGCACTGCTTTGACTCGGCCGCGTACACAGATCAAGTCCGATCTCGGCGCCGCCGCGGACGTCCCTGTTCCGGTGACACACAGCCTCAACCGAACCCACCCTCGCACTCGCACGAGCGTGTAGATTGTTTCTGTGCAATTGGTTGAACCCGCGGCAGTCGGAAGAGTCCTCCCCGCGTTTGCCGGTGAGCCAGAGTCGCCAGGATCCATGGCGCCGTCTCTGTCTGCCTCCCCGCGTCCAACCGAGCACACCACGGACTTCGCCTCGTTCCCCTCTCTCTTCCCATGCAATCGGCGTTCGAAATGGACACCGGACAAGCCTTTCCGGTGAAACTCCGGCGAGCCCGGCACTCTGTGGCCATGGCGCCACCGCGCCCGACCTCTGCTCCGGCCGCCGTTCCCCCTCTCTCTCCCTTGGATTTGTTCTGCGCCGTTGGATCGTATCTGTGCGGTCAGGATTAGAACCCCGAAGGGGTATGAACCCCGGTCCACGGTGGACCGGTGGACCGCAGCACATGCTCGGGTGCACGCACTGTGCCCGTGGACCGCCCTATCCCGAGCCGCCGCGTGGCAGGTCAATTGACCCCGCGTCGCAGCGTTCGCGCATTTCCGAGAATACACTTTCTCAGTCAAGACACGTATTCTTTCTCGGGTTATTCCAAAAATGGAAATCTAAAATTTATAGATTTGCCACTGCCTTATTTTGTTTATAAAATCTTTATTTTAACTCTGATTTGGACGATTCGAGTTGCGTTAGGTTCGTAATGAAGTTCTCTACATGTTAAAACATCTGTAGTTCATGTTTGAATTATTTAATTTCCATGATAATTCAAATACTAAAAATGCTCCTAGAGAACCAGTTAAATTCATATCTTTTGCGTTTTAAATCCGATTTTCGTGAAATTCGTGTTGAAATGATCGTAGTAATGCGTAGTATATTTTTATAAACCTTTTAACTCTGTTTATTGTTATTGGTGTACTGTTCTAATATTAGTCCTGTTTGCTTTGTATGTATGCAATTGGAATGCGTGTTGTTGCAATGTCGTGATCGAGTTCAGGTAGTGAGGAGTTTGTTGGTGATCAAGAGTTCTTTGATCAGGAGTGTTTTGACCAGCAGGACTTTGAGAACCAAGGCAAGTATAGCATGGGACCTACCTTGTTCTCCTATTCACCATAATTATCATTTCATGTGCATGTGTTTAATTTGATAACCGTAGTTTAATTCCCTAGGATTGAAATCCTTTACCTTGTTTCCTATAGGGTATGCATATGGGTAGATGGATAGTGCTTTATAAATGAAAACTTGATCCCTGCCAAATGTTATAAAGTTTTGAATGAATTGGTGATCCTGTTATGGCAATTGGAACATAACCCTTTTAATAACTCACTGTTGGCAAAAGCTGGGACTGACAGTGCTACCGTGGGAGCTACATGGCTCTGGCTTTAACTTAGTAGTAGGCTCTTTTCTAGCTCGTTAGCGGTTACCCGAAAGGGCGCATTAGGCTATTGCCGAGCTGGTTATAGTGCGGCCTCTGTCCGAGTTTGAGCGTAGGCTGCGGGTCGTTATGCTACTCGGAAGGGGAGCTCTATCGCCCCTTGCCAATCCTAGCGGCCCTAATCTTGTTAGACGAGATACTATGAAAGGTTTCATAGTGAACCCCGCCCACTCACCTTGGCAGTGTTATGGGAATAATTAACCCGGGCAGTCAGGGCATCATGACTCACGGGTAAAGATGCACAACCTCTGCAGAGTGTTAAAACTGATATATCAGTCGTGCTCACGGTCACGAGCGGCCCGGAAGACCGATGGCTTAATTAATTAACTTGACCAACATTTATGTTCTTGTTGCCACCACTTTTATGATGATGGTTATGATTCTTTAAAACTTTGGCAGTGGAATAAGTGGGATCATTTGGGGCTTAAGCATAAACTGATGATACTTGTTACTAAAACTTTGACCAACTAAAAGTGCTAAATGCAGTAAGCCAGTGTCAGCCTTTTGAGCTTCATAACCCCATGTTATACTGCTGAGTACGAGTGTACTCACGCTTGTTTTCTTTTCAATTTTGGATAAAAATCCCGGATGTGTAACAGAAGCTGGAGGCTATGAAGAGTTCCCTGAAGACTTCTAGGCTTGGTCAACCAGTTGACCTTTCCCTGTGGAATGGAGCCACAAGAGCTAGTTTATCTTCCTTGTTTTATTTATTCTTGTAATGGATATAAGTTCGATATGTATTAAACTCTGTGATGGTACATTGTAATTTGTGAACTTATGTGTGGATTATTCTTGGGCACACATAATGTTAGGCATCCTATTTCATCCTTGAAATTTGGTTGTGACAATGGTAGAAGCAGAGCACAATTATCTTATGAATCCTGAACCAGAGAATGAATATGTGGGGGTTGATGAGGAGGGTTTATATATTGACATAGCACCTGCTTCTCATGCAAATGTTGACACAACTGAGAAAAAGGATAAAGATTATGATCCAAGTTTAAACTCTGAATCTGATTCTATGTCTATGTCTCACTCCGATATGGATGCTGAGATAGATGAAATTGTTAAGGATAAAGTGTCATCTCACATATCTGAGGTTGCATACAACAAAGATGACCCTCCTATGGAAGTTGGGAGCATCTATCCAACCATGTCTGAATTTAAACTGGCACTTGCAACACATGCTATCAAGAATGGATATGAGTTTAATATTGAAAAGAGTGAACCAGGGAGATATCGAGCATACTGTACAAGTTTGGAAGATGGTTGTAAGTGGAGGATTCATGCTTCTACAATGGGTGATAATACTACTATACAAGTAATTTCTTTGCTCATATTTTGTTCATATTTTATCATCAATTCCTTGTTCATATTTCTAAATTCATTTATCTATTTCAACCTATACTTGTCATAGTAAAAGGAGGAGTAAAAGGACCCTTGTTGTCATAACTGTCAGAGTAAAAGGAGGAGTGGGAAAATAAAGTGTGCTACCAAGTTTTGGATTTGTGAGAAGATTAAGGATTGGTTGGCTGAGGACCCAACTGTTGGGCCTATAGAACTTCAAAGAAGACCGAAGGATGATTACAAAGT
Organism: Microstegium vimineum; assembly: GCA_022036555.1. Classification (NCBI taxonomy): domain Eukaryota; kingdom Viridiplantae; phylum Streptophyta; class Magnoliopsida; order Poales; family Poaceae; genus Microstegium; species Microstegium vimineum. The sequence goes on from CM039119.1 coordinate 18,997,598, forward strand.
TACTATTAGTTACAAGAGAGTGTATGATGGAAAGGAACTTGCTTTGGAGGAGTTGTTCGATAATTGGAAACAAAGTTTTGATAATTTGTACAGGTTCAAGGCACAGATAGAATAGTCATGTCCTGGTAGCTTTGTTGTCATAGATCATCACACAATAGAGGGCAAGATCAAGTTCAATAGGTTGTTTTTTTGCAATGAAACCTTGTGTCGAAGGTTTCCTTAGAGGTTGCAGGCCTTATTTGGCTGTTGATAGTACATTCTTGACTGGAAAATTTAGAGGTCAGTTATGTATTTCTTGTGCAGTTGATGGGCATAACTAGATGTACCCAGTTGCTATAGGAGTCATTGATTCGGAAACTAATGAAAACTGGATATGGTTCATGGAGAGGCTTAAGGAAGCTATAGGTACTGTACCTGGTCTGACCTTTAGCACAGATTGTGGTCAGCCAGTCATGACAGGAGTTAGTGAGGAATTCCCAAATGCAGAGCATAGAGAGTGCATGTGGCACTTGGTGCAGAATTTTAAGAAAAGGTACAATGGGAAAGTGTTTGATGAACACTTATGGGCTTCTGCTTATTCTTGGAATTCATATATGTTTGACAAACATATCCAGGCCACGGCTGAAGCAAATCCAGCAGTAATACTGTACTTATAGCAAAACCATACAAAACTATGGACAAGAAGTCAGTACTCTACATTGTCAAAAGTTGACTATGTCACCAATAATTTAGCAGAAAGCTTCAACAATTGGATAAAAATGATAAGGGGGTGCATCTAGATGACTTGATGGATACTATAAGGCAGAGACTTCTTATCAAGTGGAACCAGAGGAAAATAATTGCGCACAAAATGGAAGGAAAATTTTTGCCACACATCATTACGAAGCTCAAGGACCAAAGTAGGAACCTTGACATTGATGTTGTCACCAGCTCACTTGATGGGATTGTAGAGGTTATGGCAAGGGGAGGTTCTACTTACAGGTTTGTAGTGAATCTATAAGAAAGGACATGCTCATGCAGAGCATGGCAAGTTTCTGGATTACCATGTAAGCATGCAATTGCTTACATCACCTCTATACCTGGAGACAAGATAGAAGATCATGTGGACAGCTACTACTCTATAGAGAGCTTCATGGCAGCCTATGATGGTACAATCCCTGCCATACCAGATAAATCCATGTGGCCCAAAGCAGAGCATGGTTTCTTCATGCATAAACCACTTTTGAAGGCAACAGCTGGTAGAGGAGGCAAAAAAGATACAAAGGAGCAGCAGAAGGTGGCAGCAAAGGAGCCAAGGGTAGGCATTAGTGTCCAATCTGTCAGCAATATGGGCATCATTGGTACACTTGTAAGGATGGTGACCCAGCAGACAAAGCAACAATGCTTGCTGAAAGGTAACATAAAACCTAAACTTTAAAAGTATTTCTAAATGTTGGCATTGTTGCTAACATATATATCTGTTCGTGTAGAGGTCCACCTAAAAAAAGAAAAAGAAGCTAGCACCAGCTACTACTGAGACCAGTATCGTGCCTGCAGCACCTGCACAAAGGATGGTCTTTCCAGTATTGCCTACCATTACTGATCTATCAAAAAAAAGGAAGAATAATTCGTCCTCATTAGCTGGTGCGAAGAAACAAAAGAGCACTTCTACTGCCGAGGCCAGTGACCCCTCAGTGAGGTTAGCTACTTTCTTATAAATTTTTTTTCACCACTTTAATAGATTGACTAACTAATTTTATACTCATGCTTGCTTTTTTAGAGGATCTGGAACAGGATCTAATCATTTAGATCCTTTGTCGGTTACATACCCTTCTGGATCAAGTGAGCAGCACACAGCTAACAAGAAAATAAGTCAACAACAACACAAGAAGAAGAAGGCCATTCAGAAAAAGCTGACTCCAAACAAAGCTAGTCCAGCCATGTCAACTCGCAGCAAGGTCTCTAGTTCACCTTCTAGTCTGGCCATGGGAACGAGGAGCAAGAAAAAACTAGAAATTTAATGTATTTGTATCTCTATGTCATGCTTTTGTAGTACTTGAGGTCTGCATGACCAAACAATATTATTTGTAGTACTTGAGGTCTGCATGACCATCTTTTGTATGAAGACTTGATTTGTAATGAAGCTGATTATGCATGTGGATGATAATTTGAACCTATTTTTATGTCTGAATGTTGTTAATTTGGTTGTGCAACTGTCAGATTCTTTTAATGCAACTTTATTATATATATTATATATATATTTGGTTGTCGTAATTGTCAGCTTTTTTTGATTTGCAATTATCATATTTTTTGAATGCATCTGAATATATTTAATTTTGGTTGTCGCTTATTGAAAAAAATTATGTGTGCACACACAATCTGGAAAGCTATTACAGTGAAGGGAAAAATGACATGTTGTTACAATGGCACTAGAGAAAAGAACGAAAATGAAAAATTTGATGCACTCTATAATTAAGGGTAAAATTGTCTTTTCCACTGACCGTTAGCTGCTGTTAGAGGGGAATCTAACGGAAATGGCACACAGGTAAAAAAAACTTCGGACAAAGGTACTGAGGAACTTTTTAAAATTTCAATGGTACACAGGTAATTTCAATCTTTTATAATGGCACACAGGTAAAAGCCTCAACTATGAAAAGGGTATAAAAGCAATCACCAACATAGAATAGGGTTTAAACTAACAATATTCTACAGTTTTGGTGAATTGTGATTTTTTAGGGATTAAACAATGAAAACAAAAGTTGGAATCAAGATATAACTACAACCGATCGGGATCTAACGTATTTGGCAAGGAAACCTACGTGGGAAGACTCTAGAAGGCACGAGAAGACACCAGGAGGCAATGGGAGCCGAGGCGCCGCCAGGTGGGGCTAGCCGGCCCTACCCCTAGGTCGGCCGGCCTGGCCCCGGGCCCGTTGAGTCCTGCCTCGTCACGATACCCCTAATCGACATTAAGATCCAATCTAAGCCGTTTGTCAAGGTCAGTTTGATCCAAGGGTTGCGGTTCATCCCACCGGGCTATAAATAGAGGGACAGACACCCCCCCCTGAAGGATAATCATACAATCAATCTCATGCAGATCAGTTCTAGTTAGGTCAAGAGGTGTCCCTTGAAAGGATAACCTCAGAGCTCCACCACATTAGGCATAGCTAGATTACAATAGAATTAGAGTCGGCAAGCATAGCTTGGATTCCGGATTAGTCACGAGGAGACTCAGTAAACCCTTGTAATCCTCTTTTGTAATACAATATTATACATATAATTAATTATTGTTCTTCATTGTTCATCTCTGTTCTTCTAGTTCTTATTCTAGTTCTTGTTCTAGTTCTAGTTGAATTTTATTGCTTAGATACGACTATATACTTAGTTGTTTATACGTTCTTAGTTATAATGTTTATCATCTAATTTGATTATATATCTAGCATAGATAGATTATATGAATGTCATTATTCATGTTCGTATAGCGCTCATTCATTAGATTAATGGGTGGGTGGTAATCATAGTGTAAGCGTGGTGCTTAGACATTGTTTATCTACGAATGTCCCCTATTTTCTGGGCCATGTGGTAGATCATGGGTGTGACATTCCCGTTGAGTCCTCTGTACTCCACTCCCCGAATTTAGGACTGTGTATGACTGCTAAAGTCTCGGGTCACGGTTGTGCTCTGTTCTCAGCCGGCCTTAGGGATGGTCGCTTGGGTATACACATGAATATACTTTCTCTATGATTGCTATATATAATTGCACTAATTAGAATAGGTTATAACTTATAATTAGAATAACATAGGGATAGTCTTTAGTTTTCTATTCTTGTCAATGCTAGTGCTATGTGTGGAAAGGCTACTGAGATAATCCTGGACATATCTTTATCTATCTTGATCATTTATCATTTACCTATCACTTATCATATATATATATATATATATATATATATAATATAATTGGATTGATTCCCTTCTTAAGTAATAATCTAGTGGAACTCATATCATATGTGTGTGCATATGGAACTCATTATCCTACCTCCTAGATCCTTCCTAATGGTAAAATATAAATAACGATACCTAGAACTTTCCTGGCCTGTAAATGCTACATATGAATATTATCATGTCCTATTCATGTAATACATACTATATCTGAATGACCTACATTATTGTAATTCTCTCAGTAAGTTGTAGAATGTATAACAACCAGCCTAGGTGCTGTTATGGATGACTAGCAAATGGAGTGGGTAGAGTATAATTCAGTGTAGGTTTTGATGAGAGTAAGAAATGTCAACAACACTACCTGGCAGGACTGTTTGGAAATGAAAAGAGGTGGTAGGAAATAAGGGTGGATAGATCTCATCCCATCTTGTAATGGAAATGAATAAGGATAGGAATAAGATACATACCCATTCCATTACCCCTTCCTGCCATCCCTCATTTCCATTCTCTATCATCCCAATCCAACATGCCCCTAGTATATAGCACTTTGTGCTCCCTTCGTTCTACTATAGATCTAGTCAAGTCAAACTATTTTAATTTTAACTAAGTTTATATAAAATATAGGAGTAATTAAATATATCTCTGAAATATATGCCAACACCAACTATATTTATTGTTCAACTTATAAAGTCCTTAAAGTAAGCTACTAGACATGAATTGCCTAAGCAAACTCTCCCTATAAATACATAGGTGCTTCATCATCTCTGCTATCCCAAGATCCCTAGTTTTTCTCCGAGTCCTTGCTGTGGTTCAGTGGTTTTTTCTACCAAGGTCCAAGGCCACCATGGGAAGCTTATCTGCCATTTTGTTGGTTTTCTGGTTGGCCTCTGCTTTTGCTCCAGGTATTGATCTTCCAACATTCAATTTTAGAGTGTGTTTGGGATCTAGGGACTAAAGTTTTACATTGTGGCTTTATAGTTCTGTATTGTACCTTCAAAGAAAAAAAAAGAAACACTTGTTTGAGTTGTTGTTTCTTTCATATACGATGACCATCATTAGATACGACTTCCATCATGGTTAGCAATGTCTTGGATTTACAAAACTAATAAAATAATAAGTTGGACTCAGAAAAGTTTTGAAGGATTATAATATATATACAACTTGAATAATGATGTGTGAGAAGTTTGTAGCAAAAACAAATACACAACCCACCCTAGCTAACCACCTAGTTTAATGTTTTCAGTTTCCTAAAAAAGGGTCATTCTGTTCTTTTAATTATACTATGGGAAATCAAACTTCTATATCCCTTTAAGAAAAATAGCCTGAAAAGAAATATGTTACTCCCTTTGTCCCCCAAAAAAATGATGTCTTATGATTCAAAAAATATCCTAGAAGATTTGATGTTTTAGCTCTTGGATATAATAAATTGGGTCCATATCAGCTTGAGATTACGATCTGCATGCCTTCATGCATTTCTTTTAGTAATACGTTTATCCATTAATTAGTGTGATTCATATTTAATAATAGGGGTATATATGTAAATTTTTATTGAGCACTAATCTATTCTAAAAATAATAAAACAGTAAGATTTTAGGAAAGAAGGGAGTAAGATAAATTACTGTATTTTAATTTAACTAATACAAATACATAGTACCACCTTCCAAATGATGACATATAAAAAATGTATATCAGTTAATACATGCAAATTTCTGTCCCTACATTTAAGGATGCATGCAGGGTGAAGAAATCAAGTAATGTCTCGACACAGTGGCGTTGTACGATAGAGCGTTAAAAGTGTAAACAAAAAAGGCTTATGGAAAAGTCGTGCTGTTTGGCTTTTCTAGTCTCAACTTATTTTTCGTATATGTTGTGTTTAGTTCTCACAAAAATCTCAAACTTTGTCACTATGCAAAAAAAAAATTCTCTCTCACATCAAACTTACAGTATATGCATGGAGTACTAAATGTAGACAAAATCAAAAACTAATTACACAGTTTGCTTTAACTTTACAAGACAAATTTTTTAAGTCTAATTAGTCCATGATTGGATACTAATTATCAAATACAAACGAAAAGTGTTACAGGATTTTTTTCAGCAACTTTTCAACATCTAAACACGGCTACACAACTTATAAGTTGTATGTACAATAATACTGTATTTGGTACGTAGTGAGCAACTGAGGATATATAATCAGTCCATGTTCGGTATGCGGGTAAATAAATAAGCTATATACTCGTACCACCATTTCAGGCGCGATGGCAGCAACGTTCACGTTCATCAACAAATGCTGGGAGCCGATCTACCCGGGCGTGCAGACGAACCCAGGCAGGCCGGGCTTCCCGACCACCGGCTTCCAGCTCAAGCCCGGCGGCACAGCCCAATACAAGGGCGTCCCGGGCACGTGGGCCGGCCGCATCTGGCCCCGCTACCGCTGCACCGCGGGGGCCGCGGGCGCCCTGTCGTGCGCGTCCGGCGACTGCGGAGGGAGGCTGGAGTGCAACGGCGCCGGCGGCCAGGTGCCCAGCACGCTGGCGGAGTTCACGCTCGGCGGCGCCGGCGGCAAGGATTTCTTCGACATCAGCAACGTCGACGGCTTCAGGGCCTTGATTCACCAACTGTGCTCCCTCATTCACCGGTGAAGTCATTCTGTGACTAAAAATGATTCTCTTTGATTGTTTAGCCTAAACTTTTAAAACTATCATGAAAAATCACTTCACAGAATCAGGTGAAGCTATTTTTTTAGCTCCCAGCCTCTTAGTTCATTTCAGATAATCACTTCACATAATCAGCAGAGAATCCGTTCTCACTAAAAATTGCGTTTGGCAATCAAGAAGTGATTCTTCCTCCGTGGAGCGCTGCCAAACGGCCCTCAATGTGCCTCTCAAGGATCTGGCCGCACGGCGCCGGTTGCCTGGCAGCTACATGCGCCGCCGATATCAACGCGGCGTGCCCGCAGGAGCTGGTGGTGAAGGCGCCGGGCGCCGGCGGCACGCCGGTGGGGTGCAAGAGCGCGTGCGTAGCGTTCAACACCGACGAGTACTGCTGCAGAGGGCAGTACGGGAGCTCGGACACGTGCAAGCCCAGCCGCTACTCGCAGTACTTCAAGACCAAGTGCCCGCAGGCCTACAGCTACGCGTTCGACGACAGGAGCAGCACCTTCACCTGCGCGACCGGCGGCGACTACGACATCGTCTTCTGTCCTTAATTGACTGACCCATGCATGGCGACATGGCGTGTTGAGCTGCAGCTGTCAAAATAAATAAATAAGCTTGCTTTGCTTCGGCATCATGTAACCATATCAATTTCGTTTCACAATAACATGAGTCCGTTCAGTTTCAGTGCTACACTGCTTTAAGTATATCCTTGCTAGCACATATATAAAACCTCAGATATAAACAAGCACTCTCTGCAAATATTAGATGCAAATATTGGAACAGCTGTACAACATGGGAGTGGCCTAGCTTGTTACACAAACCCCCCAGTCTGTTTCCTAGCTAGTTCTGTTATGCAGATGCTAGTGTTGATTTTTCCTCCAGGGCTGGCAATGATATGCAGGTTCTGTTGTGTTTGGATAATAATGGTTTAACAATAGCAACAAGAAGTGAACAAACCCTGTGTAGATCGTGTACATGGCACGATTGTGACTTTTGACAGCAGCATCCTGATGGCCTGGAGTACTACAACACGAAATACCATGTCAGTCAAGGCCTTCACACAAACTTCTGGTTGCCCGGTTAGACCTTCCAGATGCCATAGTTTTGACTATTGACAAGGGCATCCTGACGTGTTGTACTATGTCAAGTATACAACCTAATAGATCAGATAAATCAGGGCCTCCGCATTATCTTCTGATTGACTAACTGTGAATTTAAATCACCTTATCTTTGTCTTTTTCTCTCTCTAAGAAACTTATTTGTCCAACCTTGCTTGTCATCCAGACCAGCAAAATGAATCATAAAGTCTCCATCTGAATAAACCCCTGAAAATGCAATATGCTGTGAGAGACTAAATAGGCCATACATAATTAAAACTTCCATAACTAGGCAAGTGGAGACTTCCTGTTGGTAATACGGTACTCCAAGCAAACTTAGTTCAGCTCATAATTTCAGTCTATTGGGAATCAATGCAGGGATAGGCGATAATGTAAGGTGGCAGTGACTGGCATGTGGTAAGACTAGACGATTGATATGCAGTGCATGAATGCTGGAGATATGTCACCTTTCTTGTTTTCAGGTAACTAATCATTTTAGTTTAATGTGATACCATCCCTTCACCATTGTTGCACTAACAATTTGCACATGATATATAAAAATCAACTTCCCAAAGCCATCAAATGAGTCAGCAGATAAATCTGAAGAGCTCCTAGGAAGTTATGTCCTCACGATCGATGCAATGAGTAATAACATTCAAATGCAAACCCTCATTACAAATGCAATGCAGTGTACTAGAGTGAATGAGGGAACCTTTCCATGCAGTGGGCAGGTGGAAGATCAAGCGGTGCACCGATTTCAATGTAAGGGTCCATGGGTAGGAATTAAAGAGGCACTGCATTTTTGCTATCCGAACATGCTCTTGCATTTCTTCAGCTGATAAGTGATCTATGAGATCCTTGAGTGCTGCATTATCTCCACTTCTCGTGGAACCGAACTGTATAAACGATGTCTGGTTCCACCAGGTATCCAAAAACTTCTCACTCCATTTTGACCTCCTTATGAAGAAAACTCCTGAATGAGAAGTGGTATGCCTATTTTATGGTATCACAGTGAATGATGAACAACTAGAAAAAGAATGTGAAATCATGCTACGAAATAAAGGGATGGCCATTCGACATATTTATATCTGAACATGCATGAGTAGGTGCAAAACACTTAGATGAATAAATGTACTTCCAATCTCCGTTATATTGACAGTAAGATGAGTTGACAACTTGGGATTATAGAGATGCCTCTTGGGGTTGGACATGCTTAAAAATCAGTGTACCAACAATTTGGTAGCAAAGAAATTTTGATAAACAAAAGACACAAATACTCTGTGTTAACAGTGTTAGTCTCCCATACCAGCATTCACACCCCCGAAATCCTCTGTCAGAACAAGATCAGGTGACTCATCAAAAGCATTATGTCCGATCACTGAGAATAAAATCCTCTCCTGCAAACATGTCAACAAGATGAGCAATGTCATGAGAACACCCCAACATGGGAGGGCCAACTGTAAATTCTGTACCAAGTGCATCTACAATACAGCCCAATTCTTCAAAAAACATTGATTTGATCATGATATTAGCACTGTGCATGCCAAGTATTCATATTCAAGTGGATAGCCCGATGACGGACAAATTACAAGCATGAGACTCACCAGCGGGATTTCCGGGTTAGTAACCAGCGTGTCCTGTAATAACGAACAAATAGAATACGAGCAATCAGTGATCACTAAGCAAATCAATTATGTGCAAGAGACAGCAAACTTGATTCCTTGTATGCTGATAGTATAATAATCAAGGTTAAATCCATCAGTAAGTAACTAGCAGCAGCGACCCACCGCGTCGTTCCAGAAGAGCCAGTGGTGGTGGCGGAGGTGGGTGCGGAGCGCGAGGACCTTGCTCCAGCTAGGCGGGCGGCTGGGGTCGACGGCGGACGCGGGGAGCGCGAGGAGGCCATACCCGTGGGCCGCGGCGTAAGCGCGCTTGTTCCGCGCGGACGCTGCCAGCACGCCGCGGAAGGACCGCCGCCCGCCCGACCCACCGCCGTCCTCGTCGGCGAGGGTGACTATGGCGATGCTGAGTCGGGGATCCGGGACGGTGTGGGTGGAGGGGAAGAGGCGATTGGTGGCGGATGGCAGACACCGGCGGCCGCGTGCGTTGGCGCCGCGGAGGAGCGCAGGGAGGTGCGCGAGGAAGAGGATGAGAAAGAGAGTGAACGGGAGGAGGAAGAGGAGACGAGGGAGGCGGAGGTGGTAAAGGTTTCCGGCGGAGCGGCGCGGCCGGGACCGCACGGCCATCGCCGTTCGCCGGGAGTGGAGACGCCTGGCCGTCGCCTGCCGCGGCGCGATGGTACGCAGGAGCAGGCGCACTGGTCCTTTTTGAGACTTTTCTTTAGGTTGCTTTTCCCCCTCCGAAATAAATAAACAAATAAATGGAGTGAGACTAATCAAAGACTCGCATGTCGCATACAGTACCCTTTCTTCTGGTCAACAGAACATAAGACCCATTTGGAATTTCCAACGCTAGAGTAGTCTTCCTCGTTCTATTTTGATGAACGAATCAAAAAGAATATTGTGAACTTACTTAAAATCTTAGTAACTATGTGCACTACGTTTTTTTTATAATTACTCATTTGCTTAAAATATGTTCATCTTGTTAGCTATCATAAAAATCTAACCCTATATTCTAAAATAGCTTCTAGGCCAGCCCTATATTCTAAAAGTAACCTTGTCCACGTTGCCTCTAAATACTCCAACCGTCCGATCTCATGTTTGATGGTACAGATTTGTTGGACTAGATTTTACTAAAAGTGAATTCTCATTCTCATTAACCTTCTCTGCTTTCTTCTTACCTTTTATTTAGCTTCTTCTGATTCTTGAACCAAATATAAACTCGGCTTCCGCTTCTTCTTCCTCGCTCACCTCCTTTTCCTCGTAAAAAAAAAAAACCTTCCCGAAGCTTCTCGTCCCCCGCACCGTGCCCACCCCGCCGAGAGCAGCAGCCTGCGCACGACCTCACCGGGGCCGCACTCGGGATTGCCGGCGTCACCCACCCCAGCGAGGTCGCCGCCGCGAGCGCCGCGTCCGCCTCTCCGGTCGCCGGGCCGCCAGGTCGGCCTATCCGATTGGACCCTGCGCGGCGGCGACGCCGATCTAGGGTTTCACCCCTTCCTCACCGGGGCGGCGGTGGCTCGACTCGGCGGCCGGATTTGCTGGTACCTCAACCTCCCTCCTCCTTCTCCGTCCGCCTCATCGCCCCTCCGGTTCTCATGGCCCTCGTCGTCACGTCGACGCCGACCTAGGATTTGGGCCCTTGCTCGCCACCGCCGGCGGCGGATCAACTCGACGGCCAGATCTGCTCGTACCACGACCTGGGCGCTGCGTACGTGGATCTGTATCGACGAGAAGGGACGGCGTCGCCGATGGGTCGCCAGCGGAGGTGCCGACCGTACAGCCAACGACCTGTAGGCAAGTCTGGTGATGATTGTGCGGCTTCCAGCCGTTGAGGAGCTAGGTATGGCCCTTCTTTGTTTTTTAATTGATTTATTTAATCCGTGCAGTAAAACAGTATGGGTAAGCTATAGATTGTCTGCTACTCGATTTGGGGCTAATAGTCTTTCTCCTCTCTCATTCACGTGCACGAACATGCTACCACTAAAAATTTACTTGCTCGGTGATTCATTTCTTTTAGGTGTTCTAATTTGCTATACACATGAAGTTTAGAAGGACCAAGCTATACAGAGATGACAGATGAGTGGCTTTTTAAAACTTGGCGCTCTTATCTTTAGATGAATATATCATTTATTGGGCATCCAAAGGTTTGTCTTCATATGCTTCTAAATTTGGAGTTTTGTATACTCGTTTCTCCTTATTGGTTGGATTGGTTCTTCGTTAGATGGTGACTATTGTCGCTAATTCCCCCTATTGTACAAGTCTGTTGGAGCACGTTGCCTGAGAGCCTGACACTGACAGAGATCTAGCCAAGGGGGTTTCGAGCCTCAAAACATGAAACTTTCGACCTCAGTTTCACATCCACAATCTTTTTAGTGATTAAGGAAATGCTAATTGTTTATGAAATAGAGGCTCCTAACATTTCAGATTTCCCTCCATAAAAAAAAAGGTCATTACAGGTTGACATGTACTTATATTATTCTAAAAATTTATTTGTACTGACTTGCCTTATTCTAGAGTTCACAGTTAAGTACTGACTAGAATACAGTAACGTTAATGCATTGCCTCGTGTCATGTAGATATGGAATTATTCAGTGCTTCTACTTGGTGATTTAGAGATTTCAAATGGCAGTAGATGCAGTGCCTGAAATTAGTTACCAGATGCACACATGGTACCCAGCTAATCTGTTTCCAGCATACTACTATCTTGGTAAGTTATTTTTCCCACTTCCTGTTTTTTTTTTTTTTGTGAATTGCATATTCGACTATAATTATTGCTGATGAATGTGATACTTTCCTCTTACAGTCAAGTTTGTGTGGTTGTATATTTTTGGCATCTTATTAAATATGTCCACTGTATTCTGGTACATTACATTAGAACAGGCAGGAATAGTACAACTAGCAGAAATTTTGGCATTTCTAGCCTAACAAATTTCATGACCTTCTCTTTTAGGGTGAGTAATCTCTTTTATTCTCCATTGCCATAACTATATTATTTTCTTCTTCATGATGTGCGCAGAGTAGAGTTAACCATTGTGTAAGTTTTTTTACTTTTTTTTGGCAGTGAACTGTTTATCAGGAAACTAACATTGATTGTTTCATCTATCTGTACAACATGCTAATAATACATGTAAGGGACAAATTTTATAACTACTGCAGTGTTTTTATTACAGCATTGAAATTATTTTGTTGACCTACCACTTCTTCTGTTCTTTGGAAGCTAAAGCAAATTCAGGTTCTGTCTTTTGAAAACCAAGATGACAGTGGAGGATTTCCCTGTGCTGGAGTAAAAATCCTAAATGAAAAGGTGTCTGTTTTTATCCAGTTATTGCATTGCTAAGTTTACCTTGTGCATCTTGTTTAGTATAACTAATTATCCCAGTAATATACTGTGAAAGGTGCCTTGTGCCTTGTGCCTTGTGCATTGCTAAGAGTAGACTGTGATGAGATACAAAGTGAAGATTACTAAACAACCTCTCATTCTAGATTAAAAAAAAATACTTTTTGTCCTTGATTGGTTGCTCTATTTTGGGGCTAAATCAAAATCAGGTTCACCTTTGGAAAACAGAATGGTGGTGGAGGATTTCCATGTAGCAAATTGAAAATCCTGAAATGAAAGTTGTGTGCAGGACCCAATTTCTGTTCTCCAAGTGTCTGTTGTGCTTCCTCCAAAACTGTTTATAGGTGCTTCCTTGGGGCTTCAATTCGTAGTTGCAGATGGCTTTGCACCTGTTACCAATTCAAATTTTAAATCAAAATCTATACACTGCAAATCTATTTTGTACACGCTCTGAAAGGAAGTTATATTGGAACATTAAAATTTGTACTTGACCTCTCGACAATAGACATGTAGGGAAAAGGTGTTTGACTGTTTGTCAAAATTTCCCAGAGATATGTACCTGCATTTTTTTACCATTTGTGTGTTTTTCCTTGTGGATATATGAGCTGAGGATCAGCTGTGATCTCTCAGACAACATGTATGTTTTTCACCCCTTTATGTACTCAGCAATAATGTTTGTTTTTCCCAAGTGATATCAGTTATAGTACTAAAAATAAGGGAAGGAAAGGGCAAGGGTGCCCAATTAGCCCTATGTACAAAATATTGATTGCCAAAAAAAAAAGTCGAACCTGCATTTCCTATCACAGTTAAGACTTCAGTTTTCGGTCATTAATCAGTGTAGTGGTACCATTGTACATATGTATATATGAGAGTTATTATGATTTGTCCATTCATGTGATGATTGTGAATACTTGGGTTACCTGAAATATTCCCCTAATTTTGTAGCAAAACCATCATCTGAATTCTGCAACGACACTTACTGAAAGACCAAAAGTTGTAGGTGCTTATCTAGGGATTTTGTATCTTAATTTTTATTTAGGCGCCTACAGGCTTACACCTCTGCTATGGTTACGCAGTTGCCATGCTTGCTTGAGGGTAACTTCGTCGCCTTCACCTCACATCTAATGTCGATGTTTATTTCTATCTATCTACCATGTTGACTGACACTAGCTGCAGGTTTTCTATTGGTTATCAATTTGCCTTCTTCGATGAATCATCTGCTCACTGGTACGTCTAATCTAGCACAATCTATATTTGGGTTACTTCAGTTGTAGAAAAATGTTTTTCCTTTTTTTGTGTCAATACATTGGAGATAGACCATTTAACTAAATAATAGGCAATTTAATTTAGCATCCAATTACGTGAAATACAAAAGCTTTAATTTAAGTTGCTCACTGCCGAACATCAGAGAGCAAAAGCTTGGTTATCCACATCTAGTGGTTCAGATGCCTCACTGCTGAACATCAGAAACCAAAAGCTTGGCTATCCACATCTGGTGCCGGAGGCACTAGAGAACAACAGGGATGAGCTTAGGATGGGAGCTTGTCATTGTGTTCATTGAGTAATTTATGGTAACTACTAATTAGCTGATGAACAATTGAAATTGTGAGCCTGTCTGTCAGTTTATAGTAGAGTAAACAACTTTTGTGTGGTCAGTTTGACTACTTTGCAAATGAATCGTTGGCATTTTTTTTCTTCAACCTTTAATCGTACACTTTCTGTTCACAAGGTAATAATATTGAAGTATGGTTTTTTTGTTTCTCTAAGCCATTCTAGCTGCTTGGACAGTTCCCATGTGTTAAAATTGATTCTTTGACACATTTTTATGAAATATATTGTTAGCTCAATTTTGAAAGCTCAAGTAAACTATATATATGTAGACCCTGGTAATCGGCTGGTGAACTCAATCGCTGCACAATGTTCTGGCCTCTGAGCATTCGTTTTCTTTGTTTGTCTATGAAGTCTCCTATAAGTATTATCATTGCTAACCTAGCATTGTTGGAGATAAGGGTTTTCTGGCTAACCTAGGATACAAAAAAGGTTAGCAATACACCATGTGTAATTTCATTGATAGCAAAGTTTCGTGGCTGGTACAAACAGAGCAATATCATCAAAAGCCACTATGTAACTTGGGTGAGTTCTGCTCATATGTATTGCATTCTTTGTTTCCAATAATGTCCATGATAAATCTTATACAAGCGGTTGTTAAATATAAATGCCACTATATTGAACTTCACATTATCATGGTTCCTTGTTTTTTTTTTGGATGACACAATTTGATTCGGTACACATTCCATGACAAAACTGACTTTGGAAAAGTAAGGTACTACTGCCATCTCTTTCCCCGGATTGATATACACCCTTCTACAATCCCAAACGTCTTGTCCATACAAACACCCAAAACAACAGCTACTTACAGCCAACCTATAACTACCTTTTTAGTGCTACCTTCAGCTTGTTATTTCCTTATTCTTCTTGTACAGTTTTGCCTCTTCCCGAACCTTCACTAAGATAATAGTGGATACAGAATGCATACGAACATGTGAATGTTGGAAGCATTATAATTGGTTATCACTTCTGCATTTTGAGAAGTTAAGGCAATTTTATCATACTTTCCAGACTTTTCAATGGCCAAATGTGGAGTATAATAAACACCAAAGATAGAAACCCCTAAGATGACTAGCTATGACAATTTCAGGATGACCAAATTTTTTTTGGATGCAAGCCTTCGGATGGTCATGTTCAATCTAGGTGTGTGCTAATTTCTAAATCTGTAGCGCTTCTCTTATGTGTACCATTCTCGGTACAAGCACTTAAATGCTTATCTTTTCGTTTGGAAAACTGAATGCTGAGCCATAGGTTCTAAATCTAATGTTCTATGATCTGTGCTATTGAAAGGACCTAATTAGCCTAGGGGGGTGAATAGGCAGTTCTAAAAACCTGAAATTCAAAAACTTGATGCAGAAATTAGTACTACCGGTGGTAGACCGGTACTAACGGTGCTACTGCTGGTTGTACTTGGTTCCTACGAGAGCTATGAAATCTCAATGGAATTCAACTTCGATTTCAGATCTGCTAATTCCTTACTATCCTTAGGTGATGTAGAGGTAGTAGAAGTACTCCGCTTGCCTTGCTTCTCCACCAAATCATAGATCGGCCTCTCCAGCCCTAAGAACACGAGAGAGGGAGGAAGAGCACGAAGAACACCAAGGACAAGTAATAGCACAATGAATATGAAACAAGAGCAAGCACTCGAGACACAGGATTTAATCCGAGGTTCGGTCTCCACAAAAGGAGCACCTACGTCCTCGTTGTTGAGGTGACCACAAAGGTCGGAGTCTCTTTCACCTCCTTGCCTCTCTCAAAGCAACCACAAAGGTTAGCCCGAGATTTCCACTAAGAATCAAAGGGTAATACAAACACTTCGGGGTGCCCTCACAAATGGAGCAACACGGGCAACCACGAAGAACGCCTAGCCGGCTAGGGTTCCAAGAACCCAAGAGTAAAAGACACAAATCCGGCCGGCTAGAAGAGGGATCCAAGTGCTCAAGTCGTAGATCGAAGTTTCCCGCTCTCTAATCTCGCTTCTCTCGCTCTAAGCTAGCAAGATTCGAAGTTCTAGAGCAAGAGGGAGAGAGAAGGGGGTGAGTCAAGCTTGGAGAGCTCTTTTTCGTCTTGAGGTGGGAGAGGAGTGAATGAATGAGTGGATGGCGTGAGAGGGGAAGAGATAGACTTTTAAGTTGCTCAGCCCAAAGCGGTACCGGTACTACTGGTGCAACACCGGTACTACCGACCAGAAAGTAACCGTTGGAAGGGAATCTCAGATCTGGGCGAGATAGGGAGCTACCGGTACTACCGGTAGGAGACCGGTACTACCGACGTGGGACCGGTACCACCGGTAGTGCATTTGTGTGTGATGCCCTCGCATCCGAGAAAGGGCCACCGGTACCTGAGCGGTACTACTGACGTGGGAGACCTAGTAGTACCGGTGACTCAACAGAGAGCCACCGAAGCAACCTTCTAAGTGTACATATTGCCCCGCTTCTCACAAACGCCTCTAAACTAGTAACTTGAGCACCCTTACCCTCTTCAATCTAGCCAAACATGTATCCCTCTTGGTAGTGTGGTTTTTCCTATGACTCAATTCAAAAAGATAAATCTATTTGGCACTTTAGATGAGCCGCTTTCCATAGAGCGGAATTGAGGGTGCTTCAATCACCATATGTATCGTTTAAGCTTTGTCAATGAACCAACACCTGTGAATGTTCTTAGAATAAGCGTGTTAGTTCCTAGGTTGATTGTTATTTATTATCCAAAACCCACACTTAGGGGTGAATGCACTTACAGCTATATAGTATTCGGACCAGAATTGAAAGTTAAATTGTGCATATAGTTGTATGGGTCTGTTAAAAAAACTATTGTTAGACTGTCAGTATAGGTACATTTCCTTTTAGAGTTTTGATTAGAGAACTATGAGTTCGCATGTTTATCTACAAATAGTATCCTGAGTGCAGTTTGAAGTTAAATTATGCATATAGTTGCATGAGTTTGGCATAAAAATTATCATTAAACTGTCAGCGTAAGTACATTTCCTTAGAGTTTCGATTAGAGAACTATGAGTATGCATCGTGGATTTTTTTTCAGTTTTTAGCCCTACATAACTTGTTTTGGATTTTAGAGTCCTGCTCATGCAGTAGTTCCTTTTTGCCTTCCCAAGGACGTGGTAGTAGATATAGCATGACCATAATTGAATTATATATATATATATGAATGTATTAATTTTATAGAATATATACAAACACCTTTGGTGGCTGAGCATCATTGCATCAAACACATTGTCAGAGCGCTAACTCATAGCTGTTAGTTTCAACAACTGTAAAGGATACAAAAACTGTAAATGTACTTACTGATAGACCCTTCACCTTTTGATCTTCAATTTACATGCGAGAGTTCTCCTAGCCGATAAGTCTCCTATGGTTGGCTATTATTCTTTTTGCATTTGACCTGAGAAATAAGCAATATATTATAGAGTTATATAACCTGGATGATACATGGTCAAAACCATGTTACAATTATTATGACTACCCACCTCGCTTAGTTTTATTGTACTGTTTAACTGCATGTGCTCGCGTCTACCTTTCAGGATGACCAAATTGATTGCGTCAAATGTGTAGCCACGAAGCAAACCAACAAAGTTTGGACCTACGTCACCAATGTAACCTTGATAAATGCAACTGTCACTGATGCACTTGGCATGTACAAATTTTGTTCTCTTTGCTTATTCATCACTTCTGCATGACTCAGAATTTGGGTTGGTGTAGCCTGTATGACAATCAATAAATTCATTTTTAGTACTAAATATTTCAAATAAGTGTAGTCTAGCAGGTAATTTATACAGTCATGACAGTTTACAACTTTCACATCTATCACATCTATTGTCGGATACCTGAGAATAGGGTACCCCAACTTTATACTTCGCGAAGACAAAATCATCCCCGGGAGCCTCTCCGACTCACCCGAGTCAGGATGACGTCATCACTCCCGGGGACACATCGCCTTAGCCAAACCGGCTAAGGCAGCGACACCTCCTCGGAGGGCCTTCCGCCCCGTTCGAGCTTGGGTGACGTCGTCCACGACGCCATCGACCCTCGGGGGCCTCTCCGCCTCGCCCGAGCCAGGGCAAAGCTTGCCCCAAAACTGGCTAAGGCAACAGCACTCCCTCGGAGGACCATCCGCCCCGTCCGAGCTGGGATGACGTCATCTGTGACGCCGTCTGCCCTCGGGGGCTCTTCCGCCTCGTCCGAGGGAGAGAAACGTCATCTGTGACGTCGCTTGCCCTCGGAGGCTTCCCCAATCCACGGTGCATTTTAGCCTGTAGTCAAAAGGTACACAGTGCAGACTCGTCCTTGGGGATGGGGTTTAAAGACATGGATCGCCATGCCTGCCCCTGTAGAACCCTTGCGGTACAAACTCCAGTACCACCGAGTGACATTCACCATCCCTCTGACGGACAGCCTAACAGGAATTGAGGCGTACTCGTCCCTGTATGACGGAACGCAGGGGTACCGAACCCTGTTCTGCCAATCTCCGCCCATGCCCACATATGGCAACAGGAGCGCCACCAAGTACAAGGCGCGTGGCTACAGTTGCATCAAGGACGAACAGGACCAGGAGCGCGCTAACAAGCAAAGCCTTCCCCGGGAAGAAAGGGGAACAGAAGCCTGGAGCGTCCTCCAAATCAACATCCTACATCAGGCCCACGTTTCCTCCCTCTCTCTCTATTGTACTCCTCCATCTCTCCCTACGTATAAAAGGGGAGAATGGACCTCCAATCTCGCTCTCTCGACTCTCTTTGAACTCATTCCCACACACTCATACTCCCATCCACGCGAGCTCCCACAACAAACCTCGAACCACATACGCACGAGACCTGGGAACCCGCTTCCCTCTCTCACCAAAGCTTGTAGCTCCCCCCTACGAGCTCTCCTACCCTCGGTAACACGACTCAGCAACAAACTGGACGTATGGCGTTCGTGTCCGAACCAGTATAAACCTTGTGTTCTCCGGACGTAACCATCCGATCTCCGACACGCTTAGAAATTTACTCGTTGGCAGTCTAGACCCCGCCATTTTAGACACCGACATCTATACAACTATGTCTTACCAGACACCTAAACCTAAAAGGACTTATTACTGTAATAAAAGCACCTATAACCGTTTATGTTACTTACGTAAAAAATCTACCAATAGGATCTGACTAATATGAACCATATAATGGAAGCTACATGTCCTATTAAATTTACAATTTGTCTCCAGGTGCCCGCGATAGTGCGGGCCTTGCACTAGTATTTTTATATGGTACAAGTTCAAGTTTTAAATTACATTCTTATTTTTTTAATACAAAAGTAAGGGTATTAGAGATCAGCACAGAAGGCCACGAATTTACATACAAACAGGTAATAAAGTAATAAAAAGCGCTGACTCCGGTAACAGATACTTGATGATATGACTAAAATTTTATTATTATAGTGTCACTGATAATACCTTTCAAACTTATTTGGTACTCTTCTGTCTCTAAAAAATACAATTCTACAACACTGTTATAGTTTTGTATATCAAGTTTGGCTAATTATAGATAAAAAAATATAAATATCTATAAATTAAATAAACGTCATTAGATTAATTAGGAAATGTATTTGATAATAAATTAATTTTGAGTTATAAATGTAAATATTATGTCCTATTCAAACATGAAGCATTTTAACTGAAAGGTATACCATAGTTGTATTTGTTTTTGGTAGGGCAGAGATAGTACTACCTTCGTCCCTAAAAAAATTAAAAGAATGTAATTCTTATTTTTTTTAGAAGTCAAACAGTTTGAACTTTGAATAATTTTATATAAAAATATACTAATATTCATTGTATTAAATAAGCATCATTGGATTTACTTTTCATAATGAAATTATTTGGAAATATAAATGTTAATAGTATATTTAATATAAAGTTTGTCAAACATGAACTATCTTGACTGACACGATTCTCACTATTGCATTTCTTTCTCGGACGGAGGTAGTACTTGCTAAAATTTAGGTGAGCTTCCTTTTAGCCGCCAGCTATTGCATATATTTTTGTTAACACTGCAACTTTAGTTTGTTACGGTTTGTGTAGACATTAATCTGTAATTTCAGATTTGAGAATAAAGCAAACTCAGTTAAACAAGACTAAAAACTTGATAAAATTGATTTGTGATGGCACAGACAATTAACAATTTACAATTGTTTCTATGATCAAATAAAGAAAAAAAATAGACATGTTATGACACAAAAGACAATTAATAAATCACGAGAATAGAAGATCATGGACAAATCACAACATGGTAGTCTCTGTCCAATATTCTTATATCAGCGTGTCGTGAGCTTGCAAGTAGGACTTTCTAAGTGAGTATATGTTCATGAGTTCTTCGCGTCGGCTGAAACTCTCGGAGAATTCAAGCGTCCAAAGAATATGAGATGTGAATAATACTCCCAACGATGCCAAAAGTAGGATTATTCTAAATCCTATAGCGAGATTCTAAAATCTGTCTAGGCAACAATGAGTGTTTTGGCCACTGCAGGCACCTGATTTTTGCCCATTCATTTATATTGCCTTTTCACTACAATTATAATGTATTATTACTATATTTATAATAATTACTTCATTAAATTTATTGTACATAGTGATATAATTTAAGGATAACACAACTTTTATTTTTATGGATTACAGATCTCAGAGAAATATATGCCACATTATTAAAAAAAACAAATTATTTCTATGAATTACAGGTATCAAAAAATATATATCAAATTGCTCCATAACCGGCCGCGGAGAAAGAGCCGGGGCAGCGCTGGAGCCCGAGTCGCTTGGAAGTAGCGCGCACAGGAGAGAGAGGAGCAGCCAGCCTGGGGGTGGCGGCGGCGGCGGGAGCAGCAGCCAGCCTGGGGCCCGCGGCGGAGGGAGCAGGAAAATCGTGTGCTTTAGCAATTCTCTTTCTTTAAGATAGCCCATCAATAAATGAAAAAATAGATACAATGACGTCGTATCTATGGTTGATGTAAGTAAATCCATCCACTATTTCAAATGAAATGATACTATATTTACATCGGAGACTGCCCTAAACAACCAACATTTGAAATAGGATGGAGTAGAAACTTCGTGATCGAAGTACTGTGAATGAAGATTATATTAAAAAATGTGTCAAGCATTTTCGAGCATTGTTCATACTTATATTGAAAAAAAAATGAAAAAAAAAGAAAAAAAATTGGCCCTTGCTCGAGCTCCGACACAAAATAGAAAGGTGAAAGAATGATTTTGAGAGCACACGGGTTTTGGCGGGGCGAAGTGAGAAGCTCAGGGAAGAGAAAAATCAAATATTTCTGTTGTTCATATGTAGTTACATACATCAAACAAAAACAAAGTTTCCCAAGATCCACGACAATGTCATTACCAGTTATTTGTGCGGTCTACTGAAATCTGGGAGATCAATGCGTTGGATCCTTGGATAGCCTCTGTCAGTTATTTGAGCTGCCTACTGAAATCTGGGAGATCAATGAGTTGGATCCTTGGTATAGCCTCTGCTTCTTCCCTCTCTGTCTGTGTGTTGTATCCCCATGTCACTGAGCAAAGAGCATCCGGCAACGTCAACAACACAGATTAGTTTTGACTGCTGAGTAAAATCAATCACTGGGTTTTGTTTTTTCAGAAAAAAAAATCATTGGGTTTTGTTAGAACCATGACTTACCCAGGTAGAGGTTCCATTGGTCCAGTGCAGGTTCTTTGATCACATTCTTCAGAGTCGCAAGTCGGTCCTCGATGAAACTGTTCAGGTGCAATTGCAACAGAAACCAAAGATATAATTGTAATTCCCTGATTGATAGTAATAGAGTATGTCCCAACTGACTGATTAGGTGGGAAAGGAATATTTATATATTCTTGGCCAGAACTAGCTATACAAGGCAGTGTATCAAATTCGATCATGTGAAAGTGACTTACTGAAGTTTTAAGCCTTGGTGCTGCGGCATTTGCTGCAGCTGCTGGAGAACTTTAACCTTCGGACTGAAGAATGAAATCACAGATTCAGTAACATAATCCTTGATATGTGAAGGAACAGAAAATAAGTGCCCTACTAACCCAGTGCCAAGGCCATAAATCCTTTCAGAGGGAAAGTCTATTCCAGCCAATTCTTTGAGTAGGGCTTCAGCAAATCTACTCTGAAAGACAACTAGAAAGTGATCAGAGGAAGATCAGCATTCTGCATTACATATAGAGCAGAGCTGTAAAAGTAAATTTGAATTATAACTAAAAGCTGGGAACGAACGTCTAAATCTCTATTATAAAAATATGTCAACAAAACGGTAAAACCTAAATATGGTTGTTAGAATCATTTGTCGAAACACAACCCTCAGTTGTTCATAAACATGTACATAAAAGAGAACTGAAACCATGAACTAATGACACAGAATATCACAAAAAGTTAGGCCACACAGCAGGAAAATGTATGAGATAGACCTGTTTTGTTGTGACTATGTAAGCTTCGGAGCTTGAAAGCTTCAACGCATCAGCTGTCCCAGGATAAAACCTGCAGCCACATAATCGTGTCCATGAGTTGCACAACATCTTTTGTTCTATGTCCAATGAACATGAAACACTTCTGATTGAACACCAACACATTGCTTCAACTTTTTTGAACGTTTAATATCTCTAAATCTGAAAAGAGAGTGGGAAAAGTGCAGATGCCACCCTCTTGGAAGCGACTTACAAAATTCTAGTTAAACAAAAATTTCACTTAGAGAAATAAACTTAACTTGTAAGGCAAGCAATGAGCCAATCACAGCAAAGCACATATGTATGATTTGCGTGCTACTGGAGACACTCATGCACAGAAAAGGCTAGGTTGCAGATATGGAGTCAATAATCAAGAACTATTAATGCTCAATTTTCTTTCCAGATTATTTGATAGCCACTAATCAATATATCACATTGAAACATAAAAATTAGAAAGTCATTTATTAGTTAGTCCCAGTGTCCCACATACATACAAAATGAGGCTTCTGCTACTACTTTATTAAACTATCTTTGAGTGTTTCTGAAAGTTCAGAAGTGTTCCCCTCAACCGAGGATAGAACCAAACTAATAATTGTAAAAACAAAGTGTTTAGTTAAATCTGACTTAATTTCTCCAATTATATTTGTCAGACCAATAAGAAAATATACACCAATTATTTCAAAGATCAGTCACCTGTTAGCACCTATCCAGCCAGAAAAATCATTTTCAATCCAGTCATCTCTTACACGGCCAAAGAGATCTACAAGAGATTCCCTATCTTCTTGCCACTCATCCATGACAATGGGCTTCAGTTTTAACCAGTTCTCCAATATTTCTTGGATGCTAAGCCCATCTGCAACCTTGCAAATATTACCTTAATATAAAAATTCCGAAAACCATTTTGCCTATTCTGTTACTACCTAAGACAGGCATGATATTACTCTTGGTCATGATACACTACAGATGAAGCACTGCAGAACTTACTGATGATTTTCGAACAGAGGGTATCTGGATCGAGATTACTTGGTCATGAATACACTACATATGAAGCACTGCAGAACTTACTGATGATTTTTGAACAGAGGCTATCTGGATCTCAACAAGCAACCTGACAAGCAATAGGTTCTCATATCCTGTTTCCACCACTGGGCGAAGCTGAAATAGCACAAAACATTCTAAGTAATTAATGTAAAGTAAAATCCTATGTTCCCCTCATAGAACTAATATGAGGACATGGTTCTATTATGCTTCACCAGGAAAATAAGGTCAACTTATTCATAGAACCATTCGTTTTTTTAAAAAAAAAAAGTTTGATTACCATTGATGTTTTACTAGACATTTAAAGTTCAAATGTTTAGGAAAGTGTGGATCAAACAACTACTCTCTCCGTTCCAAATTGCAAGTCGTTCTAGCTTTTCAAATTACATAGATCTTGCTATGTACCTAGGTATACATTATGTCTAATTACATAGTAAAAACTATGTGCCTATAAAAGCCACAACGACTTACAATTTGGATTGGAGGGACTACCTACCAATACATTTGAAAAAGTACTGCTATAATTTCATACAGTGGGTATGTTAACTTTCATGTGTTTGGGGAAAACAAAGTGAGGAACAGAGAAAGGTTTTGCACTCCAATATTGTACCACCTCCCTCTTAAGTGCCACCTTCTTACAAGAACCTTAAAATTTGTTTAGATACCAACATTGTCCTTCAATGCCAGGGCTCTTGGGTACCAAATAAAATGCACCTAAGTTTAACCTGGTCCTGGATCTGTATCTGTATCTGCACCGTGAGGAAAAACTAAGTTGCTGCAAATCTTTAGGCCCTATTTGGCATGGCTCCAAACAGCTACGGCTCCTTGATACAGTGCGCGGAGGAACCAGAGACGATGAAGCCGAAAATAGTGGCTTCGCTGGCTCCTAGTTCATTTTGAGGAGAGAGAAACATCTCCTCTCTGCAGTGCACAGAAGAGCTGGAGCCAGAGCCCAGAGCCACCCAGAGCCCGAATAGGAATACGTCATGGTGGGCGGCTGATATGGAGTACAAACTTCACTACTACAGCAGCAATGATGGATGGGGTTGGCTGGCAAGGAGTATCGGTGGAAGTAGAGTCTCGGTTGATTTTCAAAACCCTAGGCAACAATAAGCTAAGTTGAACTAAGGGGCTCAGCAAGTCAGCAGTTCATGACAGAGCACCAAAAGACATAACAAAACTAGCAATGTGAGCAAGCTGCATGTTGCGCACTGTTCCGACCCACTAAACTAAATGACCCAACACATTATTTTTTGTGGAAAATTCTATTAGCTTCCCTGTTCTTTTTTGTCACATTCTTGCCGCCTAAAGCTGCTATGGTAAGCTGCAAAATTTGGGACAGTTTGCTGTTGCTGAGGTGAGCTGCATTGCAACATGGAATCTAATTTTGGGGAGATTTTTTATTTCCACATCTCCATAAAAGACGCTTCCAACCAATTAAATAAGTTCAGTTTTGCAAAAGCTGTTGTGAGCTGTTTTTTTTTCCAAACACCGATTTTCAAAATAGCTTCATGAGTGAAGCTGTTTTTCTCCCCCCTCACAAAGACATGAAATGGGATGAAGCTGAAAAAAGTAGCTTATCTCAGCTCTTTCCTCTATTTCTCTCTCATATCCATGCATAAAGATGTTGGTGAAGCTATTTTGGCAAACACTTTTTCCAAAATAGCTCAGCTTCACCAAGTAAGTTGCTCATGAAGCTATTTTCTATAAAAAAAAACAGCTCTAGTGGTAAAGCTGAGCTGTGCCAAACAGGCCCTAAATGGAGCTTTGATATGCTAACTTGGCTAAGTACATGCTGCATAGGTATAGCAAGTACTGGGTGGGGATTGGGAATAAAGGAGACTTACGGTGTGCATCTGCTCCACTATCCACTCCTCCATGGAAGCGTCAACCTGATCAAACAGAGATGGCCACCTCACCTTCGCAGCCTGCCAAAGCACACCGAGTCAACCAAGAACACACAGTTGCATATTTCACGCATACCGAGCTCGGAAGAAACAAGACGGAGGACGAAAAGGAGACCTTGACGGCCGAGAGGGAGCTCTCCCCGCAGCTGTCGCACAAAACGCCGTCGAAGTCAAGGGCGTACAGATCACCGCCCATCGCGGCGCGCGAGGACCACGCGGCCCTTTCTCCTCTCTCAGCTACTCCGGGCGGGGGAATGGACCGAATGAAGTAGGAGCGGACACTTCCTATAGGCAAGGTGGAGCGACCGCCCCAGCTATCCGCGACCGGTACACTCCCCACCCACCTCTCCAGGCGGCCGGGCGACGGACGCAGGCCGAGGAGACGAACGGCGGCCATTGCGTGCGTGTGAGGCTGAGGAAGAAGAGGCAGGTGAATGAGTATGGGCTTTTGTGGGCCA
This sequence comes from Microstegium vimineum, assembly GCA_022036555.1. Classification (NCBI taxonomy): domain Eukaryota; kingdom Viridiplantae; phylum Streptophyta; class Magnoliopsida; order Poales; family Poaceae; genus Microstegium; species Microstegium vimineum. Next base: position 19,023,709 of record CM039119.1, read on the forward strand.
CTAACGACGGAGAGAGGAAAGGCGGATGATGGAAGGCCCAGCTCAGGGAAAAAAAAATCTACTTTGCCTCCTTCAACTATTGTGAAAGTGTGTTTTTCCTCTCCAGACTAAAAAAACCACACGTTAACTCGTCTCCCATCTTTTCAAACCAGACATATCATCTCTCAGGCTATTTCTCTAAGTTATTTTTTGTTTTTTCTTTTATATTTATTTCAGTTGAATCTTTAAAAATCATAGTAAGTTTAGGAAAAAAATCATTAAATAGAAAACTAATTTTTGTTCTTGGCCTTTCTCAAAAAAAAATGCTCTTGGCCCCATCTGGGAGCACAGATATCACAATTTTCATAATGCATGCATCTTTAACAATTAACACATTAAATTGTCTTGGTTATCACAGAATAATTCTTCTATATAGGCGCATGTCACAAGACTAAACTAGCTAGCATAACAGGTTCCATTGACTTGGCACCGCTAAATTGTCGATTGAGCATGGATTGCATATGTAAAACTTACATAAATTTGGCAAATGTCGTAGCCAGTCCACCTGGACGCTAATAATAACTTGAGAGAAACACATGGTATAACATTTGCATTTGTTGATCTTGAGATTTGTTCTTGATTGGGACGTATAGCCCTCGAAATAAGTTTTTTTTAAAAAAAAAGTAAAATCATAAAAATAGAATTCGGAGCTAAAAGTTATGATATTTCTATAGTGTCTGTTGTTTCTTATAATATGGTAATAATGGACGGAAATTCTGACAGCGGGGAGAAACTTCTTGCGTGAGATTGGGATGGGTGTATTTTTATTTGCACGAAAGCTCTACCTGGTTGCCAAAGGGTGTTTAGTCTGGTTGGCTAAGTCACTCAAGCGGCACCCCACATGTCCTGAGTTCGATTCTCCGTGGGAGCGAATTACGACGATTCCATTTTCCTTCTTGTTTATCAATCACCAATCAAGACAAACCGGTGAGACGTGAAAACACCCGATCCCATTCCGACCTCGATATATATGTGGAATCGTCTTGCACCATATGTACTGAAATTGTTCGGGAGACATGGTCAAAGCCCCGGGTTGAAGCCCCTAAAGAAAGGGGATTTCTTTCAGCCCAAATCCAGCCTTAGTGGCCAGTAGGCAATGATCTGACTTGGGCTCTTACAGTCCATCTTATGCACAGTGCTAGTATTCCTCTCTATATCTACGAAGAAATCTACCATTAACCTATAGCTACTTTTATGGTTATCCTTGTGCGCTTTTGGTACTATTTTTCTCCCAACCAATACCTTTTTTGCTATCTCACAAGGGCAGTGGAGTGAATCGTAAAGCAAACAGAATGAAATGAACAATAACGAATGCAGCAAGCAAATAAAAGGTTTACTTCTGGTAGATAGCGAAGGCGGGCCAGCAAAGGTACCTCTTATACAATCTAGGAATAAAGTCTCAGTAGTGGGTTGTCAAAAGTGTAAGTGCAGCCCGCAAGAAATGCACCCGTGGTCTGATGTGCTTCCCTAGAAACCTGAAAACTAAGCTTTGAGGAAGCACTTCCACTCCAAAGTAGAACTAGACAAAACCACATAGCGAAGAACTCCCTCCCCACAATGCCTTTGAAAAGTCTTCTTTTTTTCCTGAAAACCAAGCTTCCTCTCCCTCACGGTCGAGCTACTTTCCGTTCCAGTGAGTAACTACTAACGTGTAGAACAAAAAGCTGATGGAATCTTTCCGCTCGAAGTTATCTCTTACTAGCACACGGAGAAAGAAATTCCTCGCAATAAAGGAAAGTAGTCCAACCAACTAGACTGAAGCTACAGCTGGAGAAAAAGTACTAGTCCTACCAAGAACCAGAGGCGCCAGCTTGAATTTATATATATAGCGTCTATTTTTGATAGAGCGTCTATTTTAGCTGACCCTTCCTTCAAAGCTTTGCAATCAAGCTAGAAACAGAGGTTCTTAAATAACACTTCTTAGATCTTTTGCGCATAAACCACGACTACGACGACTATCTACATCCCGCCCAATACCTTACCCCAGAGAAAAAGCCTTGACTTCAGGTAGGCAAGAGGAATAAGTGAACCCCCAGGACGGGCTCAGGGAGTAGCCCAAAACGCGCATGCATGGATTTGACATTCCTTCCACCATCACCCCATGGTTGTGGAGCCATAGCAATAATGTAGGGATTCCACATTCCCCATATTATTACACATTCCCATATTATACTGCGTAGCCCATTACGTACCACAAATCCGCATCTACATGCTTATAAAAGAGAGGTACGAGAAGAGAATGAAAGTTCGCTCAATAAGGCTTTGAAAGATAGAGCTATGTTCGATGAACAAGAGTTTTGTCCGGAAATGACTTGTCAAGTCAAGGCTCTCAATTAGGTTTTCTTATTTCCTTGATTTCATAGTTCTTTTCTCTTTCCCTTTCAAGCAATGCATTTTTTTGTAAATGGAACGATATGATCATATGCGGAATGATGCTACATTCACCTTTTTCCATATAAACAAAGAATATGCTTTGATGCAGGGTTTGTCCTCTAAGAACATTTTTAGGTCGGTCTATCATAGTAAATCTTGCTATCTATGAGATTAATAAAGGACGATTCCTTCTTCCTATGAAATTGATTCATTTTCTTCTATTTGTGCTATTCTCATATGTCTACTTTTTTGAATTAGAACTTCTTCGGAACTACTTTGAATACCTATACTGGACCACCTCAAATCAACTGATGAAAGAAGAGCAAGAACAACTTCTCAATCTTTTCATTAAGTATCATAAGACCGATAGGCACGAGCTGGCTCCATTCCCTTACCCAGCATCTGGAAAGGAAAGTGGAATCCCAGAGTTGACCTTTACAGATAGAGAGTGGAATACTCATAGTTGGATCTACCACACCACAAAGAGTACTTTGCCACAAGATCTCCTTATTTTTTTCGATTTAACCAGATCGTTACCTTCTTATAGCTCGGAGCTTGTAGTATGGAGGGCTCCCAGCTATACCTGGACGGAAAAAAGGGCCTCTCTTGGAGGAAGAGCTTCAAGATAGTGGTATCATGGGAGCAAGCCCGAGCGTTAGCGAGCCAATTCATCTTTCTTTTCCAAGTGAGTGCGTGTTGGGCAATGAATTATTGAGCGAACTTGATAGTTTCAGTCTTCTTTTCTAACTGAACTGAAGAGGGGCACAGAAATGCGGAGCCCAACCATTGATGTACTTGACTTCAGTCCGAGTACTGAAAGACCTTACTAAATCAACACCAGGTACTGACGAGCTACCTCTTCCCGAAGATGGTGGGGAAAGTAACTTGGATTTTCCGGCGCTACGCTTTCAGTGGTAGGCGACGTCCCCGTCGACAGCGAGGCGCATGTGGTGACTTCGTGAAGCTCGAGATATCTGTCGGCTCAGTTCTTCGGAGGTGCTCATAGGGGTAGGGTTTGCGTACGTGTATTTATAGGGGTGAGTATGCGTGCGTGTTTGAGTGTCTACGTTGTAACCGTGTATTTCTAAAAAAAAGAAAGCTCTACCTTGTTGTCGGATGGACATTACGGTGTAGGCAAGGAGTCCAGGATTATTACTTCTGTGTATTACTGTAGTGTTTTTAGAGGAATAATTTGTGTCTATTAAGTCTTGTTTGATGTATATGTATTTATTTTCATTTATATGTATTGGAGTAAATTAGTGAATTGAAATATAATATAATTTAGTTTAATTTTATGTAAATTTACTTTGATATATGTGAATTAAAATGAATACATTTATACATACAAATAAGGCCTTAGTTGGCTTCACATTCCTACTACTGCAACCTACTCTCTTCGTATTAGAAAAAATGTCATTTTCATTTTCCAAGAAACATCTTTTAACTAATTATTTTTTAAAATTATTAATATTTATGATATATAATTAGTATCATTGGAAAGATCTTTGAATCTACTCCCTCCGTTCCAAATTATAAGTCACTTTGACTCTTTTAATTCGTCTATTTTGCTATGTATCTAGACACATTATTATATCTAGATGCATACCAAAATGGATGTACCAAAAAAGTAAAAGCGAAGTAGGGAGTAGTTTTTTAATAGATTTATTTGGAGATTCAAATGTTACACGTATTTTATATAAATTAAGTCAAACTTGTGGCACAAACACTCAAAATGACTTTTTTTAAGGAGGGAGTACACTGTTGATGACCTTTATAGTCTCTTTATTATCTGTCTAAGTTATCTTAAGTCATTTTTTTAAAATTTAACTAATTTTTTTAAAAAAATTATTATGATTTGTGATATCAAACTAATATCATTAGATTTATAATAGAATATATTTTGATATGATGCATATTTTAGATCATAGATATATTTTATATAAAGTTAATTAAAAATTTAAAAGTTTAACTGATAGAGATTCTACGAATTAATATATTCAGCGAGCATGACTGAAGCATACGGAGTATGATCCAGTTGTTTGCTGGGGACAGACACGTGCATGGGCCTTGCGCGGTTGTGCCGCCGTGGTGCCATGTCCGAATCACGTCCCTGTGCGTGGGGCGCACCGTGACACCCGAATCCCTGCTGCCATGCCATCCATCAGTTTATTATTATCTGGATGGACATAATTAAAGTTTTAGAGAAAGAAGGTTAGGTAGTACTACAATTACTAGCAGTGCTGTAATTCGTGTTGTAGGAGTAATCGGATATCTCTCCAACACCCCACCAATCAAATAACTACAATAAAAATCATCAGCCAAACGGTGACGGGGAACAAAAAGGAGAAGGAAAGCTCCCATTGCCAAATTGCTGGCTCCTCTCCCCCTCCCCCTCCCCCCACAATTCAATCTCCCCGCGCCGCCGCCGTTGGCGGAATCGACAGACCCCGCCTCGCCGGAGAATCCACCAGCGTCGGTTTCACCTCAGGTACAGCCCTTGCTCTGACCCACACCCATCTGGACCTTGTTCATTCAATCATTGCGTGGCGCTCGCCGTGGCAGCGGCGCGCTTCTTGATCTGTTCTCGGGCTCACCGCACGGCGCAGCTGCGGAATCCTATCCCGGGACGACGAGGGATTGGGGTTAGCTAGTCCCCGCTGGTTGTTGGATGCGAGTCGTATTGGGCATGGCTATCTGCGCGGGGGAGGGCGTTATTGTGTGGTCGTGTTCCTACTGATTTTTGGTGCGTGTTGAGTAGGGCGGAGGAAATTCTCGCTTGCCGGAGCAGTTAGCCAGCCATCACGACGTTCTGAGGTGGGTCTTGCAGAAGAGTTGTTCCATGCTGCTCGTTCTCTAAGCGCACACCAGCTGTTTGATGAATTTTCTCTAGGCTCATGGAGTTTTTTTTCTCTTTTCCTGCTTGAGACGACTTTTGCCCCTTTGTGCCCAGCCATGAGAATATCGTCTGAAAAGACTGAATTGAATGTGGGACTTCACTGTCCATGCTACCTCTGTGACGCTTCTCAACTTCATTTGGCTAACTTTTGCAACCTAATTTGCTCAAGCAGGGCAGGTAGCATGACCCATATCACAAGAGTCTTAGCAAGTGAAACTCGGGGTAAGCATAGGCCCATCACAGGGCAGGATATCATGGCATGCCCATGTCTTTGTGCAAGAAATTTAGCTAGTTGATAGCCTGAGATGATACTCCTGAGGGCTTCCCCAATGCATGCTTTTTGGTTGTAGCCTCAAGTGCCATGTAGGCTCGGATAAAAAAAGCAGGTGCTCTAAACTTGTCATATTGTCTTGGTGAAGATACATATGCTTAAGGAGAGAGAGTGGTCCATTCTAAAAAAGAAGAGAGAGAGAAAAATAAAGGTGTGACAGGATAAAAGGAAAAAATCACTTTAGGAGCCATAAGTAGTTATAGTTTGCGTTGTGTACATAATAGCCTCAACATTTACTAGTCTATGTGGATCATTTTATTTGTACCGAAACCACTAGTAGTGTTAGCCTCCATTGATGGTGCCCTGATATGTGCGGTGTTGTTGATTTAGTGTCTCTTGCAACTTGGATCTTTAACTTTAAAGTGACATCGTCGATTCTCCATAGTTAATGCTGATGTCAGTGCTAGCAGTCAGAAGTCTCCAATTAAGATGGCCTTGCCTGCTGGTGCGACGTAGTCATGTAGACATAGGCAGAAGGGGTATCAATTGTGATTGCACTTAGGAATGTTGGAAACATCAGGTTGATGGACATGCCAGGTGTTGTTGCAACACAGTTGGGCATGATTATGCTGGCGAGGTGACCTACTAGGATGTGAAGGGAAGTTGGAGAGTACTGCAAAAACATGGATCATAGTGGTGACTGGCAACACTAATTGCATATAATGGCATAAGTAAGTAAGTATAGGATGGCTTTAGAACCACAGAATAAGTGAAGTAGCGAACATATATATAACCATAATGTGGTGATGGACTGGTGATGATGGTTGGGGATGGGTCTTTGCAAATTAGCTTATGGTTTTTGCTCTTTCTTGCTACAAGCTTACAACTGGGAAGCAGCAGTTATTTCTTTGTGACTTAAACATCCATACAAATGAATTATCCTTGTGGATGAGCATATATTGTGAGATGTACTGATACAATATGATGATCTGCATTAGCATTCACTCTTCTGAATTTTGACATCTAATGCCGAGTTTTGGTGTTTTGGTAGGTTTTTATGCATGGCAGATGATAATGAGGTCACTGGAGTATCACCTGTGGCTGGTGAATGGGATATGCTATCCCTGACTTCATCAATATATGCTAGCCCATTATTCCGAAGAGGATTTGATCCAATTAATTTGCCTGGATATGGGGATGTGATTAATATTGAGGAAGGCACACAAACTGGATTAGTCATGTCAGATGGCTTTGTGTTCCCTCCAAGTGAGCATGAAAATTTGCCAATAGAACCAGAGCATGGGAATTTGCCAATAGAACCAGAGCATGATGAATCAGATACAAACAGCGATGGAAAGGAAAGTTGTGCTGCAAATAATGATGATGACTGGTGTCATGTATCACCTGAAGAAATTGATGGCATAAATAAAGAAAATCTAACTGACAACAGTGACATGTCCGCTGCCAGTGACGCTACTGTACCAGATTCCCACCCCACAGAAATAAATTGTAAGCAAGAGAAAGATCATACGACATGCAAGGCTAATCTTCCTTGTGAAAGATGGTGGAAAAGGAAAACCACATATCTATTTCATCATATAAAAGGAGTGACTACAGTCTGCTCAGTTGTGGCTGCTGGTGCTGTCGTTGGTTTTGTTGTAATGGGTCAGAGGTGGCAGCAGGACCATTTGCACCTTCATCAATTTAAGTTCAGTGTCAGCGGTGAGGTATGCCATCTATCCATTATCTGGAGAAGCTTCGCTAGGAGTGTTATATTTCCATCACTCCTTGTATTTCTTGTATGTTTGTAGTATATTTGGCCATGCTGATAGATAAAGCTGAAATTTATATACTCTTCGGTACATTATGAAACACTGATGACAAATGACCACACAAGGATTCCTGTGCTTGTATTTAATTCAAAGTGCTTCTGATGTGTTTAAATTTATTTACTAAGAAAATGGATAGCAACTCCAAAGTTATATTACCTATTTTGGATGTTTGTATTTTCCAATTTTTATGATTACTAGACCTAGTTCATTTTGACGAATATGTTTTTCACCAAGGTGTTCTGTTTCGTAATTTTGCTTCTGATCGTGGAACATACACTATTCTTGAGCTAATTGTCCTCTTGACGAAATCCATGTACTCAAACTCACTCAACGCTGGTTTTCCAGTCTGAACATTTCCACAGCTTGCTCCCATTTCATCCAAGTCTGTTTATTGACAGCTGTTGTGTCCTCTAGATATTTTTGTTGAATACACATCCCCTCTTGACATTACTAGGCTTGCTGACCATATGTTGATTGATCTGTTCATTTAACTGATGAGATAGAATAAAAAAATTTGCATGAAGTTGTTGTTTTGACCTTGAGGACTTGTACCTTTTCCTAGACCTCTGTTTTGAACTGGATGTATTGCTTCTTCGGTTCCTCTTGGATTAACTTATTTTTAGACTTTTCTGGTCAAATCTTATTTACTGCATATATAATCTTATTTTTACCGAGTAACACATTTGTGTCTATATGAAATTGGGCTTTTTACTGCATTGGAATTGCTGTAACTTTTAAGCGAATTAGTTTTGTTCTGGTAACCAACTAATCATTTGGTTCATTTATATTCACTCTGACAGAGCATGAGTCGAGTCATTGGGGCATTCAGTCGTTTGAAGGATGGGCTTCCTGGGAGTGAGCAGCTAAGATCTCTGCTGCCGACTCGCGTACTCCCACAGCAGCCACTGAGTGCTTGAGCACAGGCACCAAGTTTTGGTTTAGGGACTTGCTTCTAGTACCAGTTTTTGTTGCTTATATATGATTTTGAGACAGTTCATTCTTTCTTGTGCTACTTGATTTTATCTTACTGTAAATTAGTAGCCGAGACTTTCATGGTGCTGGAAGCCTGGAATATTATTATCTTTAGTACGTAGCAACTGTAAAGTACATGGTGGAAACACAGGAGGCACTACAACAATGTGTATCCGTTGTCTTGTTACGAACCTATTTTACTTTCTATCTCATTGACACGCGCTTGTATTTTGGTTTGTTCGTGCTCTAAATTTCAAGATAACTTAAAATTCTTTTTCCCCTCGAATGTGCATGAGAGTTGTGTATCTTTTCTTTTATTAGAGAGAGAAAAAGAGGTGAAGAAGAGCTTCATACAAAGCCGCACTTCGATGTCTAGAAGTAAAATACAAATCAGGATTAATCGTCCGTAACAAAACCACCACCGCCTCAAGTCCTTTTTCACAAGGGTACAATCAGGATTAATCGCCCGTAACAAAAACAAGCATCACTTCAAGTCCTCAACAGCTCTTGGTCTGTTACTACACCTATATATAGTACTATAGTTGGTGGGTATCATTATTCATTCAAACTTTTACCTACAACTTGTACGTGTCTCATTTGAGTAGGGTACATATAAATTCCTTTTTAATAGAAATTAGTAGTAGGATAGATAATCTACATAAAGTACCGACTGGTTGCCCGCAACAAATTTTAGTTAATTTTACTAAAATTTTTAAACTAAGAATGCTAGATTTTTAATCTAACGTCTTATTCGTTTGGTTTATCAGCCCAGATAATCAATCATGGTATAATTTTTTTATCTCACAACAAAATAATTAAAAACAACATTAGTCGGCTTATCAGCCATAGAAACGATGAGTTAAACAGGTCGTAAGTCTAAATTTTGATGTGAGGCCCACATGTATATCTATCTAGCATACTAATATGCACAAAGTAGCCAACCGTATAATGAGTCATCTATAAGTAAATTTAATCAATTTTGCAAATCTTTAAGATGTGTGTGAATGTGGATTTATTTTATTTTTAAATAATTTTAGTGTCCAGCATTTAACATGTGACCATATGTACTTCCTTTGTCCCAGAATAGATGACGCTATTGGATGTGTGTAAGTTAAATTTTCTCAACTTTAACTAAGTTTATAGAAAATACATGCAACATTTATATCTCTAAATAAATTTATTATTAAAGTGTATTCAATGATCTATCTAATGATATTAATTGTGTATTATAAATATTATTATTCTTTTATATATAATTTTTCAAAGTTTTAAAAAAGTTGAAGCAAGAATGACTTCTATTTTTGAGACATAGGAAATACATTTAAGGCCTGTTTAGATCACAGATCTAAAAATTAATTATAAAAATAGATTAAATATGAGTTAATTATAAGCTAATAAGGTCTAATAAACTTTAACCATCGATTAACCATCATTAGCTTTATTAACCTCAAATTAGTTTATGTTTAGATTTTCTATTTAATATCCAAAAATATGAGTTAATCAAGGATGGAGCTCAGTAGAGTCGAAATTGAGCTCCAACCCTTGCTTGGCTGCAACGAAATTACGAAGGACCAGCAGTAGCATGTCAGTTGAAAAAGATTTAGGCCCCGTTTGACACGTTTTTTATCGGCTCTAGCTTCTCTGACACATTCACTATTTAAACACTGTTCACAGAAACTATTTTTATCTCTCATCCCCTCCCCTCTCAGAGAGCAAGTGGGAGCAGGTGGAGCTGAAAAAAGTAGTTTCTTCTACTCCCACTGGCTCTGTGAGAGGAGAGGGGAGGAGAGATAAAAACAACTCCAAGTGTTTGAACCGTGAATGCGTCAGAGAAGCTAGAGCCGGAGAAACTGGAGCTGCTGGGAGCCCTACTAAATCTGGCCTTAAAATAGATAAAGGCTAGTACTTCGTATCTGGAAAGATGCAGTAGAGAGACATAGGATGATAGGAGTAGGCAACATGCTATTGATGAAGGAGTGCTCTATCACTGACATACTGATATATATTCCCCATTATATTGGAGTACTGTTGTGCTTAGCATTAAATTAACCCTCATTATATTGGGTCACGCTTCGTCACTAAAGCTAATCATTAGCTCTTGAATATAAATAAACGCTCCATTAATCGTAGGAATCTACACGCAGTAATCTGCTATCATACGGGGTCATCTAAAAAATCCAATCAATTTGCTCAAGTTTTAAATTGTGAACACAGGCGGTGGTCACGACAGGTCCTCGATGCATGTCGGTAAGAGGAGTTGCTTGAATGAAGTTCTGCAATTACATAACCCAAACTGGAAACTATTTTCTCCAAGTAACTCGTATAGCGAAAAGAAAAAAAAAAGACATGTTTGACCAGCCACCATCAGTTTCGTGACAACATATAAAAGCTAATAAAAGCACTGGGGCCCTAATCCTCTGTGCAAGTTGCCCATTCTCCACGTGTCATAACAATGGACTGCCACGTAACGTGGAATTTGCGTGTACTCGTTTTCAACTTGCTCACTATGGTGGCAGCTGGCATGAAACCCCGCGCGCACGGCACGCAAGCCCGAATTGGATTTGAGCAGCCTATATAAAGTTTGACGAGGCCACTCCCCCATGGGTAATTCGTCACCTGCAATGGATCCGTCCGCGCCCCAACCCCAAGAATCCGACCGGGCTTTCCTCGTGGCGGCGTCATCGTCGTCGTCGTCGGCGGCGACTGCGACGCGCAAGCGCCCAGCGCCCGACGGCACGGACACCGGTGGCGGTGGCCGCAAGAGCAAGCAGGCGCGGATCACGCTGGGGAGCATCTGCGACTACGAGAAGCAGGAGGCGATCGGGGCGGGCAGCTTCGGCGTGGTGGTCAAGGCGCGGCACCGCGGCACGGGCGAGGCGGTGGCCATCAAGTGTGCGGCCAAGGCGGCTAACAGCAGCGACAACCTCCGGCGCATCCTCCGCGAGGCCGGCTGCTTGGCGACCTGCCGCGGCCACCCGTCGGTCGTGGGCATCCGGGACGTGGTCGTGGACGCCGCCACCGGGGACGCGTTCCTCGTCATGGAGCTCGTCGCCGGCGGCAGCCTGCTGCGCCTCCAGAGGGCGCGGGCGGGGGCGCGCTTCTCGGAGGGCGAGACCCGCGCGTTCATGCGGCAGCTCCTGCGTGGCGCGGCGCGGATGCACGGCGCCGGCATCATCCACCGCGACATCAAGCCCGGCAACATCCTCGTGGACGCCGGCGGCGGTGGCGTGCTAAAGATCTGCGACCTGGGGCTCGCGACGCCGGCGAGGAGGGCCGATGGGGCGGCGTACTACTACCCGGAGCGCCGCGTGGGCACGCTGCTCTACCGCTCGCCGGAGCAGCTGGCGGGCAGCCGGGACTACGGGCCGGGCGTCGACGTCTGGGCGCTCGGGTGCGTCATGGCCGAGCTCCTCACCGGCAGGCTCATGTTCGACGAGGAGACGGAGGACGGCATGGTCGCCAGGGTGACGGACCTGGGGCGCGCGCTCGCCGAGAGGAGGCTCCAGGCGTTCGACGACTGGCCGACGTTCCAGGGCGTGCCGCATCTGTCGCGGGGCGCGTGCGAGGTCCTTGCTGGTCTGCTTGCCGTACAGCCACGGAACAGGCTCACCTCCACGGCCGCGCTGCAGCATCAGTGGTTCGCCGAGGAGGAGAAGCATCCTGTGGCCACCTGCCGCAGTGCAGGCAGAGCAGCTCGGAGTAGCAATGCTTGTGTAGTGACCGTCGTGGTCTGAACCTTTGAGCATTGATGAATTGATTGTTGCATGTATTGTACACTATTTTAGTAGTATTTGCAATCTTGGTTATATTAATTACAAGTTGCCATGAAACAATGCATATGTTGCTTCGTTGTGATCTGTTTAATCAATCTTTTTGGGTGTTGTTCCGTCATTCGTACTACTGAAACTTCCGTTATGTTCTCACAATTCCCTAACGGCCAACCCCACCTCCCCCCCCCCCCCCCCCCCCCCCACACACACACACATCCACGCTGTAAACATATTTCTGAAGCTGGGCTATAGTCAGATTTAACAACAGGCCCTAGGTCTCCAGTCACATCCTTTGTGTTTGGTTCTGCCAATGACAATGGGTGTGTTTGTTTTTTCTTATATTATCGGGTTTTTTTGGCTGAAATAGTATATTATAATTAGTATTACTCACCACGATAGTGGCACCTATCGTTATTGTTCTTCTTCCTTTTGATATAATTTAAATTCTTGGTTGCAAATTGTGTGAGCTGGAGAACAGTACTGTTGGTTAAAACAGCATTACACAAATGTTATGATCAGTTTGTTCTAAATTTGCACTACAGAAATTTTATATGGACCAAGTGGACAAACACTGGTTCATGCTTTAGCTGTTGACAGCTGAATGTTCTGAAAATCCTGATGCCTTTAAGGATCATTGTTGTTGAGGAAGATCTGTGAATTGAAGCACTTCCACATGTTCCATAATGTGTCAAATAGCACGACACATAAATTTTGACATCAGAATCATCATGATATTGGAATAAAGCCTTCGTGTAAAACAATTGGGAACACCCTGATCCAGTTAGCTTTACACAAAATATGACAAAGAACATATCCTCATTTTCGACATCCAGCGACGCTTTGGCCGAGTGGTTAAGGCGTGTGCCTGCTAAGTACATGGGGTTTCCCCGCGAGAGTTCGAATCTCTCAGGCGTCGTATATTTTTTTTTTCATTTTTGTTTACTTCGATGGCCGTTTCCTTCTGATTTTATTGATTTGATTTTTCATCACAAGCTCCACAAAAGAAGGGAAAAAAAAGCCTAAATCCTATCATCAGAAGCAAATCTCTAGCGGCATCCGTGGACCATTTTCCATAATTGAGCTAGAAAATGCCTACGTGATGAAGAATTTTTAGTAGAAGACATATGTTAGGCGGTGAAACAAAATATCCCATAAAGAGAAAACTATGTTATGGCAAAAAATATATATATATATATACGAAGGAGGAAAAAGTTATTTCCACTTAGGGCCTGTTTAATACAGCTCTGCTTCACTAGTGAAGCTGTTTTTTTTAGAAAATAACTTCATGAGCAACTCTCTAGGTGAAGCTGAGCTATTTTAGAAAAAGTGTTTGGCAAAATAGCTTCACCAACAACTTTATGCATGAATATGAGAGAGAAAGGGGAGAGAAAGCTGTGATAAACTACTATTTTCAGCTTCACCCAACTTCAAATGTTTGTGAGAGGGGAAACAAAACAACTTTATGGATGAAGCTGTTTTGAAAAGAGGTGTTTGACAAAAAAACAGTTTACAACAGCTTCATGAAGCTGTTATAAGCTGTACCAAACATGCCCTTAAACTATCATTTCAATCTAGATTTTCTTTTTGAACTGTAAAACTAGATAAATTGCCTCCCTCTAGTCCTAAAACTGTTTAAACTACCTCTCCATGCCTAGGGTAGAAGTGGGCTTCTGAAGTTTTTTTTTGTTATTTTTAATTCAAATAATTCACAAACAACCTGCATAAAGTTTTTGAGAGCCCCATGTGTTTGGTTTTGAGTAATTGATGAAACCTACCTAAGTACTAACCTTGATCTCTAAGTGTGAATCATGAGATAGGTTGGTACACACCATGTGATGGAGCAAGGTAGATCAAGTGGATGTCACAAGCTCTAGCATGGTGGTGGAAAGGAAAATGGTGTGAAGGCAAAGGTGAAAGATAGGAATCCATTTTCGGTTTGGTGATCGAGACACCATAGAGGGTGTGATCACATTTAGGGTATATAGCCGTACTATTAAGGAGGGAGCTCACGTGTTTGATTACGATTATCATGTGCCACTAGGTTCATTGCATTGCATTAAAATCAATTGAACCAAGTGAAACAACCAACTAATTCCAAGATAATTGTGAACTAAAAGCTAACACACATGCACAAGTGTTGAGATCACTTAGTGTTGGCTCTTGGAAGCTTGGAAGAAGTTGGAGTGAAGTTTGAGTAGTGCTTGGGCTGAAGAAGAGGTTTGGACAGAGGTCCGGACGCTAGGGTTTCGGTGTGTCCGGACCATCGCGTGTGCGTCCGGACACACACCCTAGGTGGCTCGGCTGAGAAGGAGAGTCCGGACGCTCTTTGTGGTCCGGACGCAGGGCTCCGGACGCGCGTCCGGAGTCTCGGTGCTCTCTGTTGGTTTCTGTGAAGGTGATCCAGACGCGTGTGTTAGTCCGGACAGGGGCTCCGGTCGTGCGTCCGGCGGTGCTCGCTGCTCTCGGGCGCTCTCGGGTGTTCTGGAATTTATTTCCGGACGCTCGGTGCAGTGTGTCCGGACGCAGGCTACAGTCGCGTCCGGAGACGCGTGGCAGTCTCTGGTGAAGGCGCGAAGTGAGCCGTTTGAATCGGCAGGTGACCGGACGCTGTTGGGATTGTCCGGACGGCAAGGCACGCGCGTTCGGAGGTCCGCGTCTGGAGGAAGAACAGAGGCAGTTTCTGAGCTGTGGAGGGGAGTCCGGACGCAGCTTTTAGTCCGGACCCTCCGCTGTTGCTAGCGTCCGGACGGCGCGCAGGAAGTGTTTTGAGGGGGCTAAACGGCTAGTTGTGAGTGTGTGGCTATATAAGGTTGTATGGCCGACCCTTGGGGGTCTCTCTTGCACAATTTCATCACTCACACCCTAGTGCTCATTTGTGAGAGCCTCCACCACTCATCTCATTGATACATGTGCTAATTTCATGAGAGATTGAGTGAATCCAAGTGCATTGCTCATTGATTGTATACTAGTGGCACTTGGTGATCGTCGTCGTCGTGGGAGTTCTTGTTATTTTTGGAGGTTGCCACCTCCTAGACGGCTTGGAGCGACGAGGGTCGTTGAGCGGAGGAAGGTGATTGTCTTCGGCTCCAATCGGTGGATTGTGAGGGGTTCTTAAACCTTACCCGCGGGAGTTCGCGAAAGGTATCTCTAGTGAATTGCTCGTAGCTTGTGGATCCCTATCTTGTGTTGGTTGTGCGGCACCCGGTGACGGGTTTTGCGTGTGATGCCAATTAGCGTGTGAACCTCCAAGTAGGTGAATCCCTACAACGAGGAGTAGCTTGTTGGCAAGCAAGTGAACCTCGGTAAAAAAATCTTGTGTCACATTGTCTCTACCGATGATTCTTATTGTGTTTGATTGGTTATCTATTGACTCATCTCTTCTCGGCGGTATAACCTTTCTAACTCTAGCTTTGCACTTACATTCTTACATTCTTGCAAAGTAGAGATTCTAGCTTGCCTTGTGTAGCTTAGTGTGTTGATCTAGTTCTTTAGCTCTTGTGTGTGACATAGGTTATCTTACTAGTGACTAGAATTGGTAGGTGGCTTGCCTAACCGTAGTGCTAGCGCAAACTTGATTTATGTCGTGTTTTATTCTAACATGTATGCTTAAGTGTTGTTGTAGAATTTTAATAGGCTATTCACCCCCCCTCTAGCCATATCTAGACCTTTCAAGTGGTATCGAGCCGGTACACCGTTTCTTTGAGGCTTAACATCCCACGGTGTTAAAATGGCTCTTATCAGCAACACCAAGTGGCCACCCAAGTTTGATGGAACTGATTATAGCTATTGGAAGGCATTGATGACCACCCATATCAAATCAATCAACCGGAAGGTATGGTTGGTGGTCGACAAGAAGTTTGAGGTGGTGAATGAAGAGGCACCCACCGCGGCCGAGGAGGAAAAGCTCCAAAACAATGACATTGCATTGAGTGCCATCTATGATGCAATCTCTAAGGAGGTCTTTGAGAAAATCAAGAACATAGAGAGTGCTCATGATGCATGGAAGAAGCTTGAGAAGTCCTATGAGGGAACTCAATCCATGAAGGGGGCCAAGGCATATATCTTGAAGGAGAGGTTTGCTAGCTTCAAGATGAAGGATGATGAGAATGTGCCAGAAATGTTCAATAGGCTTGAGGTGCTTGTCAATGACCTCAAGTCACTTGGAGAGAAGGTGGAGAACAAGGATTTCTCATTCAAATTCTTGAGAAGTCTCCTGCCAAGATTTGAGATGCTAGTCACTCTATTGGTGAGAAGTGGATTGGACACAATGACACCAAACCAAGTTCTTGGTGAGGTGATTACCGATGACACCTTTAGAGAAGACAAGGACAAGATAAGAGAGAATAAGGAGAAGAAGGATGACAAGAATGATGAGAAGAAGAAGAGTGTGGCATTCAAAGCCACATCATCATCAAGGGGCAAAGCAAAGTGTGATGAATCAAGCTATGATGAGTGCTCAAGTGATAGTGATGTTTGTCAAGAAATTTGGCAAGTTCATGAAGAAGAAGGGCTATAGAGAAAGAAGGAAGAAGAACTCTCACAAATTCAATGAGAATGATAGAAGATGCTTCAAGTGCAATAGCAAGGATCATCTCATTGCGGATTGTCCTCTTCATAGTGACAATGAAGATGAGAAGAAGGACAAAAAGAAAGACAAGAAAGAGAGCAAGATGACTCTCAAGAAGAGCAAGAAGGGAGGCTCATATGTTGTCACTTGGGATAGTGATTCTTCAAGTTATGATGATGACTCAAGTGATGATGAGAAGAGATCAAGCAAGAAGAAGACTCTTGCAAGCATTGCTATGAAGGACAAGATCTCTCTCTTCGACACTCCATCTACATGCTTCATGGCTCGGTCCACTAAGGTACAATCCGATGATGAGAGTGATTCTAGTGATGATAATGATGATGAACCCACTAAAGATGAATTAATTGAAATGTTGGAAGATGCTAAGACTCACTTTGATCTCAAGAGAAAGGAGTGCAAAGCATTGCGGAAAGAGCTTCAAGCTCTCAAGCAATCCTTTGATGAGCTCAATCTTACTCATGAGAGGCTAGAGGATGCCCATGAGAAGCTTGGCAAAGCTCACTCTGAGCTTGAAAAGGCTTACTCATCTCTTGTAGAGCAAAAGGAGAAAGAGCATGTTCCAACAAATGACATGGGAACAACTTGTGACATAATCAATGAATCTTTCTATGAACCCATCATTATCACCCCAACTAACCCTTCTTGTAGCACTTCTAACTCTACCTCTTCTACTAGTGATGTTGTCACTTGTGATGCTTCACTAATGGTTGAGAATGAGAACCTTAATAAGGAGGTTGGTAAGCTCACTCTAGCATTAGGCAATGCCTATGGTGGAGACGCCCGCTTTCTTAAGTACTTGGGTAGCCAAAGGTTCTCTCTTTGTAAAGAAGGACTTGGCTATACCCCCAAGAAAGGTAAGGTGGCCTTTGCAACTCCAAAGTCTCGCTTTGTGAAGAGCAATGGCCGGTTTTGCTCTAGTTGCAAGCAAGTAGGGCATGATGAGCAATATTGCAAACTAAATCTAAGCAAGATAAAATTTACAAGTGCATTTATTCGCTTTGATTCTAGTTATGTGCTTACCAAGGGCAAGAAAGGTGTGATAGCTAAGTACATGGGTACTCCCAATGAGAGCTCAAAGAAGAAAGCTATTTGGGTACCTAAGTCCTTAGTCACTAATTTTGGAGGACCCAAACAACAATGGGTACCTAAGAAGAATTGAATCTTTTGTAGGTCAATTATAAAGCCGGAGGGAGGCATTGGGTGCTTGATAGTGGGTACACTCAACATATTACCGGAGATTCAAGAATGTTCAACTCTATCAAGCAAAATGATTGCAATGGGATTGAATCTATCACATTTGGTGACAATGGGAAAGGCAAAGTCAAAGGGCTTGTGAAACCCAATTGTCAACTTGCTTGCTATCCAAATCTAGCATGGGTTGGTTATGGCATAGAAGACTTGGTCATGTTGGGATGAGGCAACTAAACAAACTAGTTAAGCATGATCTAGTGAGAGGCTTGAAGGATGTGGTCTTTGAAAAAGATAAGCTATGTAGCTCTTGTCAAGCCGGTAAACAAGTTGGAAACACTCACCCTAGCAAGAGTATAATAAGTACATGTAAACCTTTTGAGCTCTTGCACATGGACTTGTTTGGACCAACCGCATACACAAGTATTGGTGGAAACAAATATGGCTTTGTTATAGTTGATGACTTCACTAGATATACATGGGTATTCTTCTTGAGTAACAAGAGTGAAACATTTGATACATTCAAGATCTTTGTCAAGAGATGTCAAAATGAATTTGAAACAACTATCAAGAGAGTAAGAAGTGACAATGGGAGTGAATTCAAGAATACAAGAGTTGATGAGCTATGTGATGAATATGGAATCAAACATCAATTCTCGGCCAAGTATACACCTCAATCAAATGGGCTTGTTGAGAGGAAGAATAGGACACTCATTGATATGGCAAGATCTATGCTTAGTGAATACAATGTGAGTGATTCTTTTTGGGCCGAAGCTATCAGCACGGCTTACTACTATAGCAACCGACTCTAAAGCCAAATATTGCATACTTTAGAGTGTTTGGTTGCAAGTGCTATATCTTGAAAAAAGGTATAAGATTGAGCAAATTTGAGAAGAAATGTGTTGAAGGCTTCCTACTTGGTTACTCAACTACAAGCAAAGCATATAGAGTATGGAATCTTACTCATGGCATAGTTGAGGAGATACATGATGTGGAGTTTGATGAAACACAAGGCTCTCATGATGAAAGTGACAATCATGATGATGTGAGAGGTGAATCATTGGCCAATGCATTGAAGAATATGGATATTGAGGACATTAGGCCGAGGCAAGTGGATGAAGAGCAAGATAATGACTATCAAGTGCATGCTCCATCCAATGAACAACTCAATGACAATCAAGCAAGTTCATCCTCTCCAACTCAAGATCAACAAGAGGCTAGTTCATCATCTCAATCCAATGACCAACCAAGTACAAGCAATCAACTTCCAACACTCCAACCTACATCTATTGCAAGAGATCATCCTATTGATCATATTATTAGAGATATCACTAGTGGTGTACAAACAAGATCAAGATTGACTTCATTTTGTGAACATTACTCATTTGTATCGTCCATTGGGCCAACCAAGATTGAAGAAGCTTTGCAAGATATTGATTGGGTGAATGCTATGCATGAAGAACTCAACAACTTCACTAGAAATCAAGTTTGGGAGCTAGTTAAGAGACCAAAGAATCACAATGTTATTGGCACAAGATGGGTCTTTTGCAACAAACAAGATCAAGATGACATAGTGGTAAGGAACAAAGCAAGACTAGTTGCACAAGGGTACACTTAAGTAGAGGGTCTTGACTTTGGAGAAACATATGCACCGGTGGCAAGGCTAGAAGTAATAAGGATTCTATTGGCTTATGCTTGTGCTCACAACATCAATCTCTATCAAATGGATGTGAATAGTGCATTCCTCAATGGGTACATCAATGAATTGGTATATGTTGAACAACCACCCGGTTTTGAAGATGACAAGAAACCCAACCATGTGTACAAGCTTAGAAAGGCATTGTATGGTTTGAAGCAAACACCAAGAGCATGGTATGAGAGGTTGAGGGACTTTCACCTCTCTAAGGGATTCATTATGGGCAAGGTTGACACTACCCTCTTCACCAAGAAGATTGGAAAGGACTTGTTTGTGTTGCAAATCTATGTTGATGACATTATCTTTGGATCAACCAATCAAGAATTTTGTGAAGAATTTGGCAACATGATGGCTAATGAGTTTGAGATGTCTATGCTTGGAGATCTTAGCTACTTACTTGGTCTTCAAGTCAAACAAATGAAGAATGGGACTTTTGTTAGTCAAGGCAAGTACATCAAGGATATGCTCAAGAAGTTCAATCTAGATGAAGCAAAGTCTATTAGTACACCCATGGGAACAAATTGAAATTTGGATGGTGATGCTAGTGGCAATATGGTAGATCAAAAGTTATATAGGTCAATGATTGGTAACTTGCTCTATGTGATCGCATCAAGACCGAATGTCATGTTTAGTGTATGCATGTGTGCAAGGTTTCAAGCATCTCCTAGAGAGAGTCATTTGAAGGCCACAAAGAGAATATTGAGATATTTGAAGCATACACCAAATGTTGGGTTGTGGTATCCCAAAGGATCAAACTTTGAGTTAATTGGATACTCCGACTCGGACTATACGGGTTGCAAGATATAAAGAAAAAGCACATCGGGCACGTGTCAATTGCTTGGAAGATCACTAGTCTCATGGTCATCAAAGAAGCAAAATAGTGTGGTACTCTCTACCGCCGAAGCCGAATACATTAGTGCAGGGAGTTGTTGTGCACAAATACTTTGGATGAAAGCTACTTTGAATGATTTTAGAGTCAAATTCAAGAAAGTGCCATTGCTATGTGACAATGAAAGTGCAATCAAGCTAACTCAGAACCCGGTTCAACACTCAAGAACAAAGCATATTGATGTCCGCCACCATTTCATTAGAGATCATCAATTGAAAGGGGACATTTCAATAGAGAGTGTTGGCACCGAAGATCAATTAGCTGATATCTTCACCAAACCACTAGATGAGAAAAAGGTTTTGCAAGCTAAGGAATGAGTTGAACATACTTGATTTCTCCAACATGAGTTGATGCACCCCCACTTATATGACATGCCTCTACTCTAACAAAGCAAGGTATAAGTTGATTTGAGAGCATTCATGCATACTTTGCTAGGACTTGTGTAGAGCATATAGACATCACTCATGATTCTAGTCTCATTCATGAAAACCAAAATGTTTTTGATGCTTATATGGTGCCACTATAGCTTCTATGACTTGATATGATCTAGTGGTAGCATATGACATGTTGATGGGCTTGCAATCCTAGTGTTTGATCTATGTCTATGAGCTTAAGTGTTTAATTTAACATAGGCAAGATAACCATCTTAGCATGTGTGAACAAGCTTGTCTATGGTTTAAACCGAATTAAATATCTTGGGCAAGTAGCTTAGTTCAAACCAAAGTTAAAAACTATCTTTCACCCTATCTCACACTAAGGGAGAGTAAAACTTGAATATCTATAATCGGTCCCACCTTTTTGTGTCATTTGGATGACAAAGGGGGAGAAATTATGGAAAAGATATAAAATTGACCAAAGAGGGGTGATATGTGACATAGGGGGAGAAAATGAAAGATAAAGGGGTGAAAATGAAAAATCCATTTTGAAAGAGAACACACAAGTAGGGGGAGCAAGCTCATGAACACTTTGTTGCATTTTGAATGTTTGCATCCTCATATGTATTGTTGCACAAGTACTTAAATTCAATATTTATGCTTGTGTGGTGTTTGCTAGTGATACAAATTGAATGATGATTGATCAACTAGCATGCATAGGTTTTTAGCTTAGACTCACATGTGTTTTCAAGTGGTTGTATTCTTTCCAAGTGGTGTCGAGCTAATTATGGTGCTAAGGATGATTCAAATTCCGTACTTCGATGGTATCACGCTTCAAAGGTCTACTCTTAAACCTTAGCATCATTTGGTAGATATTTACTCTCCCACATTGTCTATCTATGCATATGTGCCAACTTGAACCAAACTCTAAGAAGCACATATGTAGGGGGAGCTAATAACTACCAAACCGAATTTGTGTGACTTGTCCAAAATTTAAAATCTTTGATCAAAATGCTTGTACAAGCAACTCAAGTTTAAAATGATTATATTTCATATCTTTATGCAAGGGTTGTCATCAATTACCAAAAAGGTGGAGATTGAGAGCCCTATGTGTTTGGTTTTGAGTAATTGATGAAACCTACCTAAGTACTAACCTTGATCTCTAAGTGTGAATCATGAGATAGGTTGGTACACACCATGTGATGGAGCAAGGTGGATCAAGTGGATGTCACAAGCTCTAGCATGGTGGTGGAAAGGAAAATGGTGTGAAGGCAAAGGTGAAAGATAGGAATCCATTTTTGGTTTGGTGATCGAGACACCATAGAGGGTGTGATCACATTTAGGATAGATAGCCGTACTATCAAGGAGGGAGCTCACGTGTTTGATTACGGTTATCATGTGCCACTAGGTTCATTGCATTGCATTAAAATCAATTGAACCAAGTGAAACAACCAACTAATTCCAAGATAATTGTGAACTAAAAGCTAACACACGTGCACAAGTGTTGAGATCACTTAGTGTTGGCTCTTGGAAGCTTGGAAGAAGTTGGAGTGAAGTTTGAGTAGTGCTTGGGCTGAAGAAGAGGTTTGGACAGAGGTCCGGACGCTAGGGTTTCGGTGTGTCCGGACCATCGCGTGTGCGTCCGGACACACACCCTAGGTGGCTCGGCTGAGAAGGAGAGTCCGGACGCTCTTTGTGGTCCGGACGCAGGGCTCCGGACGCGCGTCCGGAGTCTCGGTGCTCTCTGTTGGTTTCTGTGAAGGTGATTCAGACACGTGTGTTAGTCCGGACAGGGGCTCCGGTCGTGCGTCCGGCGGTGCTCGCTGCTCTCGGGCGCTCTCGGGTGTTCTGGAATTTATTTCCGGACGCTCGGTGCAGTGCGTCCGGACGCAGGCTACAGTCGCGTCCGGAGACGCGTGGCAGTCTCTGGTGAAGGCGCGAAGTGAGCCGTTTGAATCGGCAGGTGACCGGACGCTGTTGGGATTGTCCGGACGGCGAGGCACGCACGTCCGGAGGTCCGCGTCTGGAGGAAGAACAGAGGCAGTTTCTGAGCTGTGGAGGGGAGTCCGGACGCAGCTTTTAGTCCGGACCCTCCGCTGTTGCTAGCGTCCGGATGGCGCGCAGGAAGTGTTTTGAGAGGGCTAAACGGCTAGTTGTGAGTGTGTGGCTATATAAGGTTGTATGGCCGACACTTGGGGGTCTCTTTTGCACAATTTCACCACTCACACCCTAGTGTTAATTTGTGAGAGCCTCCACCACTCATCTCATTGATACATGTGCTAATTTCATGAGAGTTTGAGTGAATCCAAGTGCATTGTCATTGATTGCATACTAGTGACACTTGGTGATCGTCGTCGTCGTGGGAGTTCTTGTTATTCTTGGAGGTTCCCACCTCCTAGATGGCTTGGAGCAACAAGGGTCGTTGAGCGGAGGAAGGTGATTGTCTCCGGCTCCGATCGGTGGATTGTGAGGGGTTCTTGAACCTTATCCGCGGGAATTCGCGAAAGGTATCTCTAGTGAATTGCTTGTAGCTTGTGGATCCCTATCTTGTGTTGGTTGTGCGGCACCTGGTGACGGGTTTGGCGTGTGATGCCAATTAGCGCATGAACCTCCAAGTAGGTGAATCGCTACAACGGGGAGTAGCTTGTTGGCAAACAAGTGAACCTCGGTAAAAAATCTTGTGTCACATTGTCTCTACCGAGGATTCTTATTGTGTTTGATTGGTTATCTATTGACTCATCTCTTCTCGGTGGTATAACCTTTCCAACTCTATCTTTGTACTTACATTCTTACATTCTTGTAAAGTAGAGATTCTAGCTTGCCTTGTGTAGCTTAGTGTGTTGATCTAGTTCTCTAGCTCTTGTCTGTGACATAGGTTATCTTGCTAGTGACTAGAATTGGTAGGTGGCTTGTCTAACCGTAGTGCTAGCGCAAACTTGCTTTACACTATGTTTTATTCTAATAAGTTTACTTAAGTGTTGTTGTAAAATTTTAATAGGTTATTCATCCCCTCTAGCCATATCTAGACCTTTCAGTTTTGAAACAATGAAAAAATATTTCTAAACTTAATTTTGAGAGAAAGAACTAGATATGAAATGGGACAATAAAAAAATATTTAAATATCATGAAAAATTATATTTAGAAGCTTTTAGAAATTAGATTTCACTTTAGAAAAATGGAAAGTATCTAAAGAAATATTAAAAACTCCCAAAATAATATTATAATCAATGTCTTCCAAACTTTACACAACAAAAAGACGAGATGGAACAAGCATAAATACCTTCAGCATTGATATATGTTGTTTTCATATCATATTTTCGTTGCATAAAGTTTTTGAAATACGTTGAGACATTGATAACCAATGTTTTTAGAGCTTTCTAGACTTTTATAAATATTTATTAATTTTGAAAAGCGTCTAAACAAATCATGATTTCTAATGAATTTTTGGTTTCTCATGTCCTAATCATTCCTTATGTTTTTTCTTGAACTTTTTAGAAGCTCGGAGATCATTTTTCGTGGTTTAAAAATCTTATTAAGTGTTTAAAAAACTATATATATAATAAAAAATGAAAATCACTATGAAAATCGGTTTTAAACAAACGAGAACTGACTTAAATGATTTTGGGAGTTAAATGATTTTGGGAGTTAAAGGAGACAGTTTGGTTGATTTTAGAGTTAAAGGAGGAAGCTTAGAACAATGGTTTAGAGAGACAAAAAAAAACTTTTTCCATCGAAGATGAGAAGACGTGGGCCGAAACATGCAGCCGAAACATTGCATGAAGGCTCAGAGCTCCAAACAAAGACTTCCAATTATTCGCCACCGTCGAGCCGGGGCGGAAGTCAACCCAACCAAGCGAACCCATCCATGGCCTCCGCCGCTGCCGTCGTCTCCCTCAACGTCGGCGGCGAGCTCTTCCAGACAACCACCGCCACACTTTCCCGCGCCGGAGCCTCCTCCCCGCTCGCCTCCCTCGCCCCCTCCTCCGCCTCTGCCCCGCACTTCCTCGACGGCGACCCGCGCCTCTTCGCCCACCTCCTCTCCTTCCTCCGCCACGGCCGCCTCCTTGCTCCGTCCCCTCCCTCAGCCGCTCTCCTCGCTGAGGCGCGCCACTTCGCGCTCGATGGCGCCCTCCTTGCCTCCCTCTCCCCGGCCTCCGCCTTCGCCCCGCTTTCGCTGCGCCCCTCCACGCTCCTCCCGCTCACCGGCCGCGTCGCGCCCTCCGCCGTGGCGCTGTGCCCCTCGCCGCCGCACCCGGCATCCCTCGTGGCTGCACACGGCGGGGTCGTCACCTGCTTCGACGCCGCGCTCGCCTCCCGCACCAGCGTCCTCACGCCGCTCCCTGCCGTTGACTCGCTCGTTGCGGTGTCCCCCGCGCTCGCCCTCGCCGGCGCCCGCGACTTCCCCGGGGTCCACCTCTGCCGGTTCTCCGACGATGCCTCCGCCGCCTCTGCTGACCCGGACGTGCTTTCGTGGCCGGGATCGCTCTCCGCCACCGTGCTGTCGATGGCCACTACGACCGCGTCAGGAGCGCCGTCGCCGCCCTGGCTTTTCTCCAGCTTCGAGTCAGCACGGCGGAACTCGAGCGCCGTGGTGGTGTTCGACCTCAATTCCTTGTCTCCTGTGGCGGAAATCGGGCGGAAGGAGGTGTTCGGCGCGGACGTCGAGGCTGCGATCCCAGCGACCAAGCTCGCGTGGCTTGGTGGGCACAGCCTCCTTCTCGCCGCTGGCTCTCACTCAGGGCCGGCTGGGGTGGTGGGGGACATACGGCTCTGGGATGTCCGGGCAAGCGCCACGGTACCAGTGTGGGAGGTCAGGGAGAAGGAGGATTGCTTTGCTGATGTTGCTGCGTCTGACGCACTGTCAGCGGTGTTCAAGGTGGGTGCCGCCTCCAGTGAGGTGTTCATGGCTGACCTGAGGAGGCTTGGTGACGGTGGTGGCATTGGATTGGAGCCATGGGTGTGCATTGGCGATGGACAGAAGGCGGTTGCAGCCGTATCATCTGGAAGGAAAGAGAGGAATGGCTGTAGAATTGAGTGCTACTGCAGTTGGGTGTTTGTGGCACGGGGCGCGGATGTCGAGGTGTGGAGTCAGGTGGAATTGGCACCAGAGGCCGGTGGGAAGAAGGTGATGAGGAGGAATTGTGTTGGCAGCGAACTATCCACGAAGCCCAAGATTGTGAGCTGGGCATTTGGCGGCAGCAGGATGGCATTGGCCAGAGCTGATAAGCTATCTGTTGAGATATGGGATAGTGCTACAGCAGCAATTTGTGCAAACCCCTGAATAGATTGGAGAATACTGCAAAAGTAAGCTGATGCTTCTCAATGTTCAATTACTTTATCATGTTGTTTTATTGTTTATGATGTATCCCAGATAGTTAGAATCTTGAATGCAATGCCTGGGAGGTATGAGACAATTTTACTGGGGTTGAATATATTCTGTGTTTTCTGATCATGCAATCTGCTGAATTTTGTTACCACCCTTAGGGAAACATTTATCCTTTTTAAGCAAATTTGAAAAATTGCTAGTCAAGGTTGACTTTGTTTAACTGAGTTATTAATTCTTTTTGAGTATTGAAAATCTAACTTCCTACAAGAAACAATTTGCATAATTGGCCTACATCAATAATAGTTTTGGGGCTTCTAGAAGGTCACCACAATTCCAACATGATTTGTGAATCTGTTACAACATTCTTTGCAGTAGTCCATGCCTGCTCACTATTTTGCAAGATTTAATTGTGCCATTTAGATACGTGGATTGACTAGAGATTCATTACTCCTTTGCTCAGAAGCTGAAAATAGACTATGATTTCGTCTTTTTGGGGTATTTGGTCATGGAATTTGATTTACTATTTGCAAAAGTTTAGGTTTTAAGGTGCAATTGATTAGTTAGGTGAGCACATCAAGTGGAAATGATCAATGCGGTAGTAAAGCTATAACATCTTAGTCCATAGATTGGAACACATGGTTTAGGTCCACCACTAAAACCTTCATCATCTTTTACATTGGCCTCCTGAACTGCAAACAGATATTTGTGTGGAATGGAACACAAGGTTTGGTGAACATCAGCAGATTTGAATAATCCCTGTTCCACTAGCCTTGCATTTAAATCATTGAGTACACATCAAAGAGTACCTTGCAATTAAACCATCAAATTTCATTGCAGTGCAAATTAATCTCGTGCAAATTAAACCATCAAATTTCATTGCATTGCAGTACAAACACCCGACTGGTGCAGGCTAGACGGATTCCTGTCATGTATGTGCTGGAGTTGGGCGAATGCTTAGAGGTTCCTTGTAATATATGCGCTGAAAATGCTGATGGGCATGTAGCCCAGTAGTTAAGGGCTTAAGGCTCCAAGGGAGGAGCCGGCCAGCGTGGTTTCAATTCAAAGCCCAGTCCCGCACCTGGCCTCCAAAGAGGAGGCCGTGAAGGTGCTGCTGTTCAAATCAATAAAAAAAAAGTGTCATGAAATATTGAAATTGGACGGTTTTCATAGTCAACTTCATGCTGACGCCTTTGGCTCTCGTACCTTTCCTATCTCTTTTTTGATTGAATCCTTGAGTTCTCGGGCGCACTCGGAAGCTCGAACGGTTAGTTTGCAGGCTGTTTTGAGCGTGAAGCTGGCAGCCAGCTGCTCTCGGTTGGTGCCTGCACCATTGGCATGAAGATGAAAACTCGGGTTAGTTAGTTTGTTGTATGGATCATGCGCACTCACAGGCCACAGGAACTTAGGTTCAACTAAACCCTCTTGTATATCTGCATAGGTTGTGCGTGCCTTCAACTCTGTCGTGACATCACAAGCAGGACGTACCTGTACACGTTTAGCGACCGGCGACGGAGTTAGATGTTGATTCAATTAGTTCCGTTATATGGTTCTTAATTGTGGCTCTTATCTAATGCGTATCTCTATCAGATTGAAACGCGGTTAGGTACTTAGGTGAACCCTGTTGCCATAACAAGAAGTGCTGCAGGCTTGCTTGACCTGGGTGGGGGCTGGGGCGCCTACGCTTCCTCCAGCACTGCAGGTTGACAAAGAGAGGGTGACGTCCATGGCACCATGCTACTAGATACAAGCATTGTTTAGCTTCAACAACATGCGTGTACGTTGAAACATGGAGTATCTCCACGGAATGGATGAGTGTGAACGCACAGAGCCGCATCCAGCCCTCCGGCACATGTATATTTTGGGCCGGGACGCCGGGTTCCTCTTCTCTTCTCTCAGAGAGGCAGAGAGCAGCAGAGCAGCGTCGATGGCCATGGACGGAGCTGTGTCTGATCTCCATCTCATCGCCTTCTTTGCCTTCCTTCTCAGTACACATGGTATATATGCAATACTCACGCATAACATATACTTCTTTTTTTTGTTTTTACTTCTGAGTTTGTACATGCATATATAGCATAATTGATGCAGCAGTAGCGCAAAAGACGACTCTTCTCCTCATCCTTAATTTCTTGATTCCCACCACCCCTTGTGCGCTGATAGTTGCTCTAGGCACCCCTAACAACAAAACACTTGAAAAACTTACTGCAAAATTGTTTCAAGTGTGAGGATAAAATGTGGAGCCATAGGCTTGATGTTGGTGGGACATTTCCGTTTTTCGCCAACTTCAGCGACATTTGTTGAAAATGCACAGTATCGCCCTTCTAGTTCTTTTTCCTTTCAAATCATCTGTTTTTATATGCGTATAACATTATTTGTATTTGGATTTAAGCATTTTGGCCGTGACATCGTTGTTTCTCAAAGCCTTCTGAAGTTTGGATGGATCCCAAAACCTTTGTTAACTTCAGGAAGAAAGCAAGGATTCCTAATTTCGTCTAGTTTTGCATAAAAGGATCCATAAAGTGTCAGCTAGCTCATCACAAGCGAGACCCAAATTTATTTGACAGACACGCACGCCCAATCGGTATGCTAGCCTGCTCGTGCACTCGTTCCTCCAAGCTAGCTATGAGCATTCATGATAGCCACGTGCTGTTAACTGTTATGGTTGCTGAAGTCTGCAAGCATGCAATAATCCGGAGCATCTGTTCTTTACTAAGTAGATTAGTTGTTATATGTAGAATTGAAGGTTATTTCCGTAAAGGTAATACCATTTTCTCATTATTAAATTCAATCAAATGGTATGCATATATACGATGTTTATTTTTCTAAAAAATGTTATAAAGTTAGTTCCCTCTTGTTATAATAATAATAAAAACGATCGACCCTATCACTCTTCTAATAAATTCTTTAATTTCTAGATTTGCTTGCTTAAATGATCTTTCGTTCATATGTACTTGTGCATAATTAAAACTGACTCTATGTAATTAAAGTACTGGGGGTCTACTTCTATTTTTTTCTCTATATATTTTTTAGTTTACGTATTTATATGTAAGAATATAAATCGAGATTTGCAATGTCATGCTTTTCGTGCATGTCCAAGTCGTCAATAACGTACGCACATTGCAGTACACATTTTTGTTGTTGCTACGTCTTCTTTCATTCTCCTCTCTCGGTTTTGTTTTGTACAAGAACATGCATGAAAGGGAATAAAGATTTGGCTAATTGTGCATTTGGAGACTACGTCATCATGTTTGTTAAACATAAACAAAACCTTTTGTGAGTTTCCAAGAAGTTGGACTCGAGAGGCACGTTGGCTCAAAGTAAAAAAAAAAAACAAGAGACAAAAAATTGCATACATTCAGACAATGGCTGTGAAGTAATTAAGATCTGAATTGACAAAAGATATATGAATCTCAAAGCAAGATCAAAGGACATCATCGTCGCCTGAACAAAAGATAGATTTCAGGCACCTGCTATTTAGGAAATGTGGTTGAAATTATTTTCACTAGTGCCAGTGGTAGCAAAACGTTAATTAGCCAAACTTAAATAGAACCCACTTTGGTTATGCATGCAAAGTAATCATGCATGCTACATGGAGATAAATTAATTCGATCTAAATTGATCTCTTCTCCTTGCTCAACTTCGCATGATCGGATATCTATTTCATCTGCATTGTGGATTGGATTGGAGCACACAGAAATTGAGTGGCAATTAACAACGCGCGGTGGATGCTAATGACGTGCAGGTGCGATGGCGGTGAAGTTCACCTTCCGCAACAACTGCTCGGAGACCGTCTGGCCGGCGACGCTGACCTCCAGCGGCCCCGCGTTCCCGACCACCGGCTTCCCCCTGCCGCCGGGAGCTTCCGTCTCCTTCTCAGGCGTGGGAGCCACATGGTCTGGCCGTGTGTGGGGCCGCTACCGCTGCACGGCCACCTCCCCGGCGGGCGGCGCGCGTTTCTCCTGCGAGTCCGGCGACTGCGGGACGGGGCAGGTTGCGTGCAACGGCGCCGGCGGCGTCCCGCCGGCTACCCTGGCCGAGTTCACGCTCGGCGGCGGCGGCGGCGGCGGCGGCAGCAACGACTTCTACGACGTCAGCAACGTCGACGGATTCAACCTGCCCGTGGAGATCGAGCCCGCGGCAGGGGGGCGATGCAGGAGCACGTCGTGCCCCGCGGACATCAACCGGGTGTGCCCGAGCGAGCTGGCGTTGAGAGCAGCGGTGGGGGTAGTGGTGGGCTGCAAGAGCGCGTGCCTGGCGTTCGGCACGGACGAGTACTGCTGCCGCGGGAAGTTCGCGTCGCCGGCGACGTGCAAGCCGAGCGGCTACTCCAAGCTGTTCAAGGCGCAGTGCCCGCAGGCGTATAGCTACGCGTACGACGACCGGAGCAGCACCTTCACCTGCAACGGCACCGTCGACTATCAGCTCACCTTCTGCCCGGCCTCCGGCGGCACGAGTCGCACCGCACTGCCAACCCACGAGAACAACTTGTGAACGGAGAACAAGGGGGTCATGTATCTATTGTTCACGCCTAGTCATCCAGGAGAGAGAGAAAAAAAATAAACATTTGGTATACCTTTAAAGCTGTTCCGAGTGCCACTTAGCAACTATTCATCCGTCCCAAAATAAGCGTGCCTCTTATTTTCTGAGTCAAACATTTTTAATTTTAATTAAATATATACAAGAAAACATTAATATTTTAAGCACATGATTATTATCATTAGATATGTTGTTAAATTATTTTCATGACAAACTTATTTTAAAAAATAAATGTTGCTAATATTTTGTACAAACCAAGTTAAACTTAGTTTGGTCGATACGAATACTATAACAATGTTATTTTAGGACTATAAGAGGTATATTCAAATACAAATCTTAATATCCAAGCCTTATTTAGATCCATTCGGCTAACTATTAGCTGTGTTAGCCGAAAGAAAATACTAGCTAGTAACGAATTCTTAGCTAGGCGATAGATAAGACATTAGCTAACTATTAACTGAGGATTTAAATGGGACCACGGCTAATTTTTAGGAGCTAACTATTAGCTATATAAGACCCTCGACAAACCATAGCAAGTTAACCCATGTGCACAACTATTATAGGAACATGTACATAAAACACATCATCAAAAAAATTAGCTTCTTTAAACAATATACTTCTAGACGAGAGATCAAAATCGGAAATTTTAAGGGCCTTCACCAGCACCAAAGAGTCTGATTCAAGTTGAATTCGCATCATCCCTTAATCTACCGCTGTGGTGATTGCTATCAAGCAGGGATGTACTTCTACGCACAAAGCATCATGAACTTTGTCAAAATTCCCTGCGCTCGCTAGAACCACCTACCCGACCCTTCCTGGTCCCTTGCTACAAAGCATCAAGCTCCACTTTTCTTGCTCTAGAGAAAATCGCCATCAAAATTAATCTTCAATAATTAGAGTTAGACGGAAACCAACGTACATTATGTATCACAAGTTTATCTCTCTTTCTTTGACCACTGCCGTCGTTCTTAGGGCACAGAAGGAGAGGGGGCCATCCTTTTCTCTCTATAAAATTTACTCATTTCTCCATTAAATCTCTATAAAATTCACCAAAATTTTCTTATTAATCATGACATAAACTTAGATAGTAAGTATTAGTTCTAAATCATTATTAAATTTTCATTGTCAATCATTATCTTTTTTTATTCTGAATCCGTCAATGGGACTAGCCATGGTTGGTGACGTGACATTTGCAAACCAGTGGTGGCGTGACGGTGCTTCTAGAGCCACACAAAAGTAGAAAGAACGGTGATAACTGAAGGTGAACGTGACAAGTCAACGGCCCATTTGAGGTGGGCAATTATTGTCCAGCTCTGGAAGTTAGCGAATAAAAAAATAAAAAAAATTGATAGGGCAAGGGCCGTCTCTATGGAGTTGAAAAGAAAACTAAAAGCATGCGAGAGCATCACAGACGCATGGTAAATAAAGTAAAAATGCACAAAAAAACCACCAGAAAAATATGGATGGAGTCGATCATGTTTTGTTAATTGATTGAAAGCTACGACGTCCATGCCTATTGCTTGCACAGGGGGGCTGGAGTCCCTACTGAAGATGGTATTAAAAAGAAACAAACAAACAAGAGGTTAAACAAAAGGAGAGGACAACAGACTCTATGCATTATTGATTACCGATCTATATCGATATGATATAATACTGGTGTAGTAATTGTTTATGGCAATATCGTTTTCGATTTCGTTTTCATGAAAAAAATATGAAAAAAAAAAACAATTTAAGTTCCTTCCCATCATTTCTGAACGTTTTGATCCCTTAAAACGTTTTGACTTTTGTCAATCTTGGTTTTCCCCAACCATATACTGCATATGCTACTGGTATGCACTCGGAACAAATTGAAGCTGACAAGATTGCTTTCAGCTGTTCAGCATACCATACTGACAGAACACGCAAGAGATGCAGATATGATAGGTCATCTATCTTGAGCAATCAGAGACTCAGCAGTGGCAAACGTGTGCCTCTCAGATTCTCATCCCTAGCTGTCCAACGATGATGCGTTGCCAACTCGCACCGAGACGCGTTCGGTGTTCCTCCATTACTACAAGAAACAGGTTGGGAGAAGGCAGGAGATTTGCAAAGCTGGCCGAAGTAGGGCAGCGTTCAGGAAAAGCAATAGTTAGTTGGATAAAGTACTCCAATATGTACTGGTTACTTTCGTTGCTTTCGTCAAAAAAAAAAGTACTGGTTACCAAGACTTTTAGGGCTTGTTTGGACGCATATGGCCCTGTTTAGAACAACTTAAAAGCTGCTTATGACCAAAATAAGCTGAAACTAACGGCCAAACAACTCGCTTTTTGATAGCTTTTTCTGGCCGCGCTTCTCCCCACCACCCCCATTTACACTAAACCGCAGGAGCTGAGCCAGACCCGCTTCTCAAATAAGCGCATTTTCTATATTTATGCAGCTTATCTGATAAGCGCTTCTTTGGACCGCAGTACCAAACAGGGCATATATATCACCCTCAAATCACATAATTTACAGTGGACTGGAGTAAAAATTAGTACAAATACACACATGTGGTTTGAGAGAGATACATGCGCATCCAAAGAAAACCTTAGTTATTTTTCTTAGTTTGTCAAAACCAAAAAAAAACACGAGACAATTTGAGTTTATTTATTGTACTACTTATTAGGACACTAACGGGAATAGACAGAAAACAGGGAGAAAAAAAATCCATCATTCCAAAGAAGGGAGATTTGAAGTCAACGCATAGTCACTGATGCCATTTCTAAGAAATCACCAGGTAAGTATAACAACAATCGCCTGCATGTAAACCACACATTTTAACCCAACTGAGAAAAGAAAAACCCACTCCAATCGTGTGAGTAAAAGACGGAGACAAGCCATCAAAGAAATGTAGAGACAACATAGATGGCATTTAAGAAAAATATATAGTTCTCTTTGCATCTGGAATAGATTGTTTACACAAATTAAATACACTAAATGAAAAAACGTAGCCTTGGCATATATTTACAAAGATAGCATGGATGGATGAACCAATGAAGTTCTACAGTGGAACTACTATTGCTTCCATCAGTAATGACTTCTGTGCGTGTACCGCAGCCGCTGCCGCCTGCTTGGCACTACTGAAGGATTTAGGCTCCGGCCGCCGGTACCTGCATCTCGGGGACCAGCATAGGACCTATCCAGAAGCATGTGACGATGTCCGCGATAGTTGCTGCGGTGTCCAGAGTGGTGATTTGAGAAGCCCCGTTGCAGTAGACTCCGAGTGCTTGATCGACGAACCCCTTGCCAACCTGAATGCAAGGTTCGCCTGCTGCCTAATGAAAGCCTGGGTGAAAGTCTGTTGTTCTGTGGCAGCATAGCCAAATTACGCCTTTCATCTGACCAAATGCTAGGTGACCCTAGCGCTTCATTTGGCCAAACCCTTGGGGAATCAAGTCTATTATCTGGTGAGTCAACATGGTCTGAATACCATTCACTACTTTCATCACCAGAGTCTATGTCTGGGGACATGTCATCTCTAGTCTCAATAACATAGTCACCAACTATTATTGCTCCAGGTACCTGTGACCTGATTGCACTGATGACATCACCGACCTCCTGCTCACGCTCAAGGCGATCCCAAGTTCTTTTCCTTGACAGATCTACATGAGCAGGCTTTGTAAGCACGTGTGCAGTCCTAGCATGTTCACGCAGTTGCTCATAGGTTCCAGTAAATTTGCAGGAATCATGAGAGCAAGTTCTCAACTTATTGTCTAGATACTGTCTCACATCTCCAGCAGGAATCCAGCCAGATACAGATCCTCTACAGAGAGGACAATTCATTTCAGCAGAACTTTGCATGGCATCATGGCATTCCCCTAATACAATACTTCCTTCAACAGGTAAGGTTGAGTTTTCAAATTCTTGATAGTTAGCGAAATCAGATTCAGGTCTAGATATGTCATCTTGATTTGGACCACTGTTTATATTGGCATGATAAGATCCTTCATTATCAACATGTCTTCTGAGTCTTGGGCTCCGTGAACGTCTGGAAATTATATTATAGTGAGCTCTTGGTTGGATAGTTCTGATATTGGAGTTTGAAAGCACCGAATAGGTTGAGTGTGAAGCACGGACCTTACTATCACCATTCATTTTTCTGAACCGGTCAAGGCAATTAGAGTGTCGATGGCTTGTGTTACAAATGTAACATCTGCAGCCATTCTTGTATGAACTGCATATAAGTAAAATGGCATTGTGGGGTTGCTCCATACAAATAGGGCAAGAAATCCTGTCCCATTCCATATGCAGAGCAGTGCGTGATGTGACTGTAGATCTGTTACTTTTCTTACTTGTCATCTTGAAACCAACTGTGTTGAATTGACTTAACCGTTAGAATTGTTGAAAAAAAAAACAAGTTGTTGTGTCAAGTTAAGAAGTTATAAGCAGTTTAGGAGAGAAAAAATTGTGAAAAGATATTTTTCTGTACTCATCAAAACAGATAATTTTTTCTATATAAACACAAAAGCAAGTGCCCAGGCCAAGAAAGAAGATAGGTCAATAATAAGTATCAAGTATTCCACTGTGAAGCTTATTAAACTAATATTTGAGGTCATCTAAAGGACAATTTTGGTTTCCAACAGATATCTTAGTTTCAAAAAAGAGGGCATTCGGTTCAAAGGATCCCCCGCCTTGAAAACATATGCCAACCATATATTTCTAAAAAGGTAGTAGGACATAAACATTCAGATAAGTACCAAAGCCCAACGAAAGTTGGAAGAGAAATTGCGCAACTCCATATAACAAATACAATACTAAAACAAATCATGAATTACTGGCCGTGAATCACAATATATATTGTTCCAAAAGACATAGTTACAACACTAAGCAAGGTTATCCTGTACAAGGTAAATATAGTACTACCCAAGGAAATGTTAATCCCTGAAAGTTCACATTAGCTTCCCAATGGCATGTTAGAAATGATAAAGTAGGTTGACTATAAAAGGTGGCCT
This sequence comes from Microstegium vimineum, assembly GCA_022036555.1. Classification (NCBI taxonomy): domain Eukaryota; kingdom Viridiplantae; phylum Streptophyta; class Magnoliopsida; order Poales; family Poaceae; genus Microstegium; species Microstegium vimineum. The sequence goes on from CM039119.1 coordinate 19,059,426, forward strand.
AACTGAGCACATCTTATATAATAACAAAAAAGAAGCAAATGGCATGCTAGGGGAAAAAACTATTGAGACTTGAAGCACATAATTAATTAGTATGTTCTTTTGATATTTACACAAAAAGTTGGTACTAACCTACAAGAAGCAGTTGTATGTACTGAACACTTCGAATGGATCAAGATCTGGGATCATATGTCACAGTTAACCCTGAAATCAGTAGTAGAGTACTATATGTCAGCAAAAACTTGAACATGAAAACTCAGATTGCATGAATTTATTTCACTCAATTCTAACACCTATATATAACTGACAGAATAACATAAACGGCCAAAAGTCATAGGAGTGTCTACTACAAAAACACACTGCTCATTTTCACAAAAACAGGAAACCACATTTCAGCATATCAAGGGTTTTCATGTGTCAACAATTGACCCAATAATTCTATCAGTGTGGACCTCACATCTACCAATACAGCAAGTAAGATGTCACAAACAGTAAACCATCTATGCAGTCTATAACATTTTGCTTCTAGTATTGCCATGCCTCTCATCACGTTTCCAGATAAAAAAAATTATCAGTTGACAGTTAGGAGCCCGCAATGAAAATGAAACACAGGCTAATTCACATATTGGCGACGGAAATTGCATCCTATTTGACACCAAGCTTTTTGGACATACTAAACAGGAAGTTAGTGCCAAGATGCCTATGCGGTGAACACCAATTAAGTAAATTTGGCTTGGTCCTAACAGATTCCAGGTTCGCAGGCCGGTAATGAACAATCACCGGCACCGCAAAAGTCGACGCCCTCAGACCGTCGTCAGAACCAACGAACTCGCAATCCCCCCCGCTCCCCCTCCCCCAACTACCACCGCCGGCAAGGATCAGGAACCGGATCGGCACCAACCCAGCGCCTGCCTCCCTGAATCGAAACCCTACGCACCCACCCAAATCGAGAAGGGGCACGCGCCACGAGGGGTAAGATGAACAACCCCGATCGCAGCGGCGGACGTAGCACTTACCACCACCATCCGTCCCCCCACGGCCCACGCAATCGATCTACCGACACGGAAGCCGCGGCGGAATCGAGGAGAGACACCTAAATCGACGGACGGCGAACTGATAAAAACGGAGGGAAAAGGTGGAATTTTTACGGGGGTTTGACGAGCGGCTGCGCCGGATCGGACGGGGCTCCCCCCGCTCTCTCTTTCTCCACCCCCACACAGTTGCCTTTTTCTCGGAAGGCTTTCCGATTTCTTTTGTTTTCTTTCTTCCCTCGCGGAGGAAACGGGGCTTTTAATTTTTTTTTTTTTGCCACTACATGCCATCCATCCATCCTTACGGATGACTTTTAATTATTTGTCATTATAACCTATATGTCATTAACTTAGATAGTCCCACATATCATTGACACGGAACGAGGGTTCATCCATAAAGATGGCAAAAAATTAGATACCGTGGTGGACCCTCCCCGGGGTCCCGCTTGCCAGCCAGTCGGTGTTCTCTTCTTCTTTACCGTCTCCGTCGGGCCCGACCTGGCCCGGTCTCCTCTCGTCGGTCCAGTGGGTCCACCTGCCAGTGAGCGCGGTCCATGGCCGACTGCTACGTTTTTTTTCCCCAATTCATTCAAAAGCGTAGGGAGGGAGGGACGACTTGGAGAGTTGAATCTGGAACTTTGGCGTGCACACAGCAGATCGTTCCGAGCAAGAAAACATGCGTAGACAATGCTTGCTTGCTTTACTTTTCTGGTCTATACATACTATAGCTCATTCAAATTTATAGTTTATTCTGGGATATTCTAATGGGCCGTTTAGATCTCTTTATTTAGAGAAAATTAAAATCTACTTAATATGTAAAGCTATTTAGTTTGGAATTTGACATTCCACCACTTTCCAAACGGATGCTGAAATTTAACTTATGTTAAATATTTATGCTAATTTATTGTCAAAAGAAAACATTTTTCATTCGCTGAAAAATAGTGTTTAAATAGTGAAGATGAACATGGCCAAAGTCCATATATATGTCTACCTCAAATTCATAGAGTGACATATGAAAATTGATTCTATAAATTAGCATTTTATGTTTCTACCTTACAACTTATAACATGTCATCAAAACTTGTTCTCCCACGATAGAAATACTAAATAAGTAAGTCTCTCATATAGTGAACAATAATATATAAATATAATCTATATACAATCATATTAGCTTAATTAATATATCAATATGTCTCTAAATTATGATTATTAATAATAAATTCAATTCCAAGGATCCAAACCGGGTCTAGTTAAATTCCTTTTAATATTGATGAAATTCTTATAGCAAAAGAACCTAACGCTCGAAATGTGCTGGCTATATACAAAGTATTCTCTTTGCTTTTCATATGACTTATTATTAATTTTGTCCTAAATTAAATATTTATATCTTTTAATCATTAATTATTTTTTAAAAAACATATAGGTTAACAATATGAATTTATGTTTTTGACTCACTATGAAAAATACTTTCATAATATATTGTTCACATGTTGTGGAACTATATATATTTTTGAAATTGATGGTCAAACCGGATATGAAATGTAAAAAGACGGGACCTCTTGAAATTCACGAGATAGCCGCTTCCACACGCTGCAGCCACGCTTAGATTGTAGGTTTGCATTACATATATTGATATATGGACCCATTCTTTTCACGCTGCAGCCACGCTTAGATTGTAGATTTGCATTACATATATTGATATATGGACCCATTCTTTTCTTGATTTCTTCGTTGGATTCCCTACTACAGCTGGTCCCCTTTCATACCCCACCTTTGATATTACTGGATCATGCTGACATTGCTCCCTTCTTCGTTTCCATGATTCAAGTGAAGGTTTGACCACCTATTTTCTCCACGCGGGCACACGGTAGAGGTGACAACTGATAATTTTATTGCCTGGAGGCAAACAAAAATGCAAAATACTAGCAGCATGCATGTTCAAAGAAGAGCTCAACTCACACCTCAACTAGAAGATCGCGTACACATCGACAGCTATATGAACATCTCGATGGACAAAATCTCCAAATGCAACATGGGCAGCGGGGACAGCTATACACATTTGAACTTGTCATATCTCAAGTTACCGTATTGTATCCACACTGACCACAAGCTACTATACATATATAAAAATTCAAAAACCTACAGTAAATGTATAAGTCTTTAATCTTTATATATAGGATGAAAGTATGAAACGACTGGCTACGGATGTTGGTTGGTACTTTCCCTTCTCCTTTAGCATGTGGCGCAATTTGTTCCGGACTGGTGATGCCACAAAATCAAAGCAGGTGCTTGGAAATGCGGGGTTAGGAATTAGGATGCCATGCCAAAGCATCTCTTTAGAGGGAGAAGCAGCGGGTGCATGAATGTTGATTGTGGTGCAGTTGGCGTCGTCTCGGAATCCCTTTTTTGTGGAAGATGTTTCAGAAAGGATTTTACAGCCCCATCAACACCATCTTCTGATTCGATTAACTTCGCTAGCTCAACAGCTCGTTCCTTTACCTGCAGACAAACATTGCCAAACAACTCAATACGAATTGCAACTTTCTGGTGCAAAGACCGCAGGTAATATCTGCATTATTTTCATACACCTGCTCCTTTATAATTTCTTTAATTTCCCATCCTATGTATAGCAACTAGCACATAAATTAAAATGTTTACCTTCGGATCAATCATGAATTTGATTGCATCAATCAGCGAATGCAATTGTAATTGCTCCACAGGTATAGGTGGCGCCCCCAATCCTCTGGCATGCACCATGCTGCCCCAAAAGAATTGATCACCAAAGAATGGTATGATGGTAGTGGGGCACTACAAAATTTAGGGGTAAACACATCAGTTAGAAAACACACACGACACAAATAGGGAGAGAGGGAGGGAATACCCCAGCCTTAAGACCAGCAGCAGTAGTGCCAGCACCACCATGGTGTACCTGAAAAGGACAAAGGCCATATTATAAATCGTTAATTCCAAGATAACTGAAGAGCTCTTCTATATGAAGTTCCTCTATTAACAGCCAGTTTGTCTCCTTATGTTGATTGACTGCCATTCCTGGGTCTGAACTGTTTTTTACATAGCACAGCAATATCACACTCTCAGAACAAAAAATAGACGAAACCACACTCCACAGTGCAGATCAGTGCACTATTGCCAGTGTTCAGACACGAACACAGCCAGAACTATTGTCAGAGGTGAAGCTGACAAAGGAAATGTCAAGCACTTCCATTGTCACAGCCTCACAGGGCAAAGGGCATGACTTATTTTTTTTTCTCTCTCTCTAACACGCAGGAGAACTGTGTATCATTATATTAAGGAGAATAAAAAGGGGGAAAGAAACCCGCATGACTTCTTTCAGTCTCTCAGGTCCACAAAAATACAAGGAACCACTTGCATTTCACTAACTTTGTTCAATAACATGACCAGAATCCCATTGATTCTGTACGTATTCCTAATCTTTGTGTATTATTTATTCAACCCCATTAGTTACAAATCCAACTTCTTCTATATTTTTAGTAGAATCCCATGTATGAATTCCAGGACAACACAGCCTAACATGCAATGAGGAATGCAACTTTACACATGATTTGCAATCAGCAAAGCTCATCTCTAACTTTTCCCCAGCTTCATCTGCATAAGCTTTCCTCCATGTTAAACCATCATACTTGATTTTTGGCATATGAGCATCAGAGAAAGAAAGACAGATCTTACCACAGCTTTGCATTGCAAAAAGAGCCAATCATGTGGAACATTATCAAGTACATACACAAATTCCTTCAATTCTTCCACTGGAAATAAAACAGTTAGGCATGCACATACTATTATTATTTTTGACATGCAAAGCCTCTGAAAGTGAAGAACATGGCAACATATCAAAAGTTAAAGAACTCTTAGAACTTACAATTTCCAAGCCCACCCCAACCCTTGTTAATGATACCTCTCTGTCCAGTAATTTCAAGTGCTTGGACAATGATTCTTGTCAACTTATCTGGTTCTGGAATTGGCTGGAAATAGGCGTCATCAGTAATAAACTAAAACAGAAGACAAACAAAAAAAATGTAGCAGCAACTTATCAGGAAGGCCAAAGTGTCACAAAATAATTAAAACACAACTTTTTTTTGAGAAAATACAGCAGGGGAGGCCCCCACTGTTTGCTTTATTAATAATAAAAAAAATCAGTGATAAATTCTTCCAGATAGGAATTTTACAGCAACAACTGTAGACGAGATTTCACTTATTTGTAGTGGAACCAAAATGTAAGCATGTTCGTGATCCTTTCTATAAGATAAGAAGCCTCATAGAGTATTGAAATGTCTTCTAATGTTAAACCTCATCTGAACATTTCAAAGAAACTCAGCTTAAGGTACAAGTTCATATCAACTACTCGAAGAAACTAAGCTCATGCTTTTGTTGGGCAAATTAAGGTTATTTTTTTCTCAAACAACGGAGGACAGCTGCGTGCCATTTCATTAAGAAGAGAAAAAAAAACAAGGGAGAGCCTAACCCTACACCCCAAACACCCATATACAAGATCATTTGTGCCACACCCTAGTTTACACACGACCACGACCCAGCAAATTACTGTAATAAGTTTATAACATAGTAAGTTTTGAGTCTACATAAACTAAGGACTTTCATTGCAGACTAAAACCGATCTGTGCTTTTGTGAGGCAAATTAATTTTAACCAATGCCATAACTGGACAGAACAATCTTTGAACTATAAAATGTCACTGCAAATCATAGTTATCAGAAATATCAACTATAAGGCCGAGTGGCTACCAATGTTTTCGGGTCGTCTAGTCGAACCTAGTCGCCATGGGACTGACTAGGCGACTAATCGCGATTAGTCGTCAACCTGGCCGATTAGTCCACCTTGGTCGTCCATCTAGTCGTCCATGTATATCAGGACATATACCTACTATATATATACTATACAATATACACAATCAAGCAAGTATCAAGACTACATTGATGTTTAGCTGGTGACTTAGTTGTGGGAATTGTTTTCTTCTCTTTTCTGCAATGTACAGAGGTCCATATTCCTGTCCCAAACTCCATTTCTTTGCTGCCTTGCTGCTGGACAGTGCAGAAAAGACATGTCCGCCACTTAAACATGCCAAACTACAAGCCTAGTAGCAAAATTACAAGCCCAGTAGCCCACATGTCCACCCAGTTAAACAGGCCCAAAAAACAGAGCAACCAAACTAGTCGTCCCTGTCCTAGTCGGACGAATAATCGCGATTAGGACGAATAATCGAGTTGGTCCTCCTAATCGAACACCAGGGCCCGATTAGGACGACTAATCATCAGAAATACTTGAAAACATTGGTGGCTACCATCCTTGATACCAAAATGAGTCATACAGTGGCATTTCCAAACCTCAACACCAAGTTCCATTTTCATGGTTCATTGGAGTGCTCATGGGAACATCTTTATTTCACAAAATTTTATTACATGACAGTTCCATCTAATAACAAACCTACCAACTCTTTTTTCCATTTGTTCCACAATAGAGAATGTAGAATGGACCAACATAGAATAAACAGTATAAATTCGACATTTAGCCAGATATAAATGTAACAGAATTCAAAGCATAATCGTGGCTTACATGTAGAAAGAAAAAGTAAATGCGTCAAAATACATTAGTTCTGAGTGCTAAATAAAAACTTACAAGGCTACCAAAACCAATATAAATAGGACTGTCACCACTCCCTAACCACCTCAAAAGGGGCTCGGGAGGCTCATAATTTGAAGCAAGATCAAGGAAACAAAATCCAACAACATCAATTTTAGGTCCCCAGTCTGTAAAAGAGGCACAGATTAATTTTCAGCAATAAAAAAAAAATCAGTTACTAACATCAGTAATAGTAATATGACTCAGCGAAATTTAGTTCCCGAAATTGACAGAAGTGTTCAGATATTTTAGGAAGCTCATAAAATACAAATCAATAGTGACCAAGCTTTGCTTCGATTTCCAAAATTGTATCACCAGTTTATGCACAATAATCTTGATAAAGAAAAAGAAACGGTACCAAGGCATTTTCAAAATCTTGTTAAATTTGATTGGGGTATTACGAGGCATGAGGTACCGACCTTTTGGTTTGGGGACAAGGTAAGGACTCCAGATATATGCATGAGGAATATCATTTGAATAAGCATGTGTACCACTTAGGTATGTAACTGGTCTCAATTTCAACTTCCGTTTTCGGAGATCATTTATCATATCCCTTATGCCAAGCCAGACAAAAGAGTCAACAATCTGGTATGAAAGCTGCAACCCAAAGTAATAGTCAAATGGGTGCCACATGATGGTCTTTGATACGCATCTGTTTCACAAGAAACAGTGAGGAAGTACATTTAAAGATAGAATGTCTACTTGTTGTAAGCCTGTTGTATTATCATATTTGTCAAATATTTCTTTGATATTAGGTATTATGAAGAAGTTTCACATTTAAAGTAATAGTCTTCCCAACCAGTAGACATTCTATCTTGTGATGATTACTTCATGCAACAGCAATCAACTTACTCTATATCCAGCAGGTTGCTTCACATGAGAGAAAGGATGTGGAAATTCACAGGTAGGCCTGGAAATAAAATAAATATCATCATTGATACTCTTGAAGTTAAAATCAAGGCCATATTGGTCCATGTGAGATAGAGATATTACGTCCACGGCATTGTGAAAATTATGTGAATCGGTATATTGAGAGCCTCTGCCACATGTACATGTCCTGTATAGGCAATCATTTAGGTCAGCAGTTGAACTAAGATAACAAACAAAATGCGGTAAGTGGAAAGGCTATTCCTCCAGGGCCAAAAGAATGCCTTATAATTGACCTATTAGAAGTGTAACAAATCAAACAGAAATGCAATATAAAGTAGGAATAATAAGAGGATTACCATATGCTGCTGGATTAGCTATTATGGCGTCCGCACTAAAAGAAACACCAGTATCAATGTCCGGATCCTTGCAAGCAGGAAGCAAGGAGAATATGATGTCCCTAATCTGCTTGCGCTGGATAGGAATTTCTGATGGAGTTGCAGGCAAGAATCCTTTGTTCTTAACCATGTCTGCTCAAATTACCAACCCTGTACTGTTACGCAAGATCTATTTATAGCAAACTCCAAGGTGAAAGCACAAAAACAATCAAGCATTACACTCACATACATCCAGCAAGAATTTTTGGATCTCCACCAAGGGGATAAAACTCCAACCCAGTAGTCATCACGAAGTCCTTGAAGTTGGCATGGGTTGCTAATCTAACACGATGACCGTAGTCCTGCTAACAGAAGTAATTCTTGCTCATCTTGAACACAACATAAAAAAATTAGCATGTTGCAGTTCCATTTGGTGAAACATCCAACAATTTGTATACTGGCTCCCTTATGCTGTGCTGTATATTTGCTGCCAGCCAGTTATAACATGCACATATCAATACATTATACAGCCTATTATATCATGACATGCTCTCAATGCTTTGTTAAGTTACTCATCGTAAATTAAATTGGTCCACATACTGATCCTCTACAGGCACATTTCACAATCTTTTAACTAATCACCATGAAAAATCTAAATAATAGTGAAAGGATCATATATTCATATCGTATCAAAAGAATTCGATAACATGCTCACCTGCAAACGTTTTCCTATAGCTATGAATGGCTGCACATCCCCTCTTGTACCAACAATCAGCATAGCAATTTGCATTGGTGGACTGTGCTCAAGATCTGAAGAGTCCAATGGTTCGCCACCAAAGGCCACATTGTGCTGATCCTCTGAAGGAAGATCAAGTGATGCAGCTTCAATATTAGTGGGGATATTGACAACTACAATTCCATCATCTTTCAGTGTAGCCATTCGACTGAACAATTTTAGCTGCAATGAATTCAAACCAAGATGTGACAGGTAGAAACTGTCATTTAATTAAAAAATTGCAGAAAGGAATAAAAGTACACACATAACTAATTAATAGCGAATTGCAAATTCGTGAGCTATGTGTTGTGTAACTGTGGGGTGTGTGCTGTGTTTGAGATGCTTTGATGGGGCTTATTTTTTAATAACCTTTTTCTTCTTAATATAATGACATGCAGCTCTAAGTTGGTTTGAGAAAAGAAAATAATGGTGCTAGAAATTCAGCGATGGTTACAGCTATCCACTGCTAATTTTTCTACATGCATGGCTACTTAATACCATATGTTAGCAGTGCAACCATTAAATGTAGAATATGCTCCCTTAGAAAAACATTTCGCATGTAACGGTGGCAAAAGACAAGAGCTACATAGTTTTTATCAAACGCATGAATAATGAACCACAATAGCATGGAAGAGCAATACCTTCTTTTTAATAGATATCTTCTTATCAAGTACCAAAGATGCTTTTTTGCTATCTTCAGGTCTTGTTCTTTCAGAACCCAACACCTCTGAGGAGGTCTCAGAGCATTCAGTATTGTCCATTTCGCTAGAGCTTGTACCCTCATCTTGTGCGACACAATTGTTGGACACTAGAAGTACAAAATTTCAAACAATTACATAACAATAAAGTCAAATTTCAGCGAAGTAGTGAAATGAATAAATATAACCTAGTTCACCAGACAAAAAAAATCAATAAATCAATAAAAAAACTAACAACTCTGGGAGACATACTGTTTGCCCTAATCTCTTTCCTTTGCAATAAACAACTATTGATCTATCAATTATGCATTACTCAAGATGGAATAGAATCATAAAAATCATGACATAAAAGCAAGCAACACAATAGGTTTATGAAGAATCACATAACCAAGAATTAGAAGGTTAATCTATTAAACCACGAGGAAATCAAAACCACAACTAAGATGCAGTAACAAACATTGCAATGCAAAACTTCATTAAACCCTATGTAGTGCCACACTTAGTTTTAGTCACTAGTAGAAAATATAATAATAGAATAATGGTTGTAGCAAGAAGAAAATCTGGCATTTTAGTCTTGGGTAAAGTCAACTTTTCATCCTCCAACAATATGCACGGAGTTTCATTTTCAACCTTGAACTATGAAGTCGGGTGCCAGACGATCTCCCATTGTCAAAGCGGCGAAATTTCATCCTCTGGCTAGTTTCAAAGGTGATCTTCTATTTTCTAAAAAAAATAAAAAAATCCAATTTAATCTCTAGAAATTCATAACTAAGTTATCTTTAAATTAAAACAATCTAGAACTACCAAATTTTTTTCTAAAAAAAATGGTATCAATCTGTTGCTACTCTATTTGTAGTTATTTTAATCTGATTTATTTCAAATAAATAATGAGGACGACTATGAGCAATAAAACAACATGAACATAAATACCTAGAGCATCTCTAAGAGACTCTGTAAACGTACTAGCCAAATTTAGTGATTTAGTTAATCTCTAAAATAGATAATACTAGATTACTCCGACAGAAATGAAGAGTCTAGATGGCTAGTGAGGTAAGCTATCCAAAGATAGAGAGCAAATGAGGTGGAATAGAGATTTTTTAAATTTGAAGAGTCATTTACAGAGTCTGTTGAAGACATCTTTTTCTTTCGTAATAGCCAAATTTACCTTTAGAAAACGATTTGGCTAATCTTTTGGAGATGCTCACCAATAACTCCAAATAGAGCAACATATAGATAACATTTTTTCTTAAACAAACTGCTACTAGTTTCACGCTTTTCTAATTTAAAATAAATTAGTAATGATTTTTTAGAGATTAAAACAGTATTAATATTTTTAGAAAATAGAAAACCTCCTTTAGCGACCAGACTGCCGTATAAGTCGGAGAGTAAAACATACTCCCTCTGTCCCAAAAAAAGAGTTGTTCTCGCTTCCCAAAAAGTCAATAACTTTTATATTTGACCAACTATATTTAACAAAATATTAATATTTATAGTACATAATTAGTATCATTAGATAGATCTTTGAATATACTTTAATAATAAACTTATTTAGAGATATAAATGTTGCGCATATTTTCTACAAACTTAGTCAAAGTTAAGAAAGTTTGACCAGCACGCTTCCCATAGCGACTCTTTTTCTGGGACGGAGGGAGTAGACTTTATCTTTCTAGTCTTTGATGAAGACAGAATGTCAAAAGTCTCAACCACTGTGCAGTCAAAGGAACCAGGGGACCACGGATCAGGCAGGAAAATCGCAGGTAATCCCCAAATCCGTCCACTTCTTCTTGGAATTACAAACTTGAAATTACACCGGAACACAAGAAAACAAACCATTGTCCCGCCTCAACCTCCCCTCTTATTGGAATCAAGACGATAATCCCAGCAGAATTCACCAGAAAGCCAGCAATGAGCCTGCTGTCTGCATATATAAACCCTAACGCCTCCCTCGAAATCGGCCACTAGAAGTCTAGAAGACTAGAACCAACCTTCGACGCGACAATGCCACACCGCGACGCCATCGCCACCAAGTCCTAAGATCAACGCGGATAAAATCGCTTCGTAGAATACCGCTACGATCGAGGACACGACACGGAGCCAGATTGGCTAAGAATTTGACGATGAAGGAGGAAAGTAGAAAATCCTATAGTCATCGGTCGGATTATCGGAAAAGGGACCAAAGGGGCTCACCGGACGAGGAACCGACGTCCTCAGCACCGGCGCCAGAGCCGACGCTGCCGACACGGCTGCTGCTAGCTTCCTTCATCGGCCTCAGGAAAGGCTTCTAGAAGCTTCCTTCCCTTCCCCCCTCCCTCCCGAGGCGCAAGGCCTCCTCTAGAAGACAAGAACCTCCAAGCGGGCCACGCCACCAGCCCACCACGAGAGTCGTCGGAGGCTCGGAGCCAGAGGAGAGAGAAACGGGGAACGCGGACGGATGCTTCTCAGTTCTCACGGAAGACGAAGGCCATTGGGTTGTGTCCGGGACACGTGGCGGAATCTGGAAGAGAAGACGTGCGCGCCAGGTGCGAACAGACGGTCCGGATGCGTGGTGGACCAGGTCCGCGGGTGATCGAACTCCCGTTGAGAAGCAGTTGAGCACTTCAGCGACCGTCTGTTGTCCAGAGGTGGACCCGAGCAATTTGAGCCCGGGCCCGGCCCGAGCCTGACGAGTTTTGGCCCCCTCGTAAGCATCAAACCTTAGGCGAGTCTCGATCTATTCTTTCATCACGCGTTTTTCTAGTTGTATAAATTTACTATAAAATGAGTCTCTCTCTCAATACATAGTTTCATGTGGTTAACCATGTCTCTCTTTCTCTTCACTATACATTTGCTTTGCATGTATCCTATGAAACTAGAAAATACTCTCAATGGGGATTTCACATGGTTTCCAATGTTTTAGAAACAACGTTATATAGTTTCATCACCACGAAACTTTCTCCCTCTCTCTCCTCATTGTTTCATAAAAAAATGCAAATTTGCTGATGTGACACTCCATTTAATGTGTATGAAACTCTCCATGAAACCACATTGAGACTGACCTTAGAGCAACTGGAAGGACTGTCAAATTATTTTTTAAAAAGTTAAATTTAGTTATTATTGAAGAAAAAATATTTTAATTGTTTCTGTAAATAACTCTTTTTTTAAGTAGTTTTTCATCTCACTTGATTTGCTCTCTATTTTTTTAATAATGTCTTATTATCTATTTATTTTTTATTTTACAAAGTCTATTGGAGTAGTTTAATGTTATTTATTTGAGAGAGTAACAAAATCAGTAAATTTAACTAGTTTTTTTACTAATCTCTTAAAGATGCTCTTACCAAGGTGTTTACTTGGATTCATGGACTAAAGTTTAGTTCATGTCACATCGAATATTCATATACTAGACCCTATTTAGATCTCACTCAAAAAATTTATGCCCTATCATATTAAATATTTAGACACATGCATGGAGTATTAAATGTAGATAAAAAATAACAAATTACACTGTTTATAAGTATTTTGCGAGATAAATCTTTTAAACCTTAGTCCATGATTAGACACTAGTTGCTATAGTACACACATGTGCTAATGATAGATCAATTAGACTTAATAAATCTCCTACGGACGGATTTTGTAATTTTTTTTATTAATATCCGAATACCACATGCGACACTTCCATGATTAGACACTAATTACTACAGTACACATGCGCTAATGATAGATTAATTAGACTTAATAAATTTATCTCGTAGTTTACAGATGGATTATATAATTTGTTTTTTCATTAGTATCCGAATACCACATGCGACACTCCATGTGATATCCGATATGACACCTAAAAACTTTATGTCCTAGGTCTAAACACTCCCTAATTAGAAGAACTAAACATGAACTAATATTAAAACAAATTAAGTTGTGGCTAATTTATGAGACAAACTTTTTAAGTCTAATTAATGCATCATTAGCACTTGTTTATTGTAGCACCATATTAAGATTATGAACTAATTAGGTTTAATAGATTCGTCTCACAAATTAGTTTCAATCTATGGAATTAGTTTTGTAAATAGTGTATATTTAATAATCTTAATTAATGTCCAAACATTCAATGTGAGGGACTAAAGCTTAGTCTCTAGCAACCAAACACCCCTTAAATAAGATTTGGGCATAGATTTCAATGCCTAGTTAAATTTTTTAGAAGAAAAAAAATCCACTATCCCTCTCTCAACTTCTGTGAAACTTTGTTTTCCCACCGTAAACTATGAAACCGCACAAACCACCTCCCTCAACTTTTAAAACCGTATACTTTTCCTCCCTGGCTAGTTATAAGCGGTTTTCGAGACGGTTTAATCTTTCTCTTTTTTATTTATTTTGGCTCACTTTTAAAAATCATAGTACATCACAAAAAAGTCAGAAAATAAAAAATCTAATTTTATTGAACTTCACATAAGTAGATCTACACAATGAACATATAAGACATTATGATTTATGGAGTTCAATAATAGAAATTGTGCATGCTTTTTTAAAAAGGATTAATTTTTTACCATGCTTTAAACAAAAGCAGTTTCCTCCCACGGTTAGCTTCCAAATTCCAGACGGATCTTAGAGATAAGATTTGTACTATTTGGCATGCCAATTCTAGGAGACAAGAACTTAGAAGAGACTAAATGGTCCTTGTTTGATTTTAATAATTATGTTTATGTTAAGATATACCGGTAATCAGTTCGAGGTTACACTAGTGTGAGCAACTTGAGCTATAGCCTATGAAGGTGAAAATGGCTTATTTATGTTGCAATGCTCACTTATGCATCAACGAAGGAGCTTTATTGCATACGGGACGTGAGATATATGGTGTCAATGGTACAGCTATTGCTACCGAATTGTATCGAAGATGAGCACAAGATGAACTCAACCTTCCGCAGGGTTTTTCAAACCGTTCGGTAACCGCGGTTACTGACCGATTATCGACAAACCGCCCCGGACCGGTTTGGTTTCAGTACCGGTTTGAATTCAAATTTCAAATTTGAATTTCAAAAAATGAAAAATTCTGAAAAAATTCCTAAAAATAGTTCAAGATTTATAGAGTCGAATGGTGTAAATTTTTTTCAAATTCGAGTTCGTTTGCTATTTTTTTGGACGTGTTTAAGTTTGAAAAATAAGAAAAAAGAAAAAAACCGGCCGGCCCGTTAAGGGCCCATGCGGCCCATTTGGTCCTGGCGCCTCATACAAGGGTCTGTCGGCGTGGGGGGGGGGGGGGCTGTCGGCTCCCCAAACCCTATCCGCCCGCTCCACTCCCCATTCCGCCCGAGCGCCGCCCGCATCCGCCCCCGCGCCTTGGTAACCGTTCGGTCGGCGGCGGTTACCGAGAGATTTGGTCGGTAACCGACCCCGCCGCCAGGTCTCCCTCCCCCGCGCGGTTACCGACCGGGCGCTGTCGGTTACCGACCGGGCGAACGGTAACCGTCCAGGTTCCCTCGGTAAGCTTTTTTTTGTTTTTTTTCATTTCCTTGCATTTGTAGTTGTTTTAGTTGTAGGATTTAGTTATAACAAGCTCTAGGATGTAGGATTGATGGAGTATAGGATGCAGAAAATATTTATTGTAGGATTTAGGTAGGATTTGACTTAGGATGTATATAGGAGTTAGGTTTATTTGGTTTAGGATTTAGAATTTGCGGTTGGATTTGCTTTAGGATGTATGTAGGATTTAGGATTTAGGATTTTATTGATATAGGATTTAGGATTTAGGTAGGATTTAGGTGTATGTTAGGATTTAGGTTTATTTGCGGTATGATTTGATGCATGTGTTCGATTTGTTTGTGTTGTCCATTTGTGCAGGAAGACAATGCCGAGAGACGTGGTATGGGAGCATGGTGAGAATCTTGCTCCCGGTTGGAGATGCAATTACTGTCGTACACAAAAAGCTGGGGTGGTGCTTCCCGATTGAAGCAGCATTTGGCTGCGCGCGGGACGGAGGTGATCCACTGCAGCAAGGTGCCCAAAAAAGTCCGGGAGTACTTTCAGCAGAACCTCGACAGAACTAGGCAGACAACTAGTGACCGCTCTTGGCAGAGGGTTGCACGAGAGGCTGCTACAGCGGAGGGCAACCACCCCCTTGACGATGGCGAATACGAGGCTCAGTTGCAGGCAGCCATTAATCAGTCCAGAGCAGAATATGAGTACCAAGAGGGGTGCAGCGGAGAGGAGGCGCTTACGAGCGTGGAGGTGGCAGTGGTAGTGGTACTGCTTCACAGGGGGGCAATCCTTTGCAGAGGATGTTTCGGAGGTCTGCTTCACAGAGGCAGACCCCTGCGGCGGTGGATGACTACAACTTGGCAGCCGGTACGAGGGGTGGACTGAAGCAGACAAGGATTGATACAGGGTCATGGACGCAGAGGGGAAGGAACGCGAAGGACGCAATTGGGAAAGCTTGGGGAAAGTTTTTCCATACTGTAGGAATCCCCGGGAGACAGACGGACAATCCGTACTTTGTTAGTGCGGTCAGGGAGACGCAGAAGTGGGGTAAGTACATATACTTGGAGACCTATGTCATTACGTATATTTCTCTATTCTCATGATTCGCTTACGATTGCAGGTTAAGGCATCGCGTCACCCAGTGGAAAGGATATAGATGGGAAGTACCTCGATCAGAACGAGAAGGACCTGCAGAGCCGGTACGCAAAGTTTCAGGACGAGTGGCCCATGTTTGGGGTCACGTTGATGTGTGATTCGTGGACGGGCCCGACAAGAATGAATGTCATCAATTTTTTGATCTATTGCAATGGCGTCATGTGGTTCCACAAGTCAGTTGATGCGATTGGCAGAAGCCAAGATTCATCTTATTTGTTGGGGGTACGTCCAGAATATTGTGCCAGTTCACATGCACTATGTTTTCTTGGTTCCACTAAATGTTGTGCTTACTTGTGCAGCTGATTCGCAAGGTGGTTGAGGAGATAGGTGCTGAGCATATCGTGCATATCGTCACGGACAACGGCGCCAACTTCAAGAGAGCATGCCAGAGATTGAACGAGAAGTATGAGCATATTGTTTGGACACCTTGCCTTGCACACACCATCAACTTGATGCTGAAGGACATTGGTCAAAGACCGGAGCATGCAGGTATGATCTCTGTATGCAAGCGCATTTCAACTTGGCTGCACAACCATGGCCAGTTGAATGCAATAATGAGGGAAGCCATTGGTGGTGAGTTGGTCAAATGGAATGCCACTAGATTTGGGGCCAACTACATGTTCATGGAGAGCTTCCATCGGAAGCGTGATCGTTTTATGGAGTGGATGGGATCTCCCGAGTTCTTGCATAGTAGGTGGGGAAAATGTAACACCCAAATTTTCTTTGAATTTCAAATAATAGAAAATGATTTAATTATGGAATTGTGTGAGCATTTCATTTAGTGGATTACTAAAATTCTTGCAAATAAAACCTATTTTAGTTTAGAAACTTGTTGATGCATTCATGCAGTTGCATATTTTCCTTGCTTGTTTGAATTTACAAAACTCACTTTGCATATGGTTTCAAATTTGTTTTTGAAATGAAATTGGAAAAGAGAAATAAAAAGGAAATAAAAAAAAAGGGAATGGGCTTGATCTCTCTCTCACTTTCTGAAACCAGCCCACTCCACTCCCTCTTTCTTCTTCGGCGCGGCCCAGCAGAGGCCGGCCCATCCGGCCACCTCTCCCTTCCCTCTCCCCTCCTATCACTGACACCGTGGGGACCACATGTCGGCGCCGTTTCTTTCTCTCTGCTCTCCTTCTCTCTCTCTGACCAGTGGGACCCGACTGTCGGCGCCGATTCTCCCTCTCTCTTCTCCCCCTTCCTCTCTCTGCCGACCGGACCCACCCGTCAGCACCATCCCCCACCTCCCGCCGTTCTCGGAGGCGAACGCCGCCACCGAAACCGCCGCGACTCGCGCTCCTGCCGGCTCGCTCGAGAACGCGCGTGGATGCGTGGAGCACGGCAACCGCCCACGTCTCCCATCCTCTCCCCTCTCTCTGCGGCTTGGCCCCAGTTGGCAGTCGTCTTCCACCTTCCGCGGAAATTGGACGCGCGCAGACGCGCCGCGGACGACAACCGCCGCATGACGTCTGCCCCGCTCCCACTCCCCGCATCTCGCCCTTGAATCCGCCAGCAACCGCACGCTCTCTCTCTCGCTATAAAGCGGAATGCCGTGCGTCTGTTCCCCCTTTTCCTCTCTGAGCTCTCACTTTCCGCCGAACGCCGCCGCCGTCGTCGTTGCCGCGGAGAAGCTTCACCGGAGCTTAATTCGTCTGGGTGAGTGCCGTTCTGAGACCGCAAACTCCCCGTGAAGCTCCCGGCCTAACCTCTCTCTCTGTGTTCCGCCCTTGGCCGCAGAACACCCGACGCCGTGGACGCGGAGCTCTCGGACACCGCCGCGACGCCGACCGCTGTTCCACGTCGACACGCCGCACCGAACCACCTCCATCTTCCAAACCACCTCGGTGAGCTTCGCCATCGCCCCCTCTACCTCCCCGTCCGCTTAATTCGGTCAATTAGACCCTGTATGCGCTGCTCCACTGCACACCGAGATCATCGGCAATGGCACCGTCGCGGTGAGCCGACTCTAGTAGCGTTCAGCCGCGTCCGAGCACCTCACGAGCACCGCATTGACACACCGCACGTCCCTAGGCCTTCAATTTGATCTCTACGGCACTGACTTGACCTGCCCGCACGCACAGATCGCGTTCGGTCATGGCGCCGTCGCGGACCTCCCTGTTCCGGCGTAGCTCCGCTCCTTTTGGGCTCTCTGTTACACTCGCACGAGCGTGTAGTTTATTCCTGTGCAATTGGTTGAACTTGCGACACTCGGAAGAGTCCTCTCCGCGCTCGCCGGCGAGCCAGAGCCGCCGGGATCCATGGCGCCGTCGCTGCTTGCCTCCCTGCGTTCAACCGAGCACACCACGGGTTTCGCCTCGTCCCCCTCTCTCTTCCCATGCCATCGGCGTTCGAAATGGACGCCGGACGAGCCTTTCCGGTGGAACTCCGGCGAGCCCGGCGCTCGGGAGCCACGGCGCCGCCGCGCAGTTCCCTGCTCCGGCCGCCGATTCCCCTCTCTCTCCCTCGGATCTGCCCTGAGCCGTCCATTTCCCGATCTGCGGTCAGGATTAGAACCCCGAAGGGGTATGAACCCCGGTCCACGGTGGACCGGTGGACCGCAGCGCTTGCTCGGGAGCACGCACTGTGCCGTGGACCGCCCTATCCCGAGCCGCCGTGTGGCAACTCTGCCGACCCCGCGTCGCGGTGCTGGCGCATTTCCGAGAATACGTTTTCCCAGTCAAGACACGTATTCTTTCTCGGTTTAATCTAAAAATGGAAATTTCCTATTTACAGTTTTGCCACTGCATTAAATTGTTTATAAAGTCTTCATTTTAACTCCGATTTGGACGATTCGAGTTGCGTTAGGTTCGTAATGAAATTCTCTACATTTTAAAACATCTGTTGTTCATGTTTGAATTATTTATTTTCCATGATAATTCAAATACTAAAAATGCTCCTAGAGAACCAGTTAAATTCATATCTTTTGCGTTTTAAATCCGATTTTCGTGAAATTCGTGTTGAAATGATCGTAGCAATGCGTAGTATCTTTTTATAAACTTTTTAACTCTGTTCATTGTTATTGGTGTACTGTTCTAATATTAGTTGTGTTGGCTTTGTATGTATGCAATTGGAATGCGTGTTGTTGCAATGTCTTGATCAAGTTCAGGCAGTGAAGAGTTTGTTGGTGATCAAGAGTTCTTTGATCAAGAGTGTTTTGACCAACAGGACTTTGAGAACCAAGGCAAGTATAGCATGGGACTTTCCTTGTTATCCTATTCACTATAATTATCATTTCATGTGCATGTGTTAACTTGATACCCGTAGCTTAATTCCCTAGAGTTGAAACCTTTACCTTGATTCCTATGGGTTATGCATATGGATAGATGGCTAGTGCTTTACATAAATGAATACTAGATCCCTGCCAAAGGTTAGAATGCTATGATTGAATTGGTGATCTTGTTATGGCAATTGGAACATAACCCTTTTAATAACTCACTGTTGGCAAAAGTTGGGCTTGACAGTGCTTCCGTGGGGGCTACATGGCTCTGGCTCTAACTTAGTAGTAGGCCCTTTTTCTAGCTCGTTAGCGGTTACCCGAAAGGGCGCATTAGGCTCTTGCCGAGCTGGTTATAGTGCGGCCTCTGTCCGAGTTTGAGCGTAGGCTGCGGGTCGTTATGCTACTCGGAAGGGGAGCTCTATCGCCCCTTGCCAATCCTAGCGGCCCTAATCTTGTTAGACGAGATACTATGAAAGGTTTCATAGTGAACCCCGCCCACTCACCTTGGCAGTGTTATGGGAGTAATTAACCCGGGCAATCGGGGCATCACGACTCACGGGTAAAGTTGCACAACCTCTGCAGAGGGTTAAAACTGATATATCAGCCGTGCTCACGGTCACGAGCGGCCCGGAAAACCGACGGATTAATTAATTAACTTGACCAACACTTATGTTCCCGTTGTCACCACTTTTATGATGATTATGATCCTTTAAACCTTGGCAGTGGAAATAAGTGGGATAATTTGGGGCATAAGCATAACTTGATGATACTTGCTAATAAAACTTTGACCAACTAAAAGTGCTAAATGCAGTAAGCCAGTGTCAGCCTTTTGAGCTTCATAACCCCATGTTATACTGCTGAGTACGAGAGTACTCACGCTTGTTTTCTTTTCAATTTTGGATAAAAATCCCGGATGGGTAACAGAAGCAGGAGGCTATGAAGAGTTCCCTGAAGACTTCTAGGCTTGGTCAACCAGTTGACCATTCCCTGTGGAGTGGAGCCACAAGAACTAGTTTATCTTACTTGTTTTATTTATTCTTGTAATGGATATATGTTCGATATGTATTAAACTCTGTGATGGTACTTTGTAATTTGTGAACTTATGTGTGGATTATTCCTGGGCACACATTATGTTATGCATCCCATTTCGTCCTTGAAATTGGGTGTGACAGAAAATCCAAGGAAGGACATTATGCTCACGCAAGATTGTCTAGTATACAGTGGTGGGATGGACTTAAATACATCATCGATTCAGTGACACCAATTTACAGGTTCCTTCGGTTCGCTGATCAAGATAAGCGACCTAACCTGTGTGAAGTAGTGTACAACTTCCAAGAGTGCAAAAAGGAGATGGAGACTTTCTTTGGAACAAATGTCCAAACATGGCATGAGTACAAGGCTATCATAGATGATAGGATTGCGGACGTGTACTATGGCACGCATGTGGGCCCAGGTGCAATCACAACCATTGTTAAAATAGTAGTCTCTACATATTGAGTATTTACCATATGCTAATTTGTCGTGCATCGTATGTTGCAGCTGCTGTCCTGAACCCAAGGCTTTATATCGTTACAATCCAACTCCGCAAATGTTTGGTGGCCTCAGGGAAGCATTTGGGAAAATGACGGATGTGTATACCGCTGTCTTGGCATTACAGGAGGCAGAAACATTCCGCCAACACCTTGGGGAGTTTGGCACTGAGCTGACCATGAAAATGGCCATGGACCCCAAGACAACCCCATATAAGAGTACTTTTGAACTCCTTTTTTGTCTTTTTGAGCGCATACCTAACATAATGGGTTCCACTTGCAGCTCAATGGTGGTTGCTGTTCGACAGGCGCACTCTAAATCTGCAAAAACTTGCATTGAGGCTTGTTGCACAATGTGTATCCTCCAGTGGATGCGAGCGCAACTGGAGTACATTTGCCTTAGTGCACACGAAGGTTCGGAATCGCTTGTCCCACAAAAAACTGAACAAGCTAGTGTATGTGAACTACAACCTTCGCCTGCGACTCGCGGATGCCTCCGGACCACCTAGGCGTGAGGAAGAAGACTTCATTGACCAGTTCACGCAGATATCCTTTTACGATAGGGATAATCCGGTTCGAGACTGGATGGAGTATGGCAGATCCAACCAGGCTCCAGTTCTTGACGAAGAAGATGAAGAAACGGACATCCCTCTTCCGTCCCATATTGTGAGGTACGTTGATGTACTTTGATAGCCACTAACGAACCATACTTTTAATAATATGATTCATTCTTTGTGATGACAGAGACCAAGTGGACCCCGACGATCTTGGGCCCATCAGTGATTGGGCCCATAGACATGTGGGTGACACGCATCTTGACAAAAGAAAATACCATACGGGACTTAGGCAGGAGGACCCCAAAAGCCAGAAACGAAAGGGGAAGCGAGTGCAACAACCTGTCACCAGCGATGCTTCGACAGATGATGGCGAGGAGGGTGAGAAAAGTCCACGGAACCAGGAGTCTGATGACAGCAGCTCAGCACATGACAGTGATAGTGGTGACGATGACACTGCAGCTGGTGGTGGTGGTGGTGGTGGTGGTGGTGGGGCTGGGGGTTCTGCAGTTGGTGCTGGTGGTAGTGGTCTTGGTGATACTGGTGGACTTCGTTTCACAGGTATCAATTACTACAGACATTTTTTTATGTCTATGACTATTCACTAGTACTAATTATGGTCGGCTGCAGGCGAGACGGACTTCACACATGCTACTCAGGACCGCGACCATGGGCAACCGGAATCGCAGAGGAGAGCTTACGACCCGACGGACTGCTACGACACGCCACAGTACTCCTCTTCCTCGTACAGTGATACATCGTACGATGGTGGTTATACCTACCCCGTTCCTGACATCAGCACGCAGCCGACTACTAGATGGGTCTACGAATGGTAAGACCCGGATTTCTACAACATGTTAGTGCACGAATGGGAGACCACAGCTCATTGGACGGGCCAATCATGGATAGACTACAAGGCTGGGCTCCAGACACGCGGTATCACTCTAATGTCCACCGCAGAGTATGAGGAGGCGTGCCGAAACGGGATCTTCCCTTATATTCAACGTCAGTCACCATGATGTTTGCATGTCTACGACACAAGGTATTTGCATGGACGATTTGTTGTTGCAACGGTGAACTACGTTATTTCCGTCGTGAATTTGTGGCTAGTGCATCACTATGATATTTCGATGGGTTGTCCATTTGTGTCACACTATTTTTCCATGAATTGTGTGTTCTATTTACATCATTATGTGCAAAGGTCATGCAAAAAAAATTGATTTTTTCAAGAAAAAAAAAGAGCACCCGGCGGTTAGGACCGGTTACCGACCAAACCGGACGGTAACTGGCATTAACCGACTAGTTACCGGTCGCCAACCGAATGAACTATGGGGTTTGAATTCAAATTCCAAACCGTTCGGTTTGGGGCCGGTTTGGGCGGTAACCGACGGTTACCGGCAAACCGCCGGCCACCGGTTGCCGGCCGCCAAACGGTTAGGAAAACCCTGACCTTTCGACCATTTATGTTGTTGTGCTGGTGCACCACTGACCTACTGTGCGAGGTCAGTGCTCCATTGCACGACACTAGAACAGCCACCGGTGGAGGCCTACGGGCTCTGCACGAGGAGTTGCGTGGCCTGGCCCATTTTGTGAGCCAACAGGCGATGCTGCACTGCGGTCAGTTCGTGATGAGCAGCGCGGACTGGTTGCAGCGCCGGCGAGCGAGCCTGCCCCGCCTGTCCATTGCTCGGTGGCCTGGCCAGAGCTCCAGTGAGCGAGCTCGCGCTCGACGTGGCTTGGCACTAGCGCCAGTAGGCGAGGCCGCCCGTCACGCCCCTTGCGCCGCGAGCTTTGGGCAGCGTCGGCCGGCGAGCGCGCCCCGCTGGAGGTGTGCCTTGATTTGATTTGTCACCACGGGCGAGCTGGTGCCAAGCACGCTGCGAGAGGCCACTGTTCCTGGGCAGCGACTACCAATGGTTCCTCCGCCCCCATCCTCGTCTCCTCCGACGTGACAGGGACAAGGGGAGAATGCATGCGTGAGTTCCGCACATGGCGATTTTTTTTTTAATTTTAATAATTTTTTTAACTAAATATAAAACTAACACCGAATGACTTTTTTTATTGCTAACCCTTTTGGCCGCTCCATCATCCAAGCCGCTCCATGCATGCTGACTCAGTCATGGACCGTCAACGCCATGAAGTGGGCCCGCCCTTGCCGCTCCATGATTTGCGGAGCGGCAAGGCTGCCGCTCCCCAACCATGGAGGTCAAGGAGCGGCAAGGGGGAGGCCCTTTAACTGGTCAGTTCTTTCATTTTTTCTTTCCTTCTCTCTCTCGCTCGCTCGGTCCCTCACTCTCGCTCTCGTCCACCTCTACGTCGCCGGCCGCCACTTCTCACCGGCCGCCACCGGCCGCCGGCCCCGCCCGCAGCCTCGGCCGCCGGTGGTGCACGCCGGCCGGCGCCCTGCCCGCCTCGCCCCTGCCCCAGCAGCCGTCCCCGGCCCCCACCTCCCCACGCTACCTTGCCCGCCCCGCCGCTGCCCCGGGAGCTGTCCCCGCAGCCGTTCCCCATTGTTCCTCCATCGGATTCCTCCTGGTGTGCTAAGGTTTTTTTTTGCATTTTAATGTTTATTTGTAGGTTAGTTTGATTAGTTAGGTTAGTTTTGTACTGACCTTGTGTAGTTTAGTTTTATTAGTTAGGTTAGTACTTTAGGGTTTAGTAGCTTTATAAATTAGTGTAGTTAGACTATTCTTAGTTACGATTTTTAGTTTAGTACTGACCTTGTGTAGGTTAGTTTTAATAGTAGTTAGCTAGACAATTTTTATAGACTATTGTTAGTATACTTCTATAGATTGTTAGTAGTTAGCTAGATAATAGAAATTAGCGACTATTGTTACTTATGTAGATTGTAGTTATTTAGGATTACTTGTTAGTTAGCTAAAAATTGTAGACGCTACAAAATCGACCATTTGATAAACTTCGGTGAAATGATTTTATAGATAGATTGTTCTGTTTGGGTTTTCTATGGTGGAAGTGTTAGGAAACAAGATGGTGTTTTTGAGGATATGGAAGAGGAGTTAGAATGGTTTGATGAAGCACCGACCTTCACTGACCTGTGTGCCCGCTTGAGTTCAATGTTTGGTGGTGATTTCACAATTAGGGGCGGATATGACAGTGGGACAAGATATAACAATTATGGTTTTATGTCCTTGTTTGCCCCTGCTCAGTGGACCCGCTACAATAGGATCCTCCAAAGTTGTAATGCACACATGGCTGAGGTTGTTGTTGAGAATGGCTATAGGTTGGAGGATGTTGATGAAGGTGTTGGAGGCGGTGACGAAGAATTGGGTGTACAAGGAGATGAAACTCCGGATAACATGGACATGGACGGTCAGTTGACGCAGGAGCAGTTTGCTACACATCAAGAAGGTCGTATAAACGACGACTATGATGTGGGGGGGTTGAACGTGAAGAGGACGAGGAAGCTGAAGATGAGAGGGTCCCTGATGTTGTTAGCAGTGATTCTGAGTCTGAGGATGAAGGGGATAAAGGGGGTGAAGGGGGTACACCAGCTCATGCAGTACTGGTTCATGTCACGCCCTCATATATTCCTGTGTCGGCACTTCATGCAATGCCGACTCATGGCGCGCTTGTCCATGAGTTACCAGAGGGTGGTGCACCCTATTATGATCCATGGGGTAGGGTTAGCGAACCGCTTCAGTATGTTCCACCTCCCCCTTACACACAGAATGAACTAATGCAGTTGAGTGAGGGCGGTGTACCTTTTAGTGGCGTTCCAAACTACAGAGATGTCAGCATGACACATATGGCAGTTTGTGACACGGGTTTGCAGATGGCAAGGCAGTCGGTGCATAACCCTCAGACCCTAATGCTTAGTAAGGGTATGGTCTTCAATACAATGTCAGAAATGATGCTTTTTCTTCAGGACTATGATGTGTTTCACCAGACCTTACGTTGTCACTCATTCTGACAAAGAGTTGAGGTATCACATTATCTGTAAAGCAGGTTTTCCATGCATGTGGAAGCTTACTGCAAGGAAGAAGCGTGATGGGAAGTGGAAGATAAATACGGTGGTCTAACCCCACGCATGCTTGTCTAACAGCGGGAATGAAATTCATCCGTAGTTCAATGCACGTTACCTTGGTCGACGTATTCTGGCTATCGTTGACAAGGACAACGATGTCTCAGTGTCAATGTTACAGGTGAACATATTTAACCTTGTCAACTACCATGTGAAGTACGGCAAGGCTTGGCGTGCTAAGCAGATTGTACTTGCGATCCGATGGGGTAGTTGGGTGGAGGCATACAACCGTATACCCCGAATATTGAGTGCAATGCAGTTCTACAACCCAGGCATGAAATGGTTTTTGGATGAGACTCGTCTTAGGCCTCTGCACAACCCGATGAGGCTTGTAATAGACTGGGTTTTTTGGTCGTCTCTCCCAGATGGAGTGGGCTTTCCAGTTCTGTAGGCATGTGGTACTTATTGATGGCACTTTCCTCACCGGAAAGTACAGGGGCACTTTGATGATGGTTGCTGCTGTTGATCCTGAGAATCAGATAGTTCCCCTTGCCTTTGCTTTGGCAGAGGGAGAGAACAATTCGTCTTGGTCATGGTTCATGAGGCTTCTACGTACCCAGGTCCTTGGTGTGACTCGCACCATATGTGTGATCTCGGACCGACATGCAGGTATTCTTCATGCTGCCAATGAGCATATCGAAGGATTCCCACCCATAGTGCATAGATGGTGCATGCGTCATTTCGGCGCTAATTATTGGCGGCAACAGAGGAAGAAGGAGGTATGTGAGAAGGTGAAGGCACTATGTAACGTACGGACAAAGACTCGGTTCGAGGAGACATTGAAAGAGCTAGACAAGGTAATGAACGAAGCCGACAAATTATGGTTATATGACCAGATGGAACAAAAGGAAAAGTGGGCACTAGCATTTGACGAGGGTGGCTGGAGGTATGGCATCATGACCACCAACGCGTCCGAGTCTTTCAACCATGTGTTTCGTGGAGTGCGAGGGTTGCCAGTATCATGTGTTGTTGAGTACTCCTTTCTCAAGTGCAACGAATATTTTGTGAAGAGATGGCAGCTTGCGCAAAGAGATATACTTGAGACCGGGGTGTGGGGACAGACAACCTAGGATTTTATTGAGTAGGAAAAAGGCTATTCCAAGCAGCAGACCGATGAGCCGTATGGGAATAACGGTTATATCTATAGTGTCAGATGGCTTGGTGGCACAACTATGGGCGAAGAGCGTTATGGTGGACGCAATTACCGGGTTGATTTAGAGACCGTTCAGTGCAGTTGTAACGTCCCACAGATTATGTACGTCCCCTTGCTCTCACATGATAACAATCTGTAAGATGCGCGGATATGACTACCTGTCTTCGAGGTTTATGTCTCCATTGTACCTGCGGTCAAATACCATAAAAGTATGGGAGAAGAGTTTTGAGCCATATCTTGACCCTTCGCAGTGGCCCCCATTTCATGGACCTCAGTATGCCCCCAATCCAGACCTTAAGAAGTTAGGTAAGGGTATAAGAAAGAAGAAGCGTCTAAAGGGAGACATGGACACTATGAGAGGGTACAGTGATGATAAATATGGAGGGGGAGACTTCAATGAGACACATGGTCAAAATTTGTGCAGGGTTTGCAAACGACCGGGTCATAAGGCTAATTATCATAGAGGATCTGGGCAACAGGTCTGTTTATATTATTTTCTTGACATAATATATGTTGTTTACTTGAATTTGTACTTAGCCAACATATTAGTTTATATTATGTTTTCAATTTGTTATTATGTCGATATTATGTTTCGACCTACACTAACTTGTTTTAAATGTATGGTACACAGGATAGCTCCAGTTCAGCACCAGGAGCACGCGCTCCTTGAGCAGGAGTACGACAAGGACCACCGTGGTGCTCGCCACGAGTACGGCGCCATGGACCAGGAGTTGCCGCTTTTGAGGGCACGCACTCACACCCGTCAGCTTCGGTGGGACGAGCGTTCTGCGCCTTACATACGGCGTGCCGGCTTCATGGAGATAGTACGTTTCATACTACGGGGACTTCCTACCTTTAACCCCTCACTTCTTAGTGCAGCTTTGGACAGGTAATCACCCTTGTTCGTTTAAATCACTCACTGTATTTGTGTCAGTTTATTTGTCAGTTCACTTAGTTTTTTTTCGGTGCACAGATGGAGGCCCGAGACTCAAACGTTCCACCTTCCTTACAGGGAGATGACCATCACACTAGAGGATATGAAGGCGATACTGTGCATTCGTATTGATGGCCTTTGTGTCAGTGGCATAGTGGACAACGACAACTAGAGGGAGAAGGTGGCCGGCTTCTGTGGCCAGGTTCCCCCTGACGACGAGCAAGCAAAGAAACATAAGTAAGCATCTAAATTACCTTCTTGTACTTCTATTTATTTGCCTTATTTGTCTCTAATTGTCTTCAAAATTTGTAGAAAATGTTCTGGTGTCACCTCACAGTTGCTCATCGACAACTTCATCTATGCAATTTCCGAAGATGCTTCGGAGGATACAGTGGACATGAGAGCTCGGGTGTGGCTGTGGCACTTCCTGGGTACGTTTTTGTTTCTAGACACGTCCGGTAACGTGGTCAGCTGGATGTTTTTGGACATAGTAGCCCAACCATGGGGGAACATTGCCAACTACAGTTGGGGCAGCGCTGTTCTGGCTTGGACGTACAGGCAGTTCTGTAACGTCTGTCGTAGCACAGTCAAGAACCCCTCCCTAGGGGTTTGCTCCTACCTCCGGCAAGTTTGGTTATGGGAACGATTTCCCGTTGGACAGCCCAAAATACCTCGATTTCTTGTAAGTAGATTTATCTATTATGAGACTCATCGAATTCCTTGTGCCTTGCTAAATGACTAACACTGGATTGTAATGCAGGTTTGGGATGCCGAGGACGTGTTGCCCACAACTTTGTGGGTTTGGAGTGACATAAAGTTGGTCACCGGAAATGCAGTATGCAAGTACAAGGAGTACACCGACATGTTTGATACCATAACACACCTGCAGGTTTATTCATTACTGTAATTTGTATGGTTCTAATTATTTGCACAATATTTCAATTGAACCTGAGTTTTTGATATTATGTGTAGGTCGTTTGGGAGCCTTGGGACGACGATGAGTATAGTGAGTTGCTCAGTGAAAGATGCTGGGAAGAGAAGGACGAGTTTCGGTGCGACGTCTCGCTCATTTGATTTTATGTGGTTGAGATGCACTTTCCGTACAGAGTTTGTAGGCAGTTTGGCAGACTTACGGGGAACCCACCACCGCTCTACTCCACTAGCCAACATCTGCATAGGTGATCTACTTTATACGATTTAGACTGTTGCCTAATTAAATTATGTCGTATCCAACTAATCATACATTTACTGCAGTCTTGACCGCAGGTTACGGATGAAGGAGAAGGACTGGCGTCTGGTACACGCCGAATACATACATAGGTGGGAAGGCGGGAACGAGTACCGTATGAGCAGGGCCCTCCACACGACCCACACGTGTTTAACAAGTACCTCAAGTGGCTTCATAGGTCCACACGTACCCATTTGAAGCCGGCTTACAGGAAGGTTGCCCTGCGTAAAGACTCTGATGGTGACATCGTCGAAGACAATTATGATCGAGTCACTAGAGACGGGACGCAGCCACAGAGAGCCCCCCTACAAAGATTTGAGGTAAGTATTATTAGCACTGTTCATTGTTATTAGTATAAAATGCAAATTAGTAGCAATCCGTTCACAAACTCGTTTTTTAAACAGGCTACAAAATTGGTGGAATTATCTGATGCCGCGGAAGAGGCTGTTTACTTGAACCGGAAGCAAAAGCATCAGCTCGCTACGGATAGCCCGCTAGAGACATTTGTCCGTGTAAGCATAACATTCCTATTCTTTTACTTCTAATTGCAGTTGACAGATAAATATATCTAAACTAAATTTGTCACCATGCAGAAAATGAGTAGGTACTTGAAGAAGATGTCTCAGAAGATGAGTTGTGTGACCGATGATTGGGTGCCTCCAGATATGCCTCCTCGTCCTTCTGGTGCTTCAGCTTCTACCTCTCTGCGGACGCCAGGTGGTTCTTCGGACCCCGTCACTGGGTCCAGTTCGAGTACACACACTGGCCTATAGTCCTGGCAAGGCAACAGTACATGAGGACGTGCAGGACGACGAGGTCTCAGAGGACGGCTCAGACTCAGACTCCGATGAGACACCGGGTTTTCAGCAGCATGGACCATCTTGGGCTGAGCAGGGCACGTCTCTGGATGGAGCTTTCTAGTACGTGCCATCTCAGCAGTGGCCGTCTCAGCAGTGGCCGTTTTAGCAGGGCTCATTTCCTCAGCAGCAGGGCCCATTCCAGTTCCAGCAAGGCCCGTTTCAGTTCTAGCAGGGCACTTTCCAGTTCCAGCAAGGGCCTCAGCAGGTTCCTTTGCAACCCAGCTCGTACCAGCCTAGCACCTACGACCAGAGCCCGTACCAGCAAAACTCATACCAGCAGGAAATTGGCCCGTCCCAGCTAGATGATGCGCCTTTGGGGACCCAAGGAGAGGAACAGGTACAATTTACTAAGTTCTTTTGCGTAATACTTTACTACTAATGCAAAACTAGACCTTATATTTATCTTCATTTCAATTGCAGGGACCGATGAACGTGCAGGGGGCGCGTGAGGCCCAGCGACAAAGGCGACAGCAACGGGAGCAGGACCGCACTGACATTGGGATGTCGAACATCTTGCCTTCAGCACCAAAGAGACGGAGGCGACCAAGGAACCCTTACACTCCAGGCCCTTAGAGTGCACGTAAGTATACAAATCCTACCAATACTGTGTTAGTCATGTATGCATGTCTTATATGTTTTTAACCATCGCAACGCTACTATAGGTTGGCAGAGCATGGACATGGAGGACATATTCATGGAAGACACCTCGATGGAAGACAAGGACGTCCATGATTTATTTTTTTATCGTTGTACTAGGAAAGAACCAAATGATCCTTTGGGCATGTGTATGTTTATATATTTGTGTTAGGTGAACCAAATTTGTGTAACTTTATAAATTTGTGCTCAATGAGTTTGAACTTGGCTTCAAATGTTCCAATGTCAGTACACTTGTGTTCAATGAGTTCGAACTTGGCTTCAAAAGTTCCAATGTCATTGGGTTTGCAACAACTACATTTCATTAGTATTTGTATTGAATATACAAATGTTTATGCGAATCTTAGTGGCAAACAACCCTGTGCCAATGACTTGGGGTGTTTGGTTCTGGTCTGGGAGGTTCTGATGCTGTTTAGGGGTTTCTGGCTGCCGCTCGCGACAACCAGAACACCAGAAACCAACCAGGCCACACCATATCTATTGGAACATTGGCAAATGTTTTATTTGCTTTCATTTCAGGTCTTCTTTTTGCATTGTGCCATGCATTTTCTTGTATACATGGTAGCACACATGCATTTTCTTGCGTTCATGCATTTTCTTGTATACATAGACAATTGAATCTACAACCTTACTTTAATTAGAGAAACAAGAATAGTAACAAATGATTTCCCGTCACAAACAAGGTATAACACATGGAGCCATATCATACAATAGTGGTAACATGGTACGAACATACAACTCCATACTAAATGGTGATAAATGGTAGCAAAGAGTGTCATATGGTGATAAATAGTAGAATAGTGATAAATAGTACAATAGTGACAAATGATCCTAGTTATGTTTTAATTCAAATAGTACCAACATACAACTCCATACTAATACAATAACAGATAAAGGGTAGACCTAACACTCGTCGTCCGAGCACCATTCCTCGACTACCACGTCTTTGCTCTTGCTAGACTCATCGTCAGCCTTCTGCCGATGGTAAGCGGCCTTTGCATAATCTATGTCACCTAAAGCATCAGAGAAAAAGTCATCCTCGGCCTCCTCCTCCTTCAACCCAGCCTCGGCTAGAGCGATGAGATCACTGAGCCTGCCATAAGCGGGGTCATCCTCATCGTTGATCTCCTCCACCTGTAACCCAGTCTCGGCTAGATCGATGAGTTCGCTTAGCCTTGCATAAGCAGGGTCAGCAGGGCCGTTCTCCTCTTCGGCCGCAGCATCCACCACAATGGGATGGTGCACGGTAGCACCAGCTCGACTGTGTCTCTTTTGACGCTTTCTCTCCACGTGCCTTGCACGAGCAGCGTCTACTTCGAAATTCCCGGTGCATCCCATCTCTGCAAGTCAAAAGTGCATCAAGTCAGCAAAGTAATTCTATTGTCGTTCACGGACTTCGAAAAAAGAAACTAATAATACACAAAGGTTGCAAATACTTACTGGCACACAATGAAGCAATATTGTCATTCACAGGCTTCATTAATACTCTATCCTCCTCAGCTGCAGCCTTCCTAGCCCTTTCCGTCTCCATTCTCGCATTTCTCTTAGCTACCCACTTATTCCACGCGACACTCTGAGAGTTCGGAATACCTTTGACTCTAACCTTCTCACGCATATTCCTCTTCCGGTTATTGATGAAATGCTTGACGTAATTAGGACCAAATCCTTTAGACTGTCCAAATCTTTTCCTCCCCTGAATCTCCTCGAGGAATTTTTTTTGCCAGCTGAACCTTCCCACATGCATTTCCGAGTACTCTGTTCAAATAGTTTGATAAATTATTCCAAAACAAATTGACATACGCTTCAATTTAAGGAGTCAAATAACGAACCGCATCATAGTCAATCATATGCCCACAGTAGTGGTCAATGCCTAGCTCAGAAGAAAGTAAGCCGTAATTGGATTGCACATCACATTGGCACATCACAACAGGTTTAGCGGGTTCCTCCGCCGGTGCCACATGCCTCTGCTTTTCCTTCCCCTTTTCCTTTGTCTGTGGCCAAAGATCCTTAGGACCGTAGAGTCATTCCCTAAAATTACACCTAGGCATACACAAATTCTACAAAACAATAGGTAAAAACGTATTAGTACATGAAAACAGAAAGACATGACATACGCCAACTGATACGAGAGTTTATCACCATACGACAACTTACCTCATGCTTGAGAGCACAAATGAACTCATTCGAATTGTTAGGGTTGATCACTACTCGCTCTCCGCAATGGCACCGAGGAGGCGACTCCACACATCTAGCTGCTGCGTAGGTCTTCTCTTCATTCGTCATTGGAGGAGGGTTAGGCGGAGGTGGAACCCACCGCTTGAAGCGATCCGCGGTGTTATGAAAGTTCCAAGTAGAGAAAAGCAAGATCCTAGATCATACTTTTCTAGACCATCAATCCACTGAAAGAAAAAACACCTAGTATGGTCCTACAAAACAAAATTGTATGAAATTAAATTGTAACTGAAGAATATAAAAGGATGAACTCATTGATGACACAAATACTTACACAAATGCGGCTACATGTGTAGAAGCAACGAGCCGCAGGGTCCGGCTGCCTCGACTATTGTATGTCGGCCGAAATACCACAGTCACAGTTAGGGACCGGAATACCACAGTCACAGTTAGGGACCGAAAGTTCAGGAGGAACGGGGCCATCCAAGCTAGAACTCTCAATGTATAATTCCCTAGGTCGACCACGTTTTTTCCAATACTCCGTACGATAAAGGTCTTGCATCTACCAACATCAAATAAAAAATAGGTACGTATTTATTAACAAAATAACATATATAGCAAATATAACAACTAACTACAATAACTAAACTTAACAAAGTTTACTAACTAGTTTACTTAATTAATCAAAAAAACTCAAACTAACCTTATTAATCAACTAACTCAACTACATATCTAACCAAATATTTTAACTAACTAAGGTAAACTAAGTTAAGCTAAACCCTAAAGTAATGATACTAACTAGACTTAATTAAACTAAGGTAAGTTACTAAAGGAAACTATACTACTCAATTTAGTAAATCAACTAACTAAACTAACAATGCTACTAACCTTTAAAGCACGTCGGGGCGGAGGGAACACGTCGGGGTGGAGGGAGCACGACGGAGGGAGGTGCATCTGGGGAGCCAGGATGGGCGTCCGGAGGGTGACGGCGGCGTGGGAGTCGCCCTCGACGGCGCCAGGCCGAGCAGCAGCAAAACGAAAGAGGGGGCGAGAGAGGGAGGGGAAGGAGTACTTACCGGTTTAAAGGGCCTCCCCTTTGCCTCTCCATGATTTGGGGAGCGGCATCGCTGGGGAGCGGCAGGGTTGCCGCTCCGCAGATAATGGAGCGGCAAGGGCGGGCCCACTTCGCGGCGTTGACGGTCCACGACTGAGTCAGCAGGCTTGCCGCTCCACCATGCATGGAGCCGGCAAAGGAGAAATGTCGCCCCATGGATGATGGAGCGGCCCAAAGGGTTAGCAATAAAAAAAAAGTCATTCGATGTTAGTTTTATATTTAGTTAAAAAATGTTAAAATTAAAAAAATTCCACGTGGCCAGCAAGAGAACAGTTACGTACGAGCAAATAAAACAGAGGGGCGCCTCGGTGCTAACTCACATGGTCAAGATTGACATGGTCAAGGGAGTCAACTAACTGAGAAAGATGACAGTGCCATTTACGAAAGAAAACTTGAACTCAGAAAGTTTAAAAATTTCAATGTCTTGGAAGAAATATCGATTTATTTTAGTGCCAAATAGATAATTATCTCACCTTTTTATATATGTATATAGGCAAACTTAGAAAAGTTTGACCTATAAAAAATAATGAGATGTACAATTATTTTTGGTTAAAAAGTGATATATACAATTGTTTTGGAATAAAGGGAGTAGTGACTAATTAGTTTTGTATAATCGTCGCAAGATTCTCTCGGTAGAGACCTCTAAATTTTAAAGCATTTTAGTTCATTTTTTATGTCTAAAACTCTAATGTAAGGTATGGCTAAAATTTAGAGCTAAATTTAAACCAGCTGGTTGGAGATTTAGCTCTAAAGTTCATGACCTAAATGGTGCTAATCACTAGAGAAGTACAGCTGCCTGCACCAGGCGTCCAGAAACGTGCAACCAACACTAATAACCAACCTGGCCAGGTTAAAATTTCTAACTCCTTTAGGGCTTCCCCAATGCAAGTTTTTTGCTTGTAGCCTCAAGTGCTATGTAGACTCGGATAAAAAAAATAGGTATTGTAAACTTATCACAGTGTCCTGGTGAAGATACATATGTTTAAGAAGAGAGAATGTGATCCATGCTAAAAAAAAAAGAAGGGAAGAAAATAAATGTATGGCATGATAAAAGCAAAAAAATCACTTTAGAAGCCACTAGTGGTAGTTTGTATTGTGTAAATAGTAGTCTCAATATTTACTAGTCTATGTGGATCACTTCACAAGTAGTATTAGCCTACATTGGTGATGCTCTTAGTTGCACAACTAAAAAGGGAAAACAAAGGTAAAGGACATGTAAGAGATCGAAGTAAAACAGCGTTGAAATGAAGACACAGAACTGAAAACTCCAGAACACATATTCTTTATAATAATTTAACTATACAAGCCATTCACATTTCTCTGAAGACCCAAATCCAATCAAATTTAAATAAAAGAATGATTTTCAGCGGATCCCTAGCTCCTAACATTATACAACGTAGATATGAGGATCTGAGTCTAAGTGCACTGCACACAGGCATCTCAGGCGGCAGAACAAAAAACCTATCCCAACTTCAACTAACAACTTACTTACCTATTCCCAACCGAGCCAACTGAAACTTGAGACAACAAACCAACCTATAAGGACAAAAAATAATTACACAGCACAAGGAGAATGGAAACCCTAGGTTGAATTTTACATTTGATGGAAGAATCTAAGATGTATCTGCGTATGCCCGTGCAGTAACTCAGGCCCGCCCTTCCAGGGCTCAGCTCTTCAAGAATTGAAAGGCAGGAATTGCAGTAAGCTTTTGTGGTGGGGCAACATTCTGAAATTCTTTGGCATCCATTGAATCTGCTATCTCCTCAAGTGATATGGGCATGCTACAGAAAATAAAATGTCAAGGATTAAGCAAATCCTCAGAATCATGCAAGCAACATAATAATGACACAGCAAATCCTTTACACACCTAATTTCATCATCAAGTAGAAAGGTGTTCTCCAGAGTGTCCTGGCTTGATTCCTTGGTCATCAATGTTCGCATCTCCTCAAGGACCTACAGTCAAGTAGCAAATCAATCAGCACCCACCAAGCCGCTATTAGTTGGCTGCTCTATATCCAATGAATAGGAAAAATGTCAAATTCAAATAGCAGAAACAAGTGTACAAGAGAAGGTGAAATTTGGAAGAAATAGCATTTGACTGAACATAAGTGGTATTACTTATATTCAAAACCGTACTGTTCCATATTACATGAACTTAGAATCCAAATAAATTTCCCATAAAACTGCTTGCAGAAGTTGTGCTTATGGCATTCCATTTGCATCCAGGGCGGAATGAAACTGACTATATAACCATTTACTTTTGGTATAAGAAAATATTTTTCTCTTGTTACCTCTTCTGACACGCTCTCTGTATTATATTTGTCATCCCAGTACTGAGTGCATATTTTGTAAAGCTGCTGCACACTTAGTACCTGCAAAATGCCAGAATAGATTTAGTAAGAGTGAATAAGAACGTGAGTTGTGTGTGACAGAAAGCACTTACTGGGCAGAGATCATTGACAATCTCATCATATGAAATCCTGAACTTTTTGAATATGACCTAGACAACATAAATATATCTTGAGAATTCATATATCAGTATTGTCATAATGATAATTCAAATTGCATATTCTTTAACGAGACACAAAATAACCATCAGCTGCAATAAATGCCTGTGTCAAATTTACCAAGCGGAAAATATTATTTAGGGACCGTCTTATTTTTCTTGAACATGCGGGAGAAGTGCAGGACATTTATATGTAAGGGACTGACTTAAGGTTAAAGTCAAGGGCAACATCCCGAAAGTGGTCTACGCTGGACACTGCCCAATAGGAAGTGGTATTAGTTTTGTATGTACAGGTTCAAGCTATTCTAGTACAGTAGCAATATAGATTTGGAAAGAACATGCTTTATTTACAAAGTATAAGCTGTAAACCAGCTCGCAGAGGGGCCTACCAATTTTTTTTTCCAAAAAAAAAAAGCTGATTACTCTTTGTTCGGGATCAGGACACATTGGAATGAAAGCAGTGGGTGAAGGGATTGAACCAGATCAGTAGATTGCATGTAAGGATCATCCCTCAAGCTAAATAAATATTTTACACCTAACTAAATCAAACTAACAATATATCCCTAACAACATCCAACTAATGTATCATGGTCGCCAGGCCAGATGTGATGCTCTGCTGCTAACAGCTACACACATACAGTGCCTGCAGACATGACCAGAAAAAGCATCCACAACAGAACAGTGGTGTCTTTCCTTTTTCTCCAATTAAAAAAAAAGATCCACTCTAGAAAGCTTTATACTCACTTTCCTCTATTCAGGTATGATGTAAAAATATGACACCTTCAACAATCTGGAAACACCAATCATGAATAAGTTACTACTATAGCTTGTTGTTTAACAATTTCTCAGTTCACACGACCTAACCTTGTTTTATACGACTTGGACAATCTATAAGCATAGGTCTGAACAAACTGTTCAGGTGAGGTGCCCAAGATAGTAAATACTGGAACTAAAATAAAAGTCACATACCAAGAAATCGACAGCTTGCCTGATATGCTTGAGTTCATCTAACGCAGACCCTGCATACTGTTAGCATATAACAGTTAGATGGGAGCAAAATAAACAAAATGTGTACTTAATGTTTATATTTGCACTTCCATATTGAGCAACGAGAAATACAATGATATAATAGTCCAATAAAATGATAGCAAGAACGCAAGATTAGAGAGGGAAAATAGAGGGGTTTTACAAGAAGAGCATATATCGCGCCCAAGAGATGCTAGTGTAATGGACAATTTTGCTCCACCTAACAAGAGAACCCCCTCTATTGCTTTAAATTCTGCAAAGAAATATGTATCTAGGGTACATAGGAATTCAAAACTCATTTTAACTTAACATTATGGCTTATGCAACTAGGGAAAAAAGATTTCAACAACGTGCATAAGAGAAAATTGGTACAGAAAAGCTCAGGTTCAGATATATGCAGCAACTGCACATGTATGATTACCTCTGGCTTGACTTCTCCACACCACACCTCTAGTTGTGCCAATCCTTGTTTCACATATTCTCCATTACTGAAAGAGCAGCATTCATGACGTACAAGAAGGCTGCAGAACAGTGTTGTGACATAGTAAGCAATCTATGCATTGGAGAAAAATGGCAAAGCACTAGATGGCTGATGTCAGCATATAACTTACTTACCTATTGAAAAGCTGTGCATTGATAAATGAGAAAACCTGGGTAAATATCTTCCGGATAAAAATAGATGGGACCTGGAAGTTCAGCAGATGTTTAGAACAATACCCAAAGTTATAAGAAAGATATGTCGAATAAGTTAAAACTTACACAGTTGTCTTGCAAAATTTTCAGGAGTTCACTCAAATTGTCGACTATTGCCTGCCAATAACTACCTTGAGTCGAAAATGAACGCCCCCTTGGCAAACTTGATGACCCAAAAGAACGTCCTCTCACCATACTAGCTTTTACAGTTCTTGGGACCTGCAGAGACAACGTGATCCAAAAGTTTAACTAATGAAGACATTAAAAACATCACAACAACTCATCCTCAAGGTATTGGAGGAAGGGCAGCTATGGCGTTAGTGGGAGCTTGAGGTTTGGTGCAGCTTGATGTAGCTGCCAATCTTGACTCGATAGTTTGGTAGATGTCATTAAGAGTCAAAGGAGTGCACGTAATGTAGGTGTGAGGTTGTGTTGTATTTTTTAACAGCTCTCCCATGGATGTGAGGAAAAAAAAACTAGAAGCACAAGTACTTGCAGGTGAAGGCACTGAAAGTGTTTTTTTAAAAAAAGCACAGGAGAGCTGTGTTTCATTCTATTAGAGAGGTGGGGTGGTCCCCAATAGAATCCTCGCGGATACAGGAACAAAAAATGAGTGAGGCTATTACACAGACTCAAGACTCTTGCACATAGCGAACAACACAACTCGACCTAGCCCAACTGTCCTAGGTTGCAAACGTAAGCCCATGCAGTTAAGGCACTGAAAGTCAGAAACTGAAAAATAACTGAGCAGTAAATGGCAGCCTAGTCACGAAGAAAAGAAAGAAAAAGGGACTTTCCCCCCTCAAATACGCAGGAGAGCTGTGTATCATTTCATTCAAGAAGAAAATAAGAACCACGTACAGACCCAGCAACACACCACACCACTCAATCATGCTTCGCTCCAGCAGCGAACCACAAAGCACCTTCCTATACAATGGCCCTTGCAACTCTATTTACTTCAAGTGAGACCGAGTTGAAGATGCAATCGTTACAATGCTTCCAAATCTCCTTAGAAACAAGGATGATCTGAGAATTGGGGACTTTCCAAAACAAAGATGTACATCCTAAAAGAACATTCTTATATTAGCCTAGAGGAAGTGTGCAATCTGTTAAGTGTATGAAGGCCAGAAAAACATTGCTCTTTAGTATGTGTCCTACTGCCCTCAGAGTTGCAGTTGCCAACTTTTTCACTTAAGCACAGACTCGAGAGCAGTATCGGTTTCACTTGATCAAATTCGATTCTTCAGATATTCCACTTCCATCTTGAGTTTGAGAGAGGGGGGGGGGGGGGGGGGGGGGGGGGGGGAAGGGGGCCAGGGGGGGAGGGGTCTAAGTGTATGAAGGCCTATCTACTATAGGCCCATATGGCCCATGATGCTCTGTATATATAGAGAGATCTCCATTAATGGAGTGTTGATATTCTAAAATCCCAAGGTTACTAACAGAACAGATTGCACAAGGTTACCAATGAAGATCACATGGTAAGTAAGATACCTGAATAGCATATGCCAACAATGTAGAAAGATCTGTCTGCACATTGTCTCGTATCATACCGTATAAGCCTTCCACAAATGCTGTAAGTTGCTGCTTAAAAAGAAAAGCAGGATACTTCGCCTCGATTTGGCGCACAAGGTCCATATCAACCGTGATGTTTGAAGAGCGGAATACCTGTAAAAATGACATCAGCAGATGCGATCATCAAGTGCCAACCTTATATAATGAGAATAACAAAACTATGGCATGTTCAGATTCAGAACACATTGTAGAGACACACCTCACACCCAATATGGGGTGGGGGGGAGGGGTGACCTTCATATATATATCCAATATGGCTGGGTAAACAAGGAATACAATCAAGTATACATAGCAGGTGCCAATTATATCTAATCACATATAGACCTGCCTAATATATCTAATACACATCCTCTCAAGATGGCACCATGAAGAATTTGGATCATAAACAACAAAATATGCACCAGAGATAAGTGTTCCAATGCACCTACCCAAATTACTCCATGTTCAATGAAAACCTTTTATTCTTACGCAAAAATGTACTCAGAATCACAAGATTGATTCTTGTCAAGAGGACAGGCATGTGTTTGAGAAAAGAGAAGTATGTGAGTCAACTCCAAGAGTAACTGATGAAACATACCATCCTCCCAAGGAATGATGATTGAGTCTGTGGCCTTTTCAGTGGACTGGTTCCTGTTGAGCCAGCAGCTTTTAGGCTCTTTTGAAGCATGATCAATAAAGTTGATGAATTTGATAGCCAGTATGCAAGATCCTCATTGCTATCGTGCTTCTGAAATACAAACAACAACAGTCGTTTAAGAACAAATTTACTGAGATATAACTGGGAAAAAATGTTTGTGGAACATGGATCCTTGTAAAAAAAACATATAGAACACAAAGCACAGGATACCTGCATTGCAGAACCAAAAATTTGAATAAGTCGATCAAAAACACTTGTTTTCTCTGTTTCAAAGATCTTCCAATGAACAAGACACTTATATATGGTTATTGCAGCAACCGGTTTTCCTTCACTAAAGCCAATATTTTCACTAACACAGTTTATAAGTGCATCAACACTCTCCTGCAAAAAGTATATGGTTCAATGGATGTTCACATGATATATTGTCCTATAAACACACTAAATGGTTTAAAACATACATGCTGCCTCTCAAAAAAGGATGCTCTAGGCTGTCCAAAGCTCCCATAATCTTTGGGAGCAGGAGGAGTTCCATGAGGTGTCTGGAGAGAGTGATCAATTTTAGATTCAAACATAACAGAAATAGTAGTTGGCAATTGAATATATTATATGCTTGTGACCTTTTGTTCATCAATGCGTGGACTGCCATTAGTCAAATTCTGTAAAGGTAGAAAGACATTGAAACATTTCAACAATGAAAATGTGTAGTTTAAAATATTAATATTAACAAGTAAAATATGCAGAAGTATAAATACAAAAAAGAAAACACCAACAGGTGAACATTTTTACTAAAATGTTTGTATGACTCGAGGAATGGAGAGACCACATACAGATTTCGGAGATGCGTTTTCAGGTATTGTTCTAACAGGAGTACGCAACAGCGCCTGCTGCCGAAGTAGTTGATTTTCTGCTTCCATAGTAGTTACCTTTTCTTTAAAACTGCCCACCATGCAGAATAAACAATTTTCAATGCAATCCGTAAAACATGTACATGATGCATCAGCATGAAAAAAGATTACATATGTACTTATGTAGACAACGCCAACCTTAGCATTGTGTTGGTCAGTTCATTTATCTTCGACTCGGCATCTGTAGCTTTCTTCAGCCACTCTTCCCTTGCTTTCTTCATTTCTTCAAACTTCTGTTCTGTTTCATCAATTTTGGTCTCAAGAGAGCCCACTAAAGCCTAAAAGTTTAAAACAACAGGGCCATGTCACCATCTTTTGCAGTAATACAAAGGAAAGATAGGAAAGAGATAAATGAAAGGAAAAGAAATGAATTTATAGAGCCAGATGATATCACAAGCTTCAGTGAAAGACTAAGATAAATCAAGAGGCACTTCCAATCAGCAAGCAAGGGCTACAAGGAAAAGGTGAGCATTTCACCATGACCATTTGCTAGAATTCACCAGGTAAGATTGGGAAGTTTCTCCAAGGCTATACGATGGTTGAATGGTGGTTGTTCAATAGTGGTGTCGAAACCATGTTGGGAAACCAAAAAAAATAGATTAATAAAAAATTCACAGATAAGCACTAAGATATGACTATAGTGGATTCAAAATCCAAAAATACAATTTATCAATTTAATGGTCAAAACAGACCATGCTTATGTTTTGAGTTACAGACAACTAAAGTTACTAGGCTAATTCGCATCAACAATATTTAAGCATAGGCTTTGGAGAACCGCCGTGGGCTCTCAAAGGTACACTCTCTGTCCCAGTCCTGAGAGAGTATCTCCTGATATAGGATTTGGTTGATAGTATGTTGCTGCAAGAAGCTGAAGATCAGCACCGATGGAAGCTCACCAGGTCTGGTATTTATTCTAGCAAAAATCAGCCTATAATGCTTACTTTCGTGGCTCCATTCGCTTTGCTACATGGAAAAGAATTTGGAAGAGCTGGGTTCCTCAAAGCTGCAAGTTCTTCATCTGGTTTGCAATCAACAACAGATGCTGGACTGGTGATCGTCTAGCAAAGAGAGGATTCCCTTTAGCGGCCTGTCCTCTTTGCAATCAGGCTGGAAGGGTCCATCCAGCATTTGTTGATCTCTTGCGTCTTTGCTAGACAGGTCTGGTTTATTATTTTTCAGACATCGGGGTTGAGCTCCATCAGCCCGGTTTCTACTAGCAAATTTTCAAGTTGGTGGTACCAGGCAATCAAGGTAACTAAGGAGATGAAAAAAGGGCTTAATACATCATTTCCCGGGTGGCCTGGGAAATTTGGAAGCACAGAAATGAGTGTCATTAATGGTGCAAGTCCAAGCATCACAATTTTATTGCAGACAATCACAAATGAATGCATCCTATAGTGCTCTGCTGGTGCAAAAGGACTCCAGGAGCTATTGGCTGGGTTGCTTGTTCTGTGTTAAATTTTTCCATAAGTTTTTGTTGGTAGGTACTCTTTGTCGCTTTGCCTGTGCTAGCCTAGTTTCTTTGGCCTTGTGCCCCATAGTCACAGGTCTCGTTAGTTGTGGAAGGCTAGTTGCTCTGGTCTAGTGTTTCCCTTCGGGAGGGGGATTCTTCTCCCTCTGTACTTTTTCTTCTTTTTTTTCTCTCCTAATGAAATGATGCGCAAGTCTCTTGCATGTTCGAGAGAAAAATATTTAAGCACAATATCACGACTTGTAGCAACATGGTTATGTTCAAACAATATGGTTTCATATGGTTCAAGCCTCCATAAGTACCTGCAAAACTAAATTATTCCCATTCAAGACTAAAGTTTCCTGATCTGCTCAAGGCAGCAGCACCATCAACCAGATGGAGGATTAGCATGCTTTGGGGCATACTCCCTCCGTCCCATATTAAATGGACGTCTAGAGTTCAAAAATTTTCCCAATATAATCGCTCACGTACTGGACTGAGTACCTGAAACCTGGCAGGCTACAAGCAACCAACAGAAGTGCAGCACTATTTTATTTTATTTAGCCACGACAACCTGGACTGAGGACCCGAAACCTGTCTCTCTCGATGGTTCTCGACTCAGCTTGTGCTTGGCTGCCGTATAGTACTAGTACTACTCTGTAGTCGTTTCACAGAGACAGGGATAGTATCGTCATTTTATCTTTGACTTGGTTTTCGTGCTAAATCCTAAACGTGCAAATATTACGGGACGGAGGGAGTAGCTCATTAGCATTTCTCGTAGTTAGGATACTAAATATTGCAGTCTACAAAGTGTACTTTGATTCTCATCAAATAAGTTTGCCTTTAACTCCTTAGCACAAACTTATGATGTAGGGTTATGCAATATGCATTTCACTCAATTGGAAGGTTCTCAATAATATATTACACCAGCAGATGAAAAAATCTGATGCAATGAACAGCAAACTCATTCACCATACATACCTTAAGATTCTCATTCTCAGCAGTGAGTTTATCAACAAGAGTTGTATCAACTTGGACCTCTGGTACTAACGAAGCTTTCTCCAGCGCTTCTTTTGCAATTTCCCGTTCCCTTTTCAACAGATCTTTGGTCTCCTTGGACTGTAATTGCAGTTCCTGCAATTGTTGTTGCAACTTCCGATTTTCTTGTGTCTTGGCTTCTTCCATGT
Source organism: Microstegium vimineum (assembly GCA_022036555.1). Taxonomy (NCBI): domain Eukaryota; kingdom Viridiplantae; phylum Streptophyta; class Magnoliopsida; order Poales; family Poaceae; genus Microstegium; species Microstegium vimineum. The sequence goes on from CM039119.1 coordinate 19,102,879, forward strand.
CAGTCTGCAGGCAAAGAAAGCGTACATAAGGTACTTACAGAGGCATTAGATGACTAGAGCTAATATGAATGTTTTTAGGGAGTGTTTGGTTTCCTGTATCTACACCAGCCAGGCTCCATGGACGCAGTGTTTGGTTGCCTGGACGATGGTTTGGGCCTGTCCCGTGGCATGCAGAAGGGACCAGCGAGCCTGGCTCTCCAGGAACGAGAATGAGATCCATTTCTCCAGAGCCAGGCTATTGGGATGCAATTTATTAGCAGGTTAATGATGAAATAGCATAATTTAAGTCATATTAATATATCTCAAAGTAAATTGAGGCTTGATATGTTGAAAATAAGTATAGAGTACTATACAATCGATTCAAGCAAAACAAGTGCTCTGCTCAGCCTGGTCTTCTAGATTCAGTGAACCAAACAACAAGTGGTTGCATGCCTTTGGTCTGTCCCTGCGCAGTACAGCTGGTAGATACCAGCCAGGCTCTCCTCAGTGGTGAACCAAACAGGCCCTTATTGACCTAGGTTGTGCCAACAGTTACAGTCCATGTTACAAAGTTACATATCTGTTTTAAATTAACCTTACTTAAATAGATAAAGTTTGCCACAAATCTGGGAGTTACTACTATATTGTAGTAGTAATACTGAAATTCAGACAATGGATAGCTAATTTGCAGTGAACAATTACAATAGGCATATGTAAGATGATCGGCCATCTCCATTAAATACCATGCACTTCCTAACTCATATGATACATTCTTTATAAATTCTGTAAACAAAATGGGCTAGAATGAGACAATTGGATCAATCCAATCCAATCCACTTGCATCCCTAGATTACAATCAACTTCAAACTGGCTGGAACTGGAAAAGAACTAGTTGGCTTTAGAAGCTAACTGTATACAATAGAATGATAAATAATAAAAAAGTTAAGATAACCACAGTTTGCAAAACCCCACTTAAGTACATTCATGTGCTCTAGCGACTGCATATTTTTGGACCCTTTCAGAAAAGTCGACTCTATAGGTCATAATACATATGTTGTGTGGTCAGCAGGAGTGGAGTTTCCTTGGTTGGTCTTTTTTTTTTAATGCCCCATCCATGCAAATACAGAAAGCCAGAGCATCTGTCAAATAAAGTAAACCAAAACTTTACCCTCATGCGTTTCTCTAGTTGCAGCCGCCAGGTGAGCTCCTCGACTTGCTTCTCTAATTTATTCTTGGCAGCTTGAAGAGCACCAGTTTCTTTAGCAGCCTGAAAATACAAAAAAGAAAGGTGAAGTTAGTAGATAATGTAGCTTAAATAATGATTAGTTCATAACTCGGACTCAGTTCCCATTGTTGATCCAGGCTCCAGAGTACCAGAAGTGTAATGGCTAGACTTATGGCCATTAGGAGCAGTTGAGGATGAGTTGGCCCATAAGGACCATAAGGCTTTTACTGACCATAACTCCATAAGGAGTTGGCCTATAAACTGGGGTTGGCCCATGAAGATATGGCCTCATTTTCATGTGTATATATACACAGTTGTCAAGCGATAGCGTAATGATATGTACACCCTTTTTCTATAATTCATCAGACATCTTTTATGCATAGACATTGGAATAAAAAGAAATACCGCAGAAGCCCGCCAATAACTAATAAAGTAAAATACAGTCAGGCCATTTACAGCAGAGCTTCTTACCATTTTAAGTTTCCGAAGCTCTTTTCTGGCCACTCTTCCTCTCCAAGCACATTGAGTAGCAATGGCTGCCTTCTTCAAGCTCATGAATCTAGAGCGTGCTACATAACTACGCCAGAAACTCTGTGGAGGACAAATCAGTAAAAGCGAAATTGATGTATTGGACCATAAATGAAGTGAAAGAGTGATTAGTAAAATATGGAATTATGGATACAGATGCACAGGCTTCAACGGGCATCTAATTGAATAACGATACTTGAAGAAATAAAGCTACTCGAGATTAAAAAGAAAGTCATCTCGAATTCTTAACTTGGTAATTTATTTGTGGTATAGAGGCAACTAATAAAACATGTACTTAAAAATTATAATCATTAGTGTAGATACAAACATATTCATGAAATGGAGGTGCAGAAAAAGATATAACAATCCCTAGGTAAACATGATAGATTTTAGTCAATATCTGAATATGGATACGAAAACATAAGCAAACATAATCATAGTTTGACTACCCTAGCAGCACGATCCAAACCATTTATTTATACACAAAAAGATAAGACTTTGAACGGATGACTGAAAATTAGATGCTTTTAATTTAAAGAAACTAAAAAAGAGACCTGAGAAAGATCATACCTGAATGATCACCGCAGCATTTGTTTGCTGACGGAACTGGAGTTCCTTGCGAGCAGCCATACCACGTAGACCAGATTGGATAGTAGTTGATGCAGTACAGAGATTTCTGTAGTTCTTCCTTGCAAAGTGCATACGATAGCAGGTTTGTATGGTCAATGAAGCAGCCTCCCTACGGAGATCTTCGTAATAATGTCTTGCAATTTGTCCTACAGTTATCACAGTTCAGCAATCATTATCTCCACTTCAAAATCAGAGGAATTACTAAAACATTTTTTCTATTTTCAGTACCTCTGCAAATAGCCTGGAGTTGAGTAGCAGATATTCGGAGTTGAATGAATTTTTTGCGAGCCAAGTATGACCGTACTTTTCTCTGGATTTTACTAGCAGAACGGGCCAAGACCTCAGTTCTCAGAGCATCTAATTCAGCCATTTGACCAGCACGCAAAAACAATTTAGTTTTCCCTATCTGTAAATTACAAAGAGTAATTCAAATTAGCATATTAAAGCTAAAACTACAGAAGCAGCAACTTGTCCAGATGAGGATGGAGATGTTGCATTGCACTTAATGTTTCTCTTATTAACAATTCACGTGATGCAATAACAAATATATACAAGGTTGTCCTCAACTTTATTTTAGAGGAATTGCAAACATTTTTCTCATGACATCAAGACAACATGTCCATTATTTGGGTTGAAATTAACCCAATCTCCTAAGCCATAGAACCATAAAACTAAAGTAGAACTAACCTCCACATGGGATTTTTCTGGTAGCAACATAAAGGCTGAGGCAAGAAAGTATATACCATTCAACTAGAACTGCTTACTGTAGTGGCCTTTTAGGGCCTGTTTGGAACACAGGAACTTTACATGAATCATGCAGGAATTTCACAGAAATCAGTTTAAATTCGCAGAAAAACACAGGAACAAGAAAAAAATATCATTCCAAACAGAGCCTTAGTATTTACAAGAATACAGGAAATGTGTTGAATCATGATAACAATGTTTTCTAGTCGTCCGACTAATCGCGATTAGTCGTCCTTATCGGTCCAGCACGTCCGATTAGGGTCACCGATTCGATCAGGGCGACTAGAAACCTAGTCGTCCGATTAGTCGTCGACTAATCACGACTAATCGGACGATAAGGGCATGGACGACTAGTTGGTGACTTCATTTTTATGTTGGGCTGGCATCTGGCTTGCTGGCCCATTAGACTCACTGTTTCTTTGGCCTGCTAGGGTTACCCTTTATATCCTATTTGCTTCCCAGTTCCATTTTCTCTTCCCGCACAGCAGCAGCCACCTGCATTCTCTTTCCCGCGCAGTTTCTCCAACCATCGGTGGCTCACCTTCTCCAGCCACGGGCGCCTCCACTCTCCAGCAAAGAGAATCTGCTCTCTTCCACAGCCAGCTGCTCTTTCTCATCGCCGGCCCTTCTCCCCTGTCGGCTGCTCTCCTCCCCGCCGGCCCTTCTCCTTAGCCGGCTGCACACAGGTCTTCGTGATGAGCTACTCTGACGACGGTATGTGACTTCCCCTCTCCATCTTCTCCCCTCCTCCCCTATTCCTCATTCTACAGCCTCTCTGGATCTCTGCTAAGTTACTTGGTGCTTGCTGTGATGTCCCTCTGCTATTCTCTGGTTCTCCATCATCCATCCTAAGAAGTTGTGCTTCTGCAGATGTATATATAGGTATATATATAGTAGGTATATGTCCTGATATATAGGACGACTTGGACGACCAGCACGGTCGACTAGGCTCGACTAATCGGCCTAGTCGACGACTAATCACGATTAGTCGTCTGATCGGTCCCATGGAGACTAGGTTCGACTGGACGACTAGAAAACATTGCATGATAAAGGAAAACAGTATGGAAGCCAAAGAAAGACCGAACATAGTACTATTAAAAAATGATTGATTTAAACACATCAAAACTACTAATTTCAGCCACCTTTAGCTGACCTGATAGCCTGTGAGATTGACTTTCTCAAGAAGCATGTTTGTAGCAGTAACTTCATCATAACTGCCAATGTCCAATATAACAGTAAGTACAAACTGTAAGATCAGATTGGAAACCAAAATGCAAAAGACCAGATCAAGGTATTAAGAATACCTTTCACCAAGAACTTCAGGTAGTAAAACACCAAAACGGTCAACAAATTCGTCAAATCTTCTCCTTGTTGGATATCCTAGACAGCTTATTCTTATTGCCTCTAATACTCCCTGTTTACAAGATTAGGTAATGTATCAGTTTAGCATCGCTATCTTCAACAGGTAGTTCATAAAAAAACTGCATAGTGCGAGATTTAAAAGCATAAAAATCCCTGGCCATACCGCTATTATGCATACTGCAGAAAGTAGATATTTTATAATATACCCCCTCAGTCCCAGAAAGTGTACACTTCTAGCTACAGTGCTAAGTCAAGGCCATCTTCATTTGACCAATTTTTTACAAAAAAAAATACTAATATTTATTATATCAAATAATAAGTGTCATTAGATTTATCATGGAATGTATTTTAATAGTATACCTATTTGGAACCATGATTGCGGACACTGCTTTCTATAAATTTAGTCAAACTTTAAATACTTTGACTTTGACTTTGACAAATCCAATATGCACTCTTTTTTGGACAGCAGTACCTGTATGTTGTATACTGTTTTGTCCACATGATTGTCATTTGTCCTTAGATCAGTTCAAATGAACAAAGGTTTAGCAGCCTCCATATATAGTTAAATAGGGAAGAAGAGCAGATGGTTCAAAATAATTTTGATTTACTAGAATAAGCCGGTCCTTATTTTTCAATTCAACCATTCTATATCTGCCAAAACATGTACTTCCAGTGAAAATACTTGTGACAATGTCTTACCCCACATCGAAGTTGCTGGAGAACATTACTGTTCTCAAAAATCGCTGGCTTGAGAACATTATTAGGCTTTATGCAGCGGATGTAATGTGGCTCTGTTGCACTCAGAGTTTCCAGCAAAGCTTGTAATTGTTGCTGGAATGTTATCAGAAACGGTAAGTTTCCCGATAACAAAGCCATAAAGGATGGGACAAGCAAGATTCTGTTTTACCTTAAAGCTTGAACCTATCGATGTAAATTTCGTAGATTTAATTGATTCTTCAGAAAGTGGAAAAAGACTAGAAACAAATGAACATCTCGAAGCATGTAACAAAACTTGATGCTCATTCACAGCATAATCAATGTTCTTGTCCAAGAACAGATCTGTTTGATATGTAACCTGCAAAAGAAGAAAATGGTGTTTATAATGTGTGCCATACTCGGATAATCCCTTCATTATAGAAAGATATGATAGCACCACAGAACTACTTCATCTCCAGGTTAAATGTATGGATCATGTGCAGTAAGTGATTTTGTGGCCAGCAACAGGAACAAAGCATAAGCTGAAAAGTTGCTTATTGACGTCTTAGAAAATGGGAATTATTCTAAACTTACAACCTTATCTACATGTAAATTGGGTTTATGCACAGTCACAAAGTCCACAAGAATGCATCTTACATTTCATGAAGAATGTAAGAATTATTCTTTCAAAAGATGGTAGGGCAGACAGAACAAGTATGTTCCTTACATTTCCAGCGTAGTGATGAATAGTAAAATCAGACCGTGAGAACTTTGGCCTACTGAAGTGTGGGTTCCCCTTAAATTTTTGATAAAGCTTTTCAGCAAATATTTCATGGGTTGAATTTCGCAACATGCTGAAGCACAAAAGACAATGTAGAAAGTATCAGAACTTCAGAAGTCAGAACTACAAACAAGATATTCAAGGTTTACTTACCAAGTTTCATCCAGTAGAGCAATTATACCCCTCGGTTTCTGTATTTAAAGAAAGATGTCAAAAAATGCAATCTCACAGCATAGCTAAACTACAATGGAAATCTTTAACTAAGATCTCTAGAATCTAGATGGTTAAAAAAGTTGCACATTGAACTCAGACCCGTCAGTTTGTTCAATAATTATTGGTATCAGATAATTCCACATTCGATCCTAGGTTACATGAGTCTACAATAGTAATTAAAAAGGCACGAACTAGCTGAAGGCAGGTGAAGAAAATGTCACAGATTCACATTGGTGCAAAAACGATCATACCAATGCAGAAAATAAATATATTTGGATAATAAAAGAAAGTATTGCAAAGAACACCATATGTTGTTCACCTTCTCAATAAGATCAAGAATCTCTTGGTTATCTACGAACTGGATATAACTCCAATCAATTTCTTCCTTTGTATATTCTTCTTGTTCCATCTTAAACACATGCTGCTCATGGAACATATAAAAGAATCATTACACACTATGACACACAAAAAAAATTATTTGACAATGCTAAAGCATAGAATGCAGAACATTCTCAAGAACTGAGACTTTTATTCTCTAACCTGATTAAAGTGTTGCTGCAGCTTCTCGTTAGTTAAGTTGATGCAAAACTGCTCGAAACTGAGGCATATCATAATATCACCATATAACAGTTGTCAAGTTTCGTATCATCAAAAGATAACAAGATGGTTTCATGTCATACACAACATTCACTAAGTAGAGTTATGGAAGATTTAAGGCACTTAAAAATTAGAGTATATAACTTTGCTATTACTACGCATCACCGTAACCAGTGCAGCCATTAGCTGCAGAAACTACATGCTGCGACCTCTAAAAAGAAGAGCACATATTCATGGGCATCACCATGATGTTGGTTTCCCTTAAGGTTTTCTTTTGTGTGGCAAGTTGTAACACCCGAAAGTTTGAATTTTGAAAATAGATTGAATTTGATTTAATTTGAATTTTTGTGCTCATGAAAATTTAGGTAAATAAAAACATTTTCATCAAATAAAAATTTCTTAAGGTAGAAACTTGCTTTTGCATACATGCTGGTGCATTGTTTTATTGGTTGAGTGGCTTTGTTCAAAAACTCAAAGAAAATAATTTAAAAATGCTTTGGAATGGTTCTGAAAATGAGTTTAAGAAAAAGAAAAGGAAATTCACTTTCCATCCCCTCCTCTTTAGCTTTTCGGCCTGCTGGCCCAGTAGCACAGCCGGCCCCTCCCTCTCCTGGCCTTCTTCCCCGCCTAGGCCGCCTCCTTTCCTCGGCCCAAGCTGCGCAGCAGCGCCACCACAAGCCCGCACGGAAGCTCTCAGTTCCTCCCCCTCCTTCCGCTGACGTCTCAGGCCCGCATGTCAGCGACGTCCCCTTCATCGAGCCATCCCCAATCGGGACTCTGCTCCCGACGCAGAGACCGGCTCCGCTCCGCCTCGACTCGCCTTGGCGTGCGTGTCACGCACGGGCTCCCTCCCTCTTTGGCCTTATAAAAAGCGGCCGAGAGTCCCCTCCTTTTTCCCCGAACCCAATTCCGAAGCTCTGCTCTCGCCTAGCTCCAGCTGCACCGCTCGCTGCCGAGTTCAAGCGCCGCCGCGAGTTTCTTCGTACGCCGCTGTCCGGTCATCGTCGTAAGGTCCAAGAGCTGCGGATCGCATCTACGAACCCGTGATCACCTTCGCCTCCCCTTTTGTTCTCTGGTTGCTCACCCCGAGCTCACCGCCGCATGCAGGGAGCCCGTCGTCCGCCTCCTTCCGTGGTCGGCCGCCACCGTGCCACTTCGGCCTTCGCTTTTGTCCCCGGTGAGTTCGCTAGCTTATTCTCTCTCTCCCTGGCCTTCTCCCGGTTCAAACCGTGGCCCCGAGGGTCCTATTCACCTACGCCGGCGAGGAGCAGAGCTCCTAGCCATGGCGCCGCCGCATAACCCGTCGGCTTCACTGTGCCGACCGGACTCCCCCTTCTCTCTCTCTTTTATCTTCTAATCTGAACCGTTGACCCCCGATCCAACGGCTCCAGATCGAAGATACCCCTTCGCCGATCAATCTTTGCTAAAGAGACCCCTGGTTTCTTCTTATTCAACCCTCAGTACAGTCCAACAGATAATTCCGAATTTCCTTATTTATTTCTATTCGAAAAATAGTTCCATCTATTCTCAGAATTGCCATCCAACTTGTTTTGACCCTAAATCATTCTCTTGAGTTCATCATTCATAAAAATATCTCTAAAATCTTCCGGGGAATTTTTCTGGCTTTTTCAGAACCTTTTCTCATTTTTCTATGAGCTTAATCTAATTTTTAGATGCTCCAAAATATCTTTTCGTGAGCTCCAAATACTTTATTTGGGTTCATAATATTCCAAAGTGTCTCTGAGAATTTTCCCAGAATTTTTGGAGACTTCGGAGTATTTTTCGTGACTTAAATATTAATTCTGGACTTTTCTGGAATTATTTTATTCACGAAAATATTTTATTCCGAAAATAAATAATAAACATCTCAATTTCCCAACAGCCCTCGAAGCCCATGTGCAATAATTCTAATAAATCTCAAAAGTTCATGTGTTTATTTACTAATGGGCTTTAATGATTAATCTTGGCCCATTAGTAAATACACACGTGGTGCAACATCAATTAGTACCATATCGCCAGTAGATGAACATGTAGGGAGTTTTTCTCCCATATCTATCAGCTTCTTGCCAAAGCACACCACATCTACTGTAAGAGGAGCCCCTGGTTTGGGAAATCCTGGGCGAGCTTTTCCGGCTATCTCCAATGTTCCCCGTCGATTCCGACACCACCTCGAGGTTCGTCTGATCGTTCTCTACGGCGTAGTGTATCCCTTTTATCCAATCCATCACCGTTTGATGGTTTCCCATTCGTTTTTCTCTGTCTAGTGGCGTTTTCCGACGAGTCATCCATGGCCGATCTCGTGTTCATCTTCTACGACCGCCCGGTGCAACCTATGCTCCCTTCCGCGTGCAGCGCCACGCTGCTCCATCCGGTGCGCCCTCCTGCGCTGCGCCCAGCGCTGCGTGCCTGTGCAGCCCGCGCGCCAGCGCGTTCCTAGCCCCGGCATCCGGCACTTGCGTGCCCGTGCAGCAAGTGGTCACAAGGACCTGAGCAGCGTGAGCACTTGTGCCTGCTGTGCTTGACCAAACACCTGCCGAGCCGCGTTGCTCCCTTCCCAGCACACCGGCTGCTGCCGCCTCTGCTCCTGCCTTCCTCCCCTGCCACGGAACAGCAGCAGCACCGTGAAAAAGGAAAAGGAAAAGGCAAGGTACAAGACAACGTATTTCAAGTTTGCCACTCAATCTTTTGATCTCCGCCGTTTCTTCGTCTTAGATTCGTTTCATCAAGATCTATGTTTTAAACCCCCAATAATATATGTTTTGCAACTTTGAAAATAATTATTTATCTAATGGTTTTAAAATCAATTAAGTTTCAATCTTTAATCTTGTATAGAAAATCATGTTTAATTCATAATTAATTTGTTTTAGATCCGTTTTAGCCCGTTCAAGTTGCGTTGGTTTTGTAACAATAGATCTACATGTTAGTAACAGTAATAAACATGTTTTATTCTTTCAAATAAAATGATAATTGATTAATCTATAAGCAATGGTTTTTCCAATTAAAACTAATCTATGTTTTCACCTCGATGTTTTCCTAAATAAAATATATTTAGTTTAATCTTGTTTTTCCAAGCAAATATAATGTGACTTAATTTAATTTGGGTATTTCTCTGAAGTATCCAATATATGCTTTTTTATATAGATAAAATAAACGAAGTCTAGTTTTCTTTTAAAAGCTAAATCTTTCGGTAGTCGTTTCTTTTCGTTATAGATCCGATTAGCGTGATTCTCGCGTCTGCGTGATCGTAGCAATACGTAGATTTCTTTTAAACCTTTTTCATTGATTGGTGTATTGTTCTAAAGTAGATATATTGTATACTTTGTATGATTGTTCAGATGCCTTGTGTGGTGTTTATGATCTTGTCCAATCGGTGAGATTTACGTGGAGATCAAGAAGAAGTCATCAGAAGATCGAGAATCAAGTGAAGAAAGGATCTAAGAGTTTAAGGCAAGTATAACATGGGATCATCCTTGTTACCTATTCACCTTAATTCATCTAGTCATATTGCATGTGTCTAATTTTGATTCCTATTAGAACTATATCGTAGCTTTGTTATCCCTTTTACCTTGTCACCAATGGGTTACTATGCATATGGGTAGTTTTGCTATGCTGAACATGAAGAATCTTGAGTTGAATATTGACTAATGGATATATGCAACGTTGATTAAAATTGGTTTTTATAACAACATGGAATAGGACCCCACTGTAGGGCAAAAGCTGGGACTTAATTGCAACCATGAGTGCTATAATAGCTCTGGCTTTAGTTAAGTATGAAGTTTGGACTAGCATGCTTGTGGTTCGTGAAAGACACCTTTGCCGAGCTGGTTATGAGGTATAGCTTGTATGGGGACCGCTGCGGGTGGTACCATCGGGGTGTCCCATATACCCCTTTGCATTGGGTCCGTAGGGTCCGCTACATGCTAGAAAGGGCTTTTGAAAGACTTCATAGTGTACCCTGCCCGCTCACCTTAGAAGTGTTTTGGGAGTCATGATCCCGGGCATATGGGCAACACGGCTTGTGGGTAAAGTGCGTAACCTCTGCAGAGTGTAAAACTATCATGATAGCCGTGCTCACGGTCACGAGCGGCTCGGAAAACTCACAATGTTAGTAACTCCTATTGTTGAACTACTATGATGGTAAGTCTGGAGTTATGAGATAAAAGGTGATTTCATTAATGATCATGTGGTTACCAACTGGGTTAAGCATAACTAAAGCTAATTGTTGTTAAAACTTGACCAAGTTAAAAGCAACCGCAGTAAGCCAGTGTCAGCCTTTTGAGCTTCATAACCCTATGTTATTCTTGCTAAGTACTTTAAGTGCTCACCCTTGCCTTATCAACCATACCAGATTGCAAAGGGCAAGAGTTAAAGGAGTTAGGCTTGTGATCAACCAGTCAGTTGTCCGTGTGAAGTTAGAGTCTTCACCTGAAGTTCGGAGTTGTCTTCCCGCTGTTCGCTGTGTTGAGGTTATCCTTTGACCTTATATGTTATGTATTTAAGTATTGTCTTTTGATACTTCCTTAATTTGTGGTTATATGTGAGATTTGACTTCCTGGGCTCACATATGGTGTAAATCTGGTTTTGTTCTTAAAACCGGGTGTGACAAAAGTGTTATATTTGATTTAGCATGTTTGGGGCTGTAGTCACATATGAATTACTCTTTCTTCTTTGATCAAATAAGCTATTTTTTACCGCTTTACAAAAGAGCAACTTAAATCATTTTAAAGCAACTTGGAGGATCTTTTAACCCTGGTAAAGCCTATTGCTATATAAAAAGTGAAATCAACATGCATATCGAATGATTATCACAATATGCACTCTGTTCTTTATTCATATATTTGGAGTTCCTTAAAAATGTAGCAACACCAAAGAGCCACTCCAAACAAAAAAGTAGATTAGGAGAAAAGTTCCCAAGATATGCTGATACTACAACAATGCATTGTACTACAACCTACACTTTTAGTTAAAAAGCAGAAAAAATATGTTTACGTTCTACGCACATGAAGGCCATTGTTTTAACTGGCAATGTATGACCAATATGTTACGTAATTGACAGTTTCCATTTTGAACTAATTCCAAAGACTTGAGATGTGTGATGAAACAAATAATCCTAATACAAGATAAGCCATTTGATTTAACTTCAAAATAGATGGAATGGCTTTGTATTGCAGCAAACATAGTTTGAACATGTTGAAAAACCATCATGTCACCAATATCCACTATCCACTAAAAAAACTGATGCTGAGACTTTATTACACTATATTAAAGTAATTGATAAAGATAAACAGAAGATTAAACGCAAAGGCATACCATTAAGCACCTGTTTGTCTTGAAACTCTCAAAACCATATATATCCAGTACACCAATCAGAAGCTTTGAACTTAGATCTTGTCCTATTGAAGTGTTTATCTTATTTACAAGCCTGAAAAAACCAGCAACATAAGTGTTTTTTATGTTACGGAAGTAACATGCTATAAAGCAACAATAATCAACTTCTTGACAATGTGAGAAAACTTACCAATCAAACAAGCGAGAGTAAACAATTCTGGCCAATGCATCTCTACTGAGAGCTGCTGCTCGTGCATCTAAATTTTTCACAATACTTTCACCACGTGTTACCATAACTCTCTTACACAAAGATTCCTCAAGAGCCTTCTCATCACACCTGAAATGTTGTCAAATGCATGTCATGCAAAAGATGACAAGCTAATATTACGAAGGGAGCACAAGAAAGGACTAATACATGAAAAGCTCTGCAGCTGTCCTAAGATGGAACTGGGACTTGTCATCTTTGGGTACAGAAGAATCTGCTTCACTCCCTTCTGAAAATTCCACATTGCCCAAATGAAGAATAGCAGCGACAACTCTAAATATTGAATCCTGCATGAAATGGCAACAGAAGTTATAAGCAAATATTTTATCTTCATACAAAATGAATTAATTTCAACCATACACATGTACATACCTGTTCATCAGAACTGATGCCCACAATGTCCATTGCCCTCCTAGTTATGATATATTCTGAAGCATCATCCATCCGATCAAGCTTAATGCAACTAGACTGGTTAAGATAGTGAAATGATGCGGCATCTCCCAGTTTATATCTCTCACGGTCCTGCAACAGAAACATTTTAACACAGATCAATAGTAGAAGACACAGTTGATGGAAAAATCTACATCATCAAAAGTAGTACTACAATGTAGTAGGCTGGCAACACAGTTACCCCACATATATTGTTTGCAAAGTTGTAGTTTAGAATTTGGTTTGTAGCCATGTTGAATTTTTTACCTCAGGTGGTGCAGCACATAGCATGTAAAAGCAGTGATAGTTCCTTTCTGGATCAGATATTTGACAGACACGAGACCTTTCTAGGAGGTAAGTCCTTATGGCAGCTCCTGAGATCTTCCCATTCTTGTCAAACTGAATCTCAACAAATTTGCCAAAACGACTGCGTAATAAGATAAAAGAAAGCAACAAAGTATGAGGAAAAAAACAAAAAGATTGTGCTAAATGAGCAAATGCCCAACTGTTGGAAACATAAAAAAGTAAATAATAACCATATTTTTTAAGTTCATTACCTTGAATTATTATTCCTGACTGTTTTTGCATTTCCAAATGCCTCAAGAACAGGATTGGACTGCATCAATCAAATAGATAGATTATAGTATAAGACACGAGAATGGCATTACGATTGGTGAAATGTAAGTTTGATGCAATCCTGCAGAACGATCAGATTGCTCCTATACAAACATTCCAAGATGCCATTTCATAATCCATACATCCACTATTTTGGGTTGCTAATATTCCCAAGAACAAGAAGAGAAATTGGAGCCCTCACCTCCAGTACTTGTTGTTGCACTGACCTTCCCCCAGATTGAGCTTTACCACCCATAAATGCAAGATACTGCATAAGACTTTTAGTGCTTTCTGTCTTACCAGCTCCACTTTCACCACTCACTAATATGGCTTGGCGTATACCATAATTCATCATAAGCCTGCATGGTTGATATGTCAGATACATGCAACACAATAAATGCATAAAATATTTGTATTTTCCTTGGGGGCTGAAACACACCTATATGCACGATCTGCAATGGCAAAAGGATGAGGGCTCAGCTCGCCAAATTCTGCGCCTTTATAGATTCCCATCATGTGATTGTTATAAAGGTGGGGAAGTCTTTGAAATGGATTAACAGCTATTAAAATGTTGCCGGTATATGTCTGGAAAGGACAAACATCTTTAAGCAGTTAGATCAGAACACAAGGTTGTTTGGTACACTCGAGCATATATTATAAAATATAAACAGATGCAGTGTTGCAGAATTCCAAACTTCTCTAATATAGAAACTAGAAACAGTAAACACCTTACACCAATAAAATAAGAACAGCAATGATACATAAACACTATACGTACAGGACACAGGAGTTGTAATTTGAATGAGTAACTCTACTATCATCCTAGAGAGCATATAAGAACTGAAAAGTCAGATAATCAAGAACTCACAGGAATGGATCCAAGTATGCATGAGTAAAAAGAATAAAAGAAGTGTTACTATGTTGAACAATTCAACTTACATATATTTCATTCATTGCATATCTAGACTTTAAGTTCTGTAGAACTCCTGGTTCATTAAGATAAGCTAGCCTCGTCATATCCTCAACGCCACAGCGCTTCGCTTCTGCATCCTTAGGATACACACTCGAGACATTGGCAGTAACCTGTAACCAAAATATGTTTATTTATTTTTATTTAACATTATCCATATACTTCAATATATTAATTAGTATTATAAGCTATAGTGGTATAGTCTGGCACTCATGAATTAACAAATTCAGACTTAAAAACAATTAACCTGAGGCATAAAAAAAAATTTATGAGAAAAGTGCTTCAACAGCCTCAGTAAAGTATGAATAAAAAGTGACAAACCATTAAGGACGAAATAAACTAACAAAATGTTACTTTTGGCAGAAAATAAAAAGAGAAACCTATCATGGAACTAATAACTGACCTTTTTCCCAGAACTACAGTTTATAATTAATTCATCTCCTTGGACCTCCTCCACCAGCCCATCAATCCAAGCCACCTCAGCATCCTCAACCCAAACTTGAGAACCCACTGTAAAGCGGACTTTGGATGCCTGCAACAGAATATGCACAAGAACACAACTAACGTCAGTTAACCAGTCATTACAGTAAACTAACAAGTATGAAGGATGATGAGTGAAGAAAAAATAGTAACAACTACAATATCTCAATCCAAAATTACAATGAGGAGACACATTTATTGACAAAATAATAGTTAAGAAGTTCCTGTACGAGGAGCCACATCTGGAAATAACAGGACACATAACCTAAGTTTCTTGTCCACAGAAAAAAAAACTAAAAGTGTAAAAAGAAGTATATATAAAGCATCCATAGACATTGTCCCATGATTTAGGTGCCCATTTTTGCACACTGATTGAAGAAATAATGAACCAAACAGAGAATAAAGGTTCTAACTATTCTTGATTAATGCTAGCCCAGCAGTATCACAGAAACCTTGATCAAGTTCCATGAGATGATCAGAGTGTCTCAGTGAGAAGAACAAGATGGAATCTACCATAAGACGGTATGAGGGGCTGAGGCAGAGACCCCAAACTCACCACATTGCACGATCACGGCCTGACGAAGAAAGGAACAGCAAAAGGCTGTCCCGATTCATATCCTAGGTACACCATTTCCCTAAATTATGCCCGGTTCAATAAGACGTGTTTATCTCAATATTAATGATCGCATAACACAACTGCTTCAACTAAACGATCACAGCAAAGAGCGTGGAAACACGCCAAACGGAACCGGCATTTCAGCGCCCTCATCAAGCGGGGCAGTCCCCAACACGCTACGACCCAAACAAAGCACAAGTAACAAGCGCAAATAAATCCGATGAAAAGCAAACCGCAGCACGTACCATTCCGTCGGCGGGCCGGATCAAGGCCGTCGGCGCCGAGGACGAAGAAGCGGCTCCGCTAGCGCGATCGCCGCTACCGCCCTCCGCCGCCGCGAGGCGCGAGGGGGGAGTTAGCGCCGGAGTGGCCGACGCGCGAGCCCAAAACGGGATCCGCGCTGCCGCCGCGGGGGTGAGTGGAGTCCGCGGGATCGCGACGTGAAGCGTGCCCCTAGATTTGGATTCGGACCTGCGTTTCGTGTTTGTTTGTTTTTTACTTCCAAAGGGAGGAAGGCGACTAGCGCCTAGTGAGCCGCCAGGAGGCGATTGCGAGGACCGTGTCGACGGGGAGGGAGGGAGGGAGAAGTTGGGGACGAGTGGCCAGATTAAACAAAAGCGAGGTGAGATAGCAGTAGGGGAGAAACAGAAACTCGCGCGCTCCTGCAGCTCGGCTTGGCTGTCAGTGTCAACGCCGTCGCCGCGGCTGAAAGGTGGGGTCTCAACGAGGCGGGTATAGCTGGAGTAGGCGCTAGTTTCTCTCTCTTTTTTTCCCGGTTATATACGAGTATTATTACTCTTTCAGTCTTAAATTATAAATTATAAGCTACTCTCTCAGTCCCAAATTATAAGACATTCCAAGAATCTTGGAGAGTCAAACTATCTCAAATTTAACTAAACTTATATAACAATATAATAATATTTATGATTTATGATGTCTACTAAGCATCTTTAGATTTGTTATCAATTATATTTTAATAGTTTATCTATTTGATATCATAAATCTTTATAATTTTCTCTATAATTATTGGTCAAACTTGAGATGTTTTGACTTTCCAAGATTCTTGGAACGTCTTATAATTTGGGACGAAGGGAGTATTTCATAAATACTAGAAAGTCAAAACACCTCAAGTTTAACTAAGGACTTACTCCCTCCGTCTTAAATTATAAGACGTTACAAGAATCTTGGAGAGTCAAAGCATCTCAAGTTTAACCAATAATTATAGAGAAAACTATAAAGATTTATGATATTAAATAGACATGTCATGAAAATATAATTGATAACGAATCTAATAATACTTTGTTGACATCATAAATGTTATTATATTGGCATATAACTTTGGTCAAAGTTGAGATAGTTTGACTCTCCAAGATTTTTGAAACGTCTTATAATTTGGGACGGAGGGAGTATTTAATATTGGATGCAAATTCACTCATTCAAATTCGGAAGCTCAGATCCACCAAAACAATTACCGAATGTTATAGATCCACTAAATTCTGATTTAATAAAATGATCGCACTAGCAGCGGGATTCACTATGGTGCTCCACCAACTCAAGTTTAGTGAATTTAGGAGAAATTAAACACCACTATCACTAATTACAAACCTCCCCTCCCATATCGGTTAATTTTTTATTCTATTCCTCTCCTCCTCCCGTGCAAACACTATTGCCTATCTTTCTCGCGTCGCGGCCAACAAGACGCCACTGCTCGACAGCGAGCTTCCCAACTCTGGCACCGGTGAGCTCCTCCTCTACGTCCCCCACTCTCTTTTGGCCCTTAGCCGCCGATGAGGCTCGCCTGGCCGACCCCTAGATCTCGGCCACCGAAGTGCCTTGCCCCACGCCACCCTTTGGCCACATCCGCCTGGTCATGCCCCGCCACCCTGAAAGGTCCTAGATGGCTAGAGGAAAGTGAATAGTCTATTAAAAAATCTACAAATCACTAGAGCAAAGGTTAGAATAACACTTAATCGAAGCTTTTTGCTCTAGCTCTACTAGGGTTGCAAAGTCACCTATCCAAGCAATTCTAGTTAGTTAAGTGCCTAACAATCAATAGCAAGAAACTAAGACACACAACACAAACTAGCAAGAACAATTAACAAGAGAGCTAACTAAACAACCTACAAGCTAGCTAACTAGACGACTAACTAAGCAAGATATGAAAGAATGTAAAAACAAAGGATATAGGTGATTGTTATATTGATGTCTTGTGATGTATGGATGTCAATATAAAGAACCAATCACAATAAATACCAAAGAGTAGCCGGGAGACAAGTTGACACAAGATTTTTCTCCCGAGGTTCACTTGGTTGCCACCAAGCTAGTCCCCGTTGTATCGAGTCGACTACTCAAATAGTGATTCGGTGGCTAATAGGCAATCACAAGCCTAGCCAACTACTCGGGCGCCACAAGAATCAACCCAAATGAGAGTAACTCAATTACACGAGCAATCCACTAGAGTTATCCTTTGGCTCTCTGCCGAGGTGGGTACAAACCCTCTCACAAGTTGTCGAAGCCGGCCATGAACAATCACCAATCGCGCCGAAGCTTCCTCAATCGTCCAAGTCGTCTAGGTGTTGGCAAACACAAAACATAACAAGAAATCCCGCGGCAATGACGATGACCAAGTGCCACTAAGATGCAATGCAATGATCAATGCACTTGGTTCACTCAAACTCTGTCGATGTTTTACCACCGATAGCCTGTCACGGGGTTACCCGAGACAGTAGTTTGTGCCTCGGCGAATAGTGAAACCTTGGTGGTTGGACACGCAGGGACACACAGTTTATACTGGTTCAGGCCCTCGACACGGTCGAGTAATAACCCTACGTCCAGTTGAGTCGCTTGTTATTGCTCTGATCTTGTAGTACAAGGTGTCGTGCGTCGCTCTACGTATCGGGTGTCACGTAGTATGTTCAGATGTTTTTCGGGTGGTGCCCTCACCAACCCTTTATAGTCTAGCGTCTGGCTGAGGATTGCTCTACTCCTACTCGGTTACAAACTTAGAGTCCTAAGCTGCGCTTCGGTCTTGTCGTCTTTACCGAGTAGAATTTGGTTTTCTTCGTCTGTCTTCCTTCGTGGGCCGAGAGGAAACAGGCCCAAAGCTCAGATAAGCCGGTTTATGGGTACCCTATAGGATATCCCATCGACAAGCCCCCGAGCATCTCATGATTTTTCTTCAAAGTGTCGGGTTGTCTTGAAAGCAAGTCGAGTTCTTCTTGAAGCAAAATCATGGGATGATCTCTTGTGTCTTTGTCTTGTAGTCTTCTTGTGCCTTTTGTTTTTGGACAAGAGGTGCACTCATTGAGTGTAGCCCCCGAGCCTCTGATTACTTGGTACAAGTATTCGGAGGATCCGAGAAAAACTTTGTGTGGTATGTATTTCCAACCCCCGAGCCTTCTCCGAGTTCTTTTGAAAAAGAAATCGGCAGAAGGGTCTGAAATACTCTGCTTCTATCTGATTTTGCTCACAGGTAGGTACTGTGCTTTCACGGATGTGTGGAATCTTGCTTTCACTGTTTGCTTTGGTCAGCTTTTGTTGTTTTCTTGCTTTTCTTTCTTGTGACTTTTGGCCTTTGGTGGTTCTTCCTGGCTATATATTGCGTTGTGCTTGTACTGGTAGTTTGATCTCTAGAGTTCTCCGTTTTCTTTTTAGTGATCATGCTGCTGAGTGAAACTGAGCAGCCCCCGGGCTTGTGCCCGTCTTCTGATATTTGAGTAGGTAGAAGAATTCTTGTGAAAGGAGTTGGAGGTAGACTAACTCCTCGGTTAGACTTTCCTGGGAAGTTTGGCGTAGCAGGTAGAAGAAGTCTTGTGATGTGGCTTCCATGCCTTCTCTATCTGTCTACTGAGCTTCGGGCTGTAACCGTTGCCGCTCCTGAGTTGGTTGACGTGGTATGCTCTATCTTCCTAACTGTGCATGCTTGCGCCGAACTCTTGCTGGAAAGGCTAGAGCTGGGGCTGTCCAATCTCATTTGCTAGGAGTGACTTTCTGCCTATGAACCAGGACTTTCTTCAGGCGTTAAGGAAGCTTTGGGTTGTTTTATTCTACGAGTTTTTTCCCAAGTGTTGGGTCTTCTTTGGTAGTAGACCGATCTGTCCTTGGTTTTATCCTTTATATTTTGTCACTTGTGATCTCTTGTTGTAGATGAGGCTCGTACTGACCTTGTATTGGTAGCTTCTGGTTGTTGTATCTGACCGAGTTGTTTTTGGTATCTAATAAGTGTCCCGGTTGTATGATTGTCCTTGGAATATTCTTCTAGATATTCTATCTAGTACTCTGATGTACTGCTTTTATTGCAGTCGTTTGTATCTGATCAATGCAGTCCTTGTAGAATCTTTTGTCTTTACTGCTCTCTTTATGCACTATTGCTGATGTTGTCCTTTCTTCATGGACTTGGTGTATGTGCACCCATTGTTCTTCTATAAATAGTTGTAGTATAGTTTCCTTGTCACATATCTTCTTTTTTCCTTGTAAGAGGTCCTTGTTGTATCATGGATGTTGTAGTGGGCGAGCTTGATGAGCCCCCGGGCTTCTTTCTTCTCTTTCTTGGTTGTAATCTAGTGAATGGTGTAGCTCTTGTGATAGAAACCAGTAGACAGCTGGTTTCAGGGTAGGACCAAACTATGGGCGGTTTTGAGGCAAATGGTGTAGATCTTGTGATGAGGCTGTCGCATGTTGCGCTGCCTGATCTACCAGTGTCCTAATCTAGTGCCTCTGACTGTTCTCACGGTCTTGGTTGAAGAAGCATTCCTTGGACAGTCCTGTGTTGTGTCATTTTGGTGCGTGCCGATGCTGATCTGTATGACTTGAATTTGGTCACTACTGTTTTACTACGTCTCTCGCTGCCAATCTTGAATGGCTTCCAGGTTCTGCTTCTACTACCTTTGACAGCTTGGGTGTGCATTGCTCTGCTGGGTATTGCACAAATCCGAGTTGTTTGGCTCTGTTTGTCAATATTGAATCTTGGTTTGGGTTGTCCTAACCTCGAATTCGTCCGTGTTCTTAGCTACTAACTTGTATTAGTTCCTTTTGGCAGTTGTCTACTTGTAACTTTATATTTAGTCTGTACTCAAGACTTGTATTTGAGAAATGAGGAATCAAAGAATTGTTGTCTCAATCTTCCGAGTTTTTGTATCTGTCTTGCTTGTAATGACCGGGTTCTTTCACGAGCTCTCTTTGTATTCTGAAAAGAGAGATGTTGTCTAATTGCTTTAGGTTCCGTTCCGTAATTGATGGTATTTTTCAATTACTGTACTTTCCGCTGTAGGTAAGGCTTCCTTATAAATCTGCCCTTTTATTATTTCTTCTTTTTTACCTTGCGGTAAAAAACTCTTCCCTTTGCTTGCAAAACCCTAACTGCCGCCGCCGCTCTGGTTGTCTTCAATCCGTCGAATGGTGAAGAAGAACAAGAACAGGAACAAGAACAAGGCTGAATTTGTGGACGAAGATACTGTCTTGGATCATATAGAGAATCCTGAGTACGTCGAGATGTCTCGTTAAATGAAGCAGTCTCCTAAACCGTCGACTCAAGAGGCGCATTTGGATCTGCTTGTTGCCCATGGGTTGCTTCAGGGGCGGGTTTATTCTGGCTACTCCATTCCTGGTGAGCATGTGATTCCTAGCCCTTCTCCTGATCAGTATATTCTTTTTGTTCCCTTTGTCCATGCCGGACTCTGTTTTCCTCCGTCAGATTTCCTGATGGAGTTCCTTCGTTTTTATGGAATCCAGCTTCATCATCTACCCCCCAACGGGATTCTTTTTCTTTCTTCGTTTGCGCATTTGTGCGAAGTGTTCATTAGTATCCCTCCTTGTCTTCTTCTTTTTCGTCATTTCTTTCGCCTTCGATTTCATGAGAGTAAGCCCAGTCGCTCCTTTGGCTATTGCGCCGTTCAGTTCCGTCAGGGCAACTTCCCCTTTACCCTTTATGAATCGGTTAAAGATTGGGCAGATAAGTGGTTCTATATTTCTAAGCCTGATGCTTACTTTGCTTCTGATCTTGCTGCTCTTCCAACTTCTCTTCCCTGTTGGTATGAGCCTTTCTCTTCTTCTGAGTCTTTGGCTATCAAGCCTCTACTAACCCGGATAAGCTTCTTGAAACAATTCGGGTTAACTGGCAATGGGTTGGTTGCCAGTTTCTATCGTCGCCGAGTTCAACCTCTCATGCAGAGGGAGAATCTAGGTTTTGAGTACACTGGTTCTTCTGATCCTTCTTGGATTATCCCTGGTTCTGAGTTGTCAGATGAGGATGTATTTGATCGTTTGGGGAGGGTCTTGAGTGGTGTGTCTGCTCTCCCTCCTTAGATTTTAGAGTATGATGCTGGAAATCCTCCTCCTCATGTTAGTGATCTTAGTTCATACCGACTTCTTTTTTACTAAGCTTTGCTGATAACTTGCTTTTTGTTTTTTGCTTAGGATTATGGTCACTCTTTTAGGCTTAACTTGCCTTTTGGGCCTGTTGCCTTTGTTACTGGTGAAGCTGCTGCTGAGGTTACTGTAGCTTCAGGCTCTTCTTCCAAGTTGATCTCTGGATTATGTAATACTGAAGGGTATGTACCGTATTCTCCTGATCCTCGGTTAGCTCAAGTCTTACTGGTTTCTAGGAAAAGGAAAGCTGAGTCTTCTGCTCAGCCTGCTCAACCTCCTCCTACTACTCGTCGTCGTTCTCCTCGCCCGTTCACCCCCACAGGTAACGTTATTGTAGGTGAGGTTTCTTGTTCATAGACGAGTTGTTTTGCCTATTTTGTTTCTTGATTGTCGTCCTATATTTGCTTTTCGTCAGGTGGCCAATACATCCCTCTTGATGAGGAATATTCTGATGACGATCCTCCTCTTATTCGCCATCCGTGAGTTTCTTTATTGTTTTTGTAACTTCTTTCTATATCCTTTCTCTTATTGTAGCGTTGTCTCAGTCGTAGGCCATCTGCTAGTCAACCTTCTGATGAAGCTGCTCCTATACCTTCGGCTATTCCACTTTCTTCTTCCTCGCTGCTTGATAACGATTTTTCTTTTGATATTCCCAAACTTTCTTTTGCTCAAGTTGCTGCTTCTTTCAGCAAATCAGTCAAGTAAGTCAATCCCCCTTTTTTTGTAGTGTTTAGGTCTTAGTTGTTTTTGCCTAATATTCCTGTTTTTTCTTTCCTTAGGCCTTCTTCTGATGTTTTTGCTTCATCCCGGGACGGTAGGGTTCTTTTATCCTGTTGATGAAGATTTTTTCTTTTTGCTTTTTTCTTAACTCTTCTTGTTTGGTTTTTGTAGGACTTTGTGCTCCTGATGCTGCCAACGTTGCTGGTGCTTCTGAATTTGTTGGTGCCTGTCCTACTGATGGTATGCCTCTTCTTGAGGTACCTGAGTTGAATATCTCGGACAAGGCTCCGATTTCTTCTTTGGTGGTTCCTTGTTTCTTCAAGGGCCAGAAGTTGAGCTCAGTCGAGTTGAGCGGGTCCAGAGGCTTGTTTCTTCTTGGAATGATCTATCAATGACTTTTGGAGCTGAGCTAAAGGTATTTGCTTTTATTTTTCTTCTTTGGTCACTTTGTTTGCCTTTTACTCTAATCTTTATCTTTCACAGGAGGTTTGTCCAGGGTTGACTGCTTCTTCCTCAGAAGTTCAATCAACTGCCACTCTTCAAGCTGATCTTGATAGGGTTCATCTTGAGCTATCCCAAGCTTGAGCTGCTTTGGAGCAGGAAAAAGTTTCTTCATCTGCTGTCCTCTCTGATTTGAAGGATAAGCTAGCTGGTAAGTATTTTTATATTTTCCCTAATTTTTGTGATTCTCTTTTTGATATTCTCTATTGTAGCGGTTGAACAAGTTTCGTTGACTTTGAATGAAGAGAAGAAAGACTTGTCCCTTCGTCTTGAGTCTTCAGAGAAGAAAACTGAAGCTGTGAGTTTAGTGATTGCTTATTGTCTTCTGTCTTTTTGTCGTTCTCATTCTTAGCTTTCTGAATTGTTCGTCTTTTCGAGCTTTTGAAGTCAGAGCAAGAGTTGCAGTCTCAGCTTCTGGGCGTTCATGAATGATATAAGTCTTTGTATACTGCTGTGAAGCCTGTCATAGCTGTCGTTTGTCATGAAGAAGATGCTAAAGAAGGCTTGAAGACCTTAATTCCTGCACTGCCTCCTCGTTTTCGAGAATTTGTGGAGAATGGGTTTGAGCACTGTATAAACAATGTTGTCTCTTTTGTTCGAGCCCTTGCTCCTGATGTGCCTTTGGACCGAATCCTTGAAGATCCGATGGACGCCGATCTCTTGGCGAGGTGGGAGCAATCAAAGCCTGAAGTCCAGGAGCTTTGTCGCAAGATATTTGGTCAAATGAAAGTGTTGCCTTCTTCTCCTTGATAGAAAACATTTACTTATCTTTGGATGATGGTCTTGTGATATACACTGAATGATACTTTTGCTTAATATATTGTCAGACTTCATCCTGATGTTGTGATGCTTTTTTTTTGCTTTGTCTGTAAATTGTCTTCTGGTCGACTTGCTTGTTGTCTTGATGAGTACTTTATTTTTCAGGTCTTGTGAGCTATTGTCGAGTTATTTTGATTGACGTTTGTAGTATCATGCCTTTGTCTTAGGCTTTGAAGATGCTTCTGGATTCCCGAGTTCTTTCTGGGTAGTATTATTGGTCTTTAAGCCTTGGTGACTATACTGAAGACATTGCTCATAGAATGCCTTATGCTTCTGAGCCAGGTTTTGTAGATCTTTGTCCTTGCGTTTTAATAATCTCCGAGTAGCTTTGAGGTAGTATTGTCATTCTGGACGAGTAGTTTCTGATATTGAAGTAGTAGATGTCACTTTCTGATATGATAGAATTCGGCTTGCAGTCTTTGTTGCGCCGAGTTTTGTGCTGCTCTCCAAGCAATCGTGTTGTGTCACTTTGTACAAGTGATTAACTTAGATGTCGTCGAGGTAGACTGATCTTCTTTGTTGCGCAGAGTAGTTTGATGTTTGTCATGCCGCCTCACGAAACGGTAGACTTGTAGATATATGAACCAGACTGTGCCGCTCATGGTGCAAAGCAGTCGGTTTGTCAAGTTGCCTCATGAAACAACTGACTTAGAATACTAGACAGTGCCGCTCTTGGTGCAAAGCTGTCAGCTTGTCATGCCGCCTCACGAAATGGTAGACTTATATATATGAACCAGATTGTGCCGCTCATGGTGCAAAACAGTCGGTTTGTCAAGTTGCCTCACGAAACAACTGACTTAAAATGCTAGACAGTGCCGCTCTTGGTGCAAAGCTGCCAGCTTGTCATGCCACCTCACGAAACAGTAGACTTATATATATATATGAACCAGACTGTGCCGCTCTTGGTGCAAAGCAGTCGGTTTGTCGGGTTGCCTCACAAAACAACCGACTTAAAAAATGCTAGACATTGCCGCTCTTGGTGCAAAGCTGTTAGCTTGTCATGCCGCCACATGAAATGGTAGACTTATATATATATGAACCAGACTGTGCCGCTCATGGTGCAAAGCAGTCGGTTTGTCAAGTTGCCTCACGAAACAACTGACTTAAAATACCGAACAGTGCCTCTCATTGTGTAAACTGTCGGTTTGTCATGCCGCCTTGTGTAACGGCCGACTTGTAGATCGTTTGTTTTTGAAGCCTTGTATCTTGTGTCTTTAGTTGTAAAATTTCTTGAGTTGGCTGATATGCCAAGTGTTGCTTAGCTGAATTTCGTCTTCTGTCATCAGCTCATATGCTCCGGGTTGTATTGCTGTCTTGATTATAAAAGGACCCTCCATGGGCTGAGTAGCTTATGTCTTCCTTCTTTTTTTTTGAATTAGCCGTAGTACCAAATCTCCTGGCTTTAAAGTTTTTGGATGCATGTTTCTGTCATAGTGTCTTCGTAGACCTTGTAAGTATCTTGTATTCTGTATTACCGAGCTGTTTCTTATTTCTTTGATCGTATCGATTTCTAACCGTCTTGTCTCTTCTGCTTCTCCTTCGTTGTATTGCTCAATTCGTGGTGATTGCCATATTAAGTCAACCGGTAATACGGCTTCTGACCCATACACCAAGAAGAAAGGTTAATGTCCTGTTGCTCTGCTGATTTGAGTTCTTAAACCTCATACCACTTTTGGTAATTCTTCTATCCATTTACCTCCGTAGTCTTTTAAGTCTTCATATAGTCTTGGTTTTAGTCCTTGTAATAATAGCTCATTGGCTCTTTCAACTTGTCTATTTGCTTGGGGGTGAGCTACTGATGCATAGTCTATCTCTATTCCGCAGTCTCTTGCCCAATATTGAAATTCCTTTGCTGTAAACGGTGACCCAAGGTCTGTAATTATTCAGTTGGACATCCCAAATTTGTGCATGATGTCTTGTATGAATTCTGTTGCTTTTTCTGCACTGTATTTGACTAGTGGTTTGTACTCAATCCATTTGGTGAATTTATCTACTGCCACGAATATGTATTCAAATCCTCCTTTTGCTTTCTTGAGGGGTCCGACTTGATCTAGCCCCCAGCATAAGAAAGGTCATGCTAGTGGTATGGAGATTAGATTGTGTGCTGGCACGTGTGACTGTCTTGCAAACATTTGACAACTTTTGCATGTTCTGACTAATTGTTCTGCATCCTTAAGTGTCGTTAACCAATAGAATCCACTTCTGAATGCTTTACCGATTAATGTTCTAGATGATGCATGATTTCCACAACATCCCGAATGGATTTCTTCCAATATCTCTTTTCCTTCTTGTGTAGATACGCATTTCAATAGTACTCCAGAAGATGCTGCTCTCTTGTATAGTTTGTCTTTTACGAGGATGTATGTTTTGCTCTTCCTTATAACCCTTGTTGCTTCTGCTTTGTCACCGGGTAGTTTGTTTTCACTTTTATAATCGATGTATGGTTGCCTCCAATCGCTGTCTACTGTGAGGATTTGTCTTGAGGCATCGGGTTCTTTTATCTTGTCTATGTCCATCGGGCCTTCTTTTTGTTTATTGATTTCCTGGATTGATGGTTTTGCGAGTTCTTCCATGAATATCCCAGGTGGTACCTTTGCTCTATCTGATCCCAATTTAGATAAGATATCTGCTGCCACATTTGAATCTCTTAAGACGTGATGGATTTCTAGTCTCTCAAAGTTCTTCTCGAGTTTTCTTACTTCTGCACAGTATGCGTCCATGTTGTTTTTTGTGCAATCCCACTGTTTGTTTACTTGATTGATTACTACCGCCGAATCTTCATATGCGAGGATTCTTTTGATTCCCAGGGTAGTTGCTACTTTTAACCCATGTATGAGAGCTTCGTATTCTGCTTCATTATTCATTGCTTGCCATAATATCTGTAGCACATACTTTAATTGTCTTCCTTCTGGGGAAATCAGTAGCACACCTGCTCCTGCCCCTCCAAGCTTCAGAGAACCATCGAAGTACATCTTCCAGTGGTCCCGTATTGGCTCGGGTTCTTTTTGTGCGATTTCTGTCCATTCAACGATGAAGTCAGGTAATATCTGTGACTTGATTGCTGTTCTTGGTTTGAAGTCTATATTTAGAGATCCGAGTTCTACTGCCCATTTTGATATTCCGCCTGTGGCGTCTTTGTTTCTGAGTATGTCTTGTAATGGAAAGTTGGTTGCTACTGTTACTTTGTGCTCGTGGAAATAATACTACCGGATACCTGAGAATAGGGTACCCCAACTTCATACTTCGCGAAGACAAAATCATCCCCGGGAGCCCCTCCGACTCGCCCGAGCCAGGACGTTCATGCTCGAACCAGTATAAACCTTGTGTTCTCCGGGCGTAACCATCCGATCTCCGACATGCTTAGAAATTTACTCGTTGGCTGTCTAGACCCCGCTATTTTAGACACCGACAGTTGGCGCGCCAGGTAGGGGGCTTTGCGTGTCACCCGTATTTTCGAGTATCGGATGGCTTCTCGCCACACTGATTTTTCTCCGGGCTCCATTGTTCGTTTTGGTAGCCTGGACTTCCAGTGCCACGGGCAGGGGGACAACCTAGTCCTCTGTCGCCCTATGGCTTCCTCCGAGGTAGCCGTGGACGCCATCTCGGCATCCATGGCCCACCTCAACCTGCCTCCCTCCGGGGAGCAAGTCGCTTACAGGACAGCCGTCCAGCGGGCCGACTATCCACGGTTCGAGCGCCAGCTCGACACGCTGATGGGACCCCAGCCGACCTAGGAGTCCCTGCACAACCTCTACAGCGCGTTCGCCAATGTGACGGCGCAGCTCGCGGGAGGACAACCGCTCTCTCCCGGGCACATTGAAGCGCCCGCTCCGGAGGCACTACCGTTCGGCATGAGGAATGCCACCGCGTCTTATTCGGAGATGGTGGCCGCACTGTTCCAGGCTGACCCTGCGGAAGGGACACGCATCGGGCTTGCGTCTCACCACCCCCGGCCCGTCTCCGATCTCCTCACAAGTTCCGAGGCCACCTCCTGCGCCAACTCTAGCCGTGGGAGCGTTGATCCCTGGGACCCCCTGGACTTCGATGGTTTGGGGGATAAGGAGGCCTTCTACAGTTTTCTTCACGCCAGCGATTACCTGCTCGACTCCAGCTCGAGTGACCGCAACGAGGGTCGTGGCCGCGAGTGCTTCATGTGCGACACGTCGCCACCTGGAGCCGCTATCGACCCCACCCTCATCGACGACGGGGACGACGATGGCGACGACGTCCACACTCCCGTACACGAGATGGGTGCTCCGGCACCCCAGCCACGGCCCGATCCGCAGCCTTCGGATCTCTGGCAGCGGCAGCTTCATGACCTCCGCGACATGGAGCAGCAGCTCGTGGAGCGCCAGCGAAGGGTGACGTTCGAGCGCGAAAAGCTCGAACGTGAAGCCGCCAGGGGCCCCGCAAAGCCTCGCGCTCGCAGGGACGCCCGAACGGTACACCAGCGCATCATCAACGACGAAAACGGTACGCCGCAGTTCATGCGGGCGAGCCAGAACATCGCGGCAGCAAGGATGCTGCTCCGCAATCTTCTGGTCTCAGATGCTCCCGATGGGAAGCTCGCTCACGATGAGCTGAGGACCCTTCTAGAGCGAGCCGCGACACAACAGGCCGAGAGCTCCGCGTCGCAGAGGCGCGGGCTCAGCACCGGCCATCCAACCGGCCCGGCACCCAACGACCGCAAGGGGTCGGTCCACCCAGATCCCGCACCGGCTGAACGCCGGCGTCCAACGGTGCATGCTCGCGTAGGCGAAAAGCGAGACGTGCGCGACACGCTTGACGCGCGCAAGCAGGCCAAGCAGGATGGTGCCAGCAGAGGCTACCACGTCTGCCGCGGGGGCCAGTATGAAAGCGACGAGGACTGACCTCCTACACCGGAGCCGCCGGGCCCCTTGGCGTTCATTCGCTGCATCCGCCGTGCACCATTCCCGCATCTGTTCCGGCAACCAACCAACATCGTCCGGTACTCCGGGGAAACGAACCCCGAGCTCTGGCTCGACGACTACCGCCTTGCCTGTCAGGCCGGTGGCACAGACGATGATGATTTCATCATCCGCAGCTTGCCTCTCCACCTTTCGGACTCGACTCGCACGTGGCTCGAGCATTTGCCTCCCAACACTATCGACGGGTGGTGTTCCCTACGACAAGCCTTTATAGGGAATTTTCAAGGCACCTACACCCGCCCAGGCAACCCCGGGGACCTCCGCAGCTGCAGGCAGAAGGCCGACGAGTCCCTCCGGGACTACATCCGTCGCTTCTCCTAGCAGTGCACAAAGCTCCCGACCTTAGCCGACGCGGATGTGGTTGGGGCGTTCCTTGCGGGCACCACCTACAAGCAGCTGGTCCACGAGCTAGGCCGCAGCAACCCTCGCACCACCGAGTGACTCCTTGACATTGCCACTAGCTATGCGTCAGGTGAGGAGGCGGTCGGTGCAATCTTCTACCCCGACAAGGGGAAGGGCAAAGAAGTGGAGACCGCCGGCGAAGGTGGCTCGAACCGTGCCCAGAACAAGAACAAGAGGAAGGGCAGGCTGGAGCGCGACAGTGGTGACAACGTGGTCACGGCGACAGACCACAAGGCTCCCCGGCCCCAGGGCGGCAAGAAGGGGGGCAAGTTCGACGACATTCTCACCAAGCCATGCCCGTACCACAATGGTCTGGTCAAGCACACACTCCAGGAGTGTGAGATCATGGCTAGGTACTTCAAGGCCATCCCCGACAAGGATGACCCGAAGCAGCCAGATGGTCAGGACGGGGATGGGGGTCACGATGACTCCTACCCCCATGTAAGCAAGTGCCTCATGATCTTCGAGGGCTCGGAGGCCTACGGCTGCAAATGTCGGCACAAGCGGGAGCGGCATGAGGTCTTCGCCGCTGCCCCGGCAACTCCAGCCTTCCTCGATTCGTCGGAGTCCGACATCACGTTCGGGCGAGACGATCACCCGAGCCACGTTCCCCACCCGGGCCGTTACCCACTCGTCATGGACCCAATCATAGGGAACGTGCGCTTCACCAAGGTACTGATGGACGGAGGCAGCAGCCTCAACATCATGTACTTCAACGCTTTCGAGGCCCTCGACCTGCGAAGGGAGAGGGTCCGATCCTCGGGGGCTCCTTTCCAGGGAATCGTCCCCGGAAGACAGACGGTACCCTTGGGGCAGATCGACCTACCCATCACGTTCGGGGAGCCGGACAACTTTCGGAGCGAGGTCCTTACCTTTGAGGTGGTGGCCTACCGCGGGACCTACCACGCGGTGTTGGGAAGGCATGCTACGCGAAGTTCATGGCCATCCCCAACTACACCTACCTCAAGCTCAAGATGTCGGGACCGTGCGGCATCATCACAGTCACCTCCGACTTCAAGGTGGCGTACCAGTGCGAGGTGGACTGCTACGAGAACGCCATGGCGGAAGTGCGCAGCCAGGAGCTGGTGGCGGCGATCGAGGCCGCTGACAAGATGGACGTCGACCCATAGAGCGCGAGGAGCTCGGACGCCCATAGCACCAACAGCTATGTCATTTATCTACCTTTACGAAGTATTCCAACACATTGTACATACGCATGTAATCTTCTATAAGCAAATAGTTCGAGGAATAAAAACTGGGAACTCTCGGACCAATCGCTTAGCAAGGTGCACTACCGGCGCACGCCAGAGCGCACCTCGCTCGGGGGCTGGGAAGGGGGAACCCCGTGCTTTTTCTCTCCAAAAACTTTTGCACGCGAAACATCCACGCCTTTTCCCGCTGAACAAAAACTTCGTCTTCCCCGACCAAGGAGAAAGTCTCACCGGACCGCGACAACGGGCCGTGAAGTACTCCGACTCCCCGGAGCCAAGTACTTCCACGGACTGCCCATTCGAGCAGATCGAATCTCTTATCAGGAAAGGCAAAGCAAGTAGGACAAAACGGGAAAGACGCGGAAACTAGAAAACAAGCAAACTTAAGAGCAAGCTCGCTAAGGAGCAATAGAAATTTGTCCAAAAGCCCACCAGGGCGCATCGTACCGAGGATAACCTAAATTGTTTGTTACAAGGGCACTCGGCCCTGATCACTGACCACGCAGGGTCACTCTTCCGGCGGCGGAAACACTTTGTCTTCGAGCTTGGCGGCCAGGGTCGTTGCGGGCTCCTCTGCGGCGGCATCAATCCGGTCGAGCAGATCCTCCGGGGCGTCCAAGGGGTAACCCTCGCTGATGAGCGTAGGAGTCACCGCGTCGTAGAGGCAGGCGGCGATCGCCATCGTGCGATGGACCCCGATGCGCAGTGCCTCCCGGATCCACACTTCGCCTCGCTCCCAGAGCAGGCCGACGCGGGTCCTAGCTGCCTTCGGACCACCCTCGACAGTTGGCACGCTGAAGAGGTCACACGCGCCGTGCACGGCCTCGCGCAACGCTTGCGACTCCTGCGCACCAGCACACAGCTCTGGGACGACAAGAAGGAAGACTCAACATTCAAGCAAAAAGGTATATCACACTAGGACAAATGGACAGAGGAGGGAAACGTACCTCCATTCTCCATTTCCAGGCCATGGACCGTCGCACGGAGCTGTGAGGCGGCATCGTCAGCTCGCCGACCTGGGTGGAGAACGCAAGGATCCTCCGATCGGCTTCGGCGCTGCGCTCCTACGCCCGGGCCGAGAGATCCTCCAAGCGGGCCACGGCATCGTCACGTTCCCAGCGGTTGTTGTCATGCTGGAACCGCATGGTGTTGTGCTCCTCCTCCATGGAGTCCAACGCCGAGACGGCCTGGCGCCACGCCTCCGCCTCAGCATTACGCTAGGCGGTCAGGCGCTCAACTTCAGCCTGACGCGCCGCGCGCTCGTCCGCAAGCATCTTGCGGATGACCTCAGCATCAGCGCGAGCCTCGTCACGCTCTCGCCCGATCCGCTCAAGGTCAGCGGCGCCACGCTGTGTCGACGCCTGGGCATCCACCGCCCTTGTTTCCGCGGCCCTTAGCTGCCCCTCCAAGTCCTCCGCATGACGGCGGGTCGCCACGAGCTCTTCGACCACGTTGGCCTCCCCAGGGGACGTCCATGACCCAGGGTCCCACCGACCGAGCTCGCGATGGAGGAACTCGGACTTCCCGGCGCTCATCGCCATCAGGACCTGCACGAATGAAAAAGTCATACAATCATCAACAACAAAAAAGCAACACTTACGGTCGGGCAGCCCCCTACATTGCCATGGTGAGTGAAGTCCTCACGGAGCGTCGCGACGACCCTCTGGAACAACTCCACTGCGCGCGCCACGAGGTGATCATGCTCCTGAAGGGAGGCGGTCACGCGGTTCTAGTGCCGGAGCTCGCGCCGGTCATCCAGCACGAATAATGGCTCCCCCTGGTCCTCCCGATTGACCCACGCGATCGGGTCGCTGTCCCCGAAAGCACGGTGGTTGAGACCCAGCCGACGTAGCACCCCAGGGGCAGCGTTCCCCCCAACGCCAGGTCGCGCTGGACTGGAAGGGGACGGCCTTTGCCGCACGAGCGGCCGCCACCTCTTCCTCAGTGAAGGACCGGGGGACCCTGTCCCAGGCCAGCATGTTGGGAGGAAGGGGACTGCCCATAGGCCCCTCCTCGCTCGCCCCGATCGCCGTGACCTCGCTCCCCGGCACCATGACCGTGACATCTGTGGCCCCGTCCGCACCATCAGGGGCGCCCCCAACGGCTTCGCCCGCCGCGAGCACGACCGCGGCGCCTCCGCCGCCGTGGCCGGCGAAGCCTCCTCGAACTCAATGGCCATGGCATCACCCAGGTCGTCCTCCTCCCCGGAGTCGTCAACAGTCACAGGGCCGGCCTCCGCGGGAGTCGGCAGCGCCTCGCCGCCGAAGACGGCGTCGTCCCGACCCTGCTCGCCTCCGGACCTGGCGCCACTCGCCAGGTCAGGGACCGGGGCGGCGCCGCTCTGTCCCTCGCCGATGGTCGACGCCCACCGGCGCAGCCTCTTCCAGCCCGCGTGAGCGGTGCCTCCAACCCTGAGATGCCCATCACGTGCGGTCAAGCGCAAGCTAACTCCTTTCTTCATCGAAAAACTAAGAAGGACATCAAATATCACAGACTTACCACGGGGAGAAGACGCGGACGCGTTTCCGCTTCGGCTCCGCCGCGCCGTGACTAGCAGTGCCCGAACCACCGCTTCCCTCACCCCCCTCGGAAGGGGTGGAACGGGGAGCGTCCGGGGTGCCGCGCGCAACGCCACTCCCGGATCCCTCGGGGGTTAGGTGTGCCCCGAGTGTTCTCACTGGGGACACCTCCATCGTCGGCGTCGCCCCGGCAGAATGAGGCAGTGCCCCGGCCGCCAAGAGTGCCGGCAACACCTCAGACAAAGGACGTCTGTCCTCATCGGCATCATCATCGTCGTCCTCCCCAACGTCCTTCCAGTCCAGGTCCGCCGGCTGCGGCGGGACCCAGCTCATGTTCGCCACGCCTTGCCCTGGAGCAGGAAGAGGCGCGGCCACATGGCGAGCCATCGAATGGGGCCTCTGCAGAAGAAGGATAGGCGGCACGCGAATTGGTACCACCAAATAAAGGAAGCACGGGGAAAAGACAGTACAACGCGATCTCGACTTACCAGCTCGACGAAGTTGAGTTCAGGGAGCATCAGCGGACAACGGTAGATGCCATCTTCGTTTAGGGCATCCCCAAGCAGCCTCCGGGCGGCGTCGACCGCTTCCTCAAGGCTCAGGTCTGCCTCAGCCATGGCGGATCCCTCACGCGATGCCCCGGGCACCATCTCGTGCAGCCAGCGCTCCCTATCCATGAGTGGGAGCACCCGACGCTGCAGGAATTGCGCAACGACCCCCGAAAGGTTCAGCTCCTGGTCACGGAGCCGCGTCAAGCTGCGGAGATAAGGCGCTATCCCCGCGAGCTCCCACTGGGTCAGGTTGTCGTTCTAGCTGGGGAGCTCCTCGGTGAAGCGTCGGCTCGTGTATACCAGGAGCGGCGCATCGAGGTGATTCCGAATGTAGAACCACTGCGGGTGCCACCCCCGGTTGGACGAGCTCGTTCGTGCCGGCATGTAGAGATGCGAGTGGGAAGAACGGAGGCTCATAGCGCACCCTCCGCTCGGCGCCACCCATCTCGTCCCTCCAGAATAAAGGAGGAACACCGTCGCCTTGAAGAAGAACCTCCACAGGGCAAAATCCGTCTCCGTCACCAACATCCCCTCCGACATGGCTGCAATGGCCGCGAGGTGGAGGACGGAGTTGGGATTGAGATTGTGGAGCTCAATCCCATAGTGATGGAGGATTCCACAGAAAAAGCAGGATGACGACGTCCCAAACCCGCGCTCGTGGAACGGAAGAAAGGAGACCACATACCCCTCCAGCGGGTCCGGTGTATCGGCGCGGTGGGGACAATCCACTCCACGTTGTTGTTGGCGGAGAGCTCGGGGCGCAGCAGCCCCATGTCCACCAGCTCGAGCGCTCGCTCGTATTCGGCCTCACAACGGGGCCAACTTCTCTCCGGATGTTCTCTGGCCATGAGGGGCACTCCTGAAGAACGAATGGCGGAGCGGCAGATGACAAGGCTAAGGCGGTAACACAGTGCCACAATCCCTAGATGCAAGGGGAAGCGACGCGAACAGGAGACGAAGAGGGCGAACCGATCGGACTCAGGACGAGGTGGCGCGGCGCGCGGACATTTATAAGGGGCTGGAAGACGGAGAGACGCCTCCGCGGCCCGCCACGTGCATGACCCCACGTCTCAAGTCGCTTTAGATGCGGCCGCTCGGTTATGTCGCTTCCACTGCTCGCGGGGATATCGGGAGCCGCACGCACTGCAGCAGGTAATTGACATCTCTCGTTTTTTTCCCTCATTTCGATTCGCATCTCGTATCCGTCATCATTGCAGGATTCATCCCGGGCCCACCACGCCGCACGCATAAATCTTCTGCTACGCATCCCTGTCCAAGGCACACGCCTCTCAAGCGCAAGCGCATCTCGGAAGAGCCTCCGACTCGTCCGAGCTCGGCCGATGTGCGCGAAGGCCGGAGGCACGCACACGTGGCGCAACCAGCGGCGACGGCCCATGGGCCCAGGTAAGATAAAGGGATAGGGGCTATAGACGCCCCAACGACCCGTTACGGTCTAGAGATACAGAGGCCACCCCATCGGGGGTCGAAACGGCCGACTCAGGACATTACAGCGAGGGGCGAATAGGGAATGGACACACTAGCGGTCATTAGTC
This sequence comes from Microstegium vimineum, assembly GCA_022036555.1. Classification (NCBI taxonomy): domain Eukaryota; kingdom Viridiplantae; phylum Streptophyta; class Magnoliopsida; order Poales; family Poaceae; genus Microstegium; species Microstegium vimineum. The sequence continues at coordinate 19,137,928 of CM039119.1, forward strand.
TGGCAATCGGATGCTAAGGTCATTCCCAGATTTCGTATTTGAGTCCGTTTTTACGGATGATTGGTTCATGGTATTCCTATCGAAGGAAGGCAACAGGCCCCCGGGACCCATCGAACGGACCCGGTTACTAGATGAAACCGATTTGGGGTGAGCCACGACATGGGCCACGAGCCGGAACCCTAGCGAACGGGAACCGGACACCCCACTCAGATTTGCCTGCTATTAACTCGACGAGCAATGATGGTTCGTCCGCCTCGAGGATAGCATGGTTCGGCTCATATTCCCCCTTCTCGCGGAGAGATGCGCGGGGAACGAACAAAAAGACGACACAGACCCGAGATGATTTTCTTCACAACGGGTAAAGACTCGGGGGCTGGCGTCGCACCACGGGGCAAGCCTCACGCGTAAGAGGTCCGAACAGGTAAACACGAAAACAAACACATTTCATTTCATGTATATGTGCTTACATTAATCCTTGCAGGGTTTACACGCTTACATGCTTTCTAAGAAGCTACGGGGGCTGAGCCCAATCATCAGACACAAAAAACACGAAAACGTTTACAAGGTGGGCTGAAGGGAAATCCCCGGCTGAAAGGCCAAAAGCTAGAAAAACTACGTAGATGCCCACGGTAAGGGCACCGCCGCCCGACACCTGTATTATCCAGGTCAGGAAACCCAGCCGCGGGGCCCAGGGAATGCATGCCTGGTCGCCAGGACCGCGTCGGACGGCGGCGTCGCGACCCACCGGTCACCCTGACCCGACATGTTGCAGTTGTGGGAGAACAGCGGCAACCTTGTCTTCGCGGAACCTCGGGTCGCGACGGTGTTGCTCCCTCTCCCGGAGTTGGTTGGGCGCTTTCCAGCCGCTCCATGGTCGAGGACGCCGGCGGCAAGCGACTCCGAGTCCGCCATACACTGGCAGACCCGAGTCCGCAAACCCTGCCGACGGCGACATCGGCATCAACCAACAGACAAGGATGAGCCAACCCCTGGGACCAAGCAGGCGAACCGCCATGGCTTTCCCAGTGGGCACATCCTTGGCTGCCCTCCGGGAAGGGATGGCACGCCACCACTCCCCAAAAGCGGAGAGCAGGATCCATCTGGCGAACGGATGGACTCAACACCTTCCGCCCTTAGGGGCGATGCGTGCAGGGGGTGGTGACAACCTCCCGGCTCACCGGCGGTCAGAGTAAGAGAGAGCCCTGCGCACCTCGCAGAGCTTCCTCTGATCTCCGCCACCGGCCGGGAGGGGACATCCGCACCCCTAACGCAGAACTTCCTCTGATCTCGGTGCGCTCTCAGAAAGACTGCTCGCTAGGGCGGTTCGAGGGTGTCTCCAACGAGGCCTCGGGGGAAGAAGATGGGACGTGCCATGAGGCGGGATTGTGTGCCTCACCCCGCAAAGGGGTCGTCCCTATTTATAACTGTCGGGGCGCTCGGGCGACAGCCGGCCCGCAAAGGCTGCACCACTCGCCCCCCCCCCCAATTAAACCGCACTACACACCAGCGCCGGTTTCTGAGGGAACATAGCAGGGCCATAAATGACCGAACAGTCCCAAGGTCTAGAGCTTGCCATTCAGAGTTTGACCGGCCGGGAGCAACGCCCTGCGCCGCACCCCGATGGAAAATCACGGCGCGCCCGTGTTGGACCGACAAGGGGCAACGTCAGGTGACCGCACGGCATCGACCCGTCCACTTGACTTCGCAATCGAGTGACAACACAGAATAGTGCTGATTCGTCACTTTAGGACGCGTCAGCCCAAGTACCATAGTACACCCCCAGCGGGGCTGGCGTGCAAGCAAGATTTTGATCCCGTACGAGCAGGGCAGTCCTCTTCCGCTCCTCACCTCTTGAGTGGGGCAAAAGGACAAACGCTGCAGACTAGATCGAGTAAGCCCTTAGAAGAAAAATATTTCTCCTAAGGCCTCGGGGGCTACACCCACCGAAATCCAAAAACATAACCAAACACCATAAGCACTCTCGGAAGTCTCCGGTGTAGTCCATCACTACATCGCAGGCTCGGGGGCTACTGTCGGATTCCTGAGAATAGGGTACCCCAAATTCATACTTCGCGAAGACAAAATCATCCCCGGGAGCCCCTCCGACTCGCCCTAACCAGGATGACGTCGTCACTCCCGGGGACACATCGCCTTAGCCAAACCGAGTAAGGCAGCGACACCTCCTCGGAGGGCCTTCCGCTCCGTCCGAGCTTGGGTGACGTCGTCCGCGACGCCATCGACCCTCGGGGGCCTCTCCGCCTCGCCCGAGCCAGGGCAAAGCCTGCCCCAAAACTGGCTAAGGCAACAACACTCCCTCGGAGGACCATCCGCCCCATCCGAGCTGGGATGACGTCATCTGTGACACCGTTTGCCCTCGGGGGCTCTTCCACCTCGTTCGAGGGTAGGAAACGTCATCCGTGACATCGCTTGCCCTCGGAGGCTTCCCCAATCCACGGTGTATTTTAGCCCGTACTCAAAAGGTCCACAGCGCAGACTCGTCCTTGGGGATGGGGGTTAAAGACATGGATCGCCATGCCTTCCCCTGTAGAACCCTTGCGGTACAAGCTCCAGTACCACCGAGTGACATTCGCCATCCCTCTGACGGACAACCGAATAGGAATTGAGACGTACTCGTCCCTGTATGACGGAACACAGGGGTGTCGAGCCTTGTTCTGCCAACCTCTACCCATGCCCACATATGACAACAGGAGCGCCACCAAGTACAAGGCGCGTGGCTACAGTTGCATCAAGAACGAACAGGACCAGGAGCGCGCTAACAAGCGAAGCCTTCCCCGGGAAGTAAGGGGAACAGAAGCCCGGAGCGTCCTCCAAATCAACAGCCTACACCAAACTCACGTTTCCTCTCTCTCTCTATTGTACTCCTCCATCTCTCCATACATATAAAGGGGGGAGAATGGACCTCCAATCTCGCTCTCTCGACTCTCTCTGAACTCATTCACACACACTCATACTAGCATCCACGCGAGCTCCCACAACGAACCTTGAATCGCATACGCACGAGACTTGGGAACCCGCTTCCCTCTCTCACCAAAGCTTGTAGCTCCCCCTACGAGCTCTCCTACGCTCGGTAACACGACCTCAGCAGCAAACTGGACGTAGGGCGTTCGTGCCCGAACCAGTATAAACCTTGTGTTCTCCGGGCGTAACCATCCGGGCTCCAACACGCTTAGAAATTTACTCGTTGGCTGTCTAGACCCGCCATTTTAGAAACCGACAAATGCCTCTGTTTTCTTGATGATATGAGTACTGCATATAGTAGTTTCTATACGTGTGGGTATCTGACTTTTGACTCTGTGAGTACTTCGCTGATGTAGTATACTGGTCTCTACACTTTGTAGGTGTGTCCGGGTTCTTCTCTTTCCACGATGACTGCTGCACTTACTACGTTTTTTGTTGCCGTGATATATAGCATCATATCCTCCTTATTTTTTGGCGGTGTCATTACTGGAGACGATGATAAATATTCTTTTAAGGTGACTGGTAAGGTGATTTGTCCCAATGGTATGGAAGCTTTTCCGGGTATTATCCCGTAGAAGAGAATACTTGTTGGTGTGATCATGTCTTCATAGTTCAAATTCATCTTCCTCAGGGTATCTGCGAATATTATGTTTAGTCCTGCTCCTCCATCAATAAGTACTTTAGATACTGCTACCCCCGCTATTGTTGGTCCCAATACTAGGGGATAGTAGCCAGCATTTGCTGCACTTGTCCATTGATCTTCTCTTGTAAACTGGATTGGGTATTCTGACCAATCTAGATATCTTGGGGTAGTTGGTTCTCCTGCCATAATGGTTCTATGTGCTAGCTTTTCTTGTCTCTTGTTTCTTGCATATGACGCTCCAGAAAAGATTACTGCTATTTGTCGTTGAGGTTCTTGATAATTCCCCTCTGCTTTCTTTGTATCCTTCCCAGATTCATTTGTTCTCTGTTCTGAGTTTTTTGCTCGTGTCTCTTCTTTCTTTGTGAATTTTCATTGAAAGGTGTCGCATTCGACTAGTTTGTGGCCTACGTAAGGATGTATGTAACAGGGTAAGTCTTCTATTCTTTCTGCTGGCCTTTTTGCATAGTTGTTGCCATGGTAGTTGTTGTTTGAGTATCTGTTGTTTCTGTTGTTGTTGTAATTGTTGTTATATCCTCCTTTACCATTATCGTTAAACCTTCTTTTGTTGTCTGTTGCTGCTACCATGTTGTCTTGTCTTGGCCTTTTATCACTTGGTCTGAAATCTGGTCTTTTGTTTTCATGAGAATCTCGGGTGAATCTGTGTCGAGTTCTTTCTTCTGATGATATCATCTTTTCGACAGCTCTTTTGAAGTCTTCGTTAGATCTCGGATTTTCGTTGAAGTAATCTTTGAACTGCCAATTTGCTATGATTCCGTCTGCAAATGTTTCTATTACTTCTCTGTCGGTGATGTCGTGTATTTGAGCTCTGAGTTCTCCAAACCTTCAATATTATTCCCTTAGTGTTTCTTCTCATCTCTGTTTTACATTCTTCAATTCTGCTACTGTCATGGGATGTGTTATTATCCCTGCAAAGTTGTTACAGAAGGCTTCTTGCAAATCTTCCCAATATTTGATTGATCTTGGTTTTAACTTGTCAAACCATTGCAAAGGCATGGCTTCGAGTGCCATTGGGAAGTATAAGGCTTTGATGTCATTGTTTCCTCCTACGAGTTCGATGGATTAGGAATATACTCTTATCCATTGTCTGGGTTCCACTTTTCCATTGTATTTGGAGTGGTTTGCAGGTTTGAATTTGTGTGGTAATTTCAACGTCTACAGTCTTCCTGCAAAGCATGGGAATCTGTCGTATTGTTCTGTTCTGTTGAAGTCTGGTGACCAATCTCTTCGGTAATAATCCCTGTCCCCCTGTATTCGGATTCACCATAGTCTTTCGGATAATGCTGGCCCCAGTCTGGGCCGTTTTGTTTTACCAATCCGAGATGTTGTTCCTATCTTTCTGATGGTTGTGGTATCTCTGTTTTCCCCAGTGTGTGAAATATTGATTTCTTGGGTGGTTGTTCCTCATGTTTTTCTCCTTGTCCTTCTTGAGGTGTGTTGTCGTTGGGTTGTTTATTGGGGTCTCCGTCTTGTTTTATTGGCTCGTCTGTGATTCTTTCCTCTTTAGTGAGGATGTTTAGTTCTTTCGTTAGTTCCTCGATTCTTTCTCTCTTTGTATTCCTCATGGATTCTCTTTCTGCCTTCTTCTTGTTGTATTCTGTTAATTCCGCTTTGTATTTGTTTCAGATTTGTTTTCTCTGGGCAGCTCGATTTCTTCTTCCTGCTCTAGCCTTGTTCTTTTTCAGTCTTGCAGCCTTGTGATCATTGGTCTCATTGTCATCGTCTTCCTCATCATCCGATATATCCCCTTCCGATTCATCTGATGATTTTAAATCGGGTATTTGTGGTGGTTCTAGGTAAGGTTCTAGCTCCGCCATGTATATCGTATGTGCCTTCCGAGTTCTTTTTATTTGTTGGCTTCTACTTCTTGTCTCACATGATGATCCTTGGTAAAGTCTGAGTTCTTTTCTTATTTGGAACGGTAGTCCTGTACCTTGGCCTTGAATTTTCGGGGATTGGTTTGGCCAATGTACGATACATCCTTCTGGAGTTGTTGACATGATCATTCCTTCTTGAGCGCCTTTCAGAGTTATGCTCCTTGTCATCCTCTTTCAAAAAAATTTCTCGTGTGTGGATGCGGAATTATGCAGTCCGTATGGAACCGAGTACTTGATTGTCTCCGAGTTGTTCCTGCTTATGGATTGGTTGTGTATTCCGACTTGGTTGGTGCTTAGTCTTTCCGTGTTGGTCTTGGAGTCGGTATATGGTGAAGTCTCCTTCTCCGAGTCAGTTTCATATCCATCTTCATCTGTTGGTCTGGTTGGTTTCAAAATTGTGAGTTTTTGGGTCTTTTGATTTAGTTCTTGAAGATCTTGATCAACTCCTTCTTCTTCTTGGAGTTGGCTTTGAATCTTTCCGTCACCATTGATCTTGCAGATCCACGATCCGAAGAAAAATGTTGATTCCATCGATTCTGTCATCTTGAGGTCATGGTCCACCAAGCTTTCGAGAAAAAATTCGCCGAAAGCCCCTACCTGGCGCGCCAGCTGTTGATGTTTTACCACCGATAGGTTGTCACGGGGTTACCCGAGACAGTAGTTCGTGCCTCGGCGAATAGTGAAACCTTGGTGGTTGGACACGCAGAGACACACAGTTTATACTGGTTCAGGCCCTCGACACGGTCGAGTAATAACCCTACGTCCAGTTGAGTCGCTTGTTATTGCTCTGATCTTGTAGTACAAGGTGTCGTGCGTCGCTCTATGTATCGGGTGTCACGTAGTATGTTCAGATGTTTTTCGGGTGGTGCCCTCACCAACCCTTTATAGTCCAGGGTCTGGCTGAGGATTGCTCTACTCCTACTCGGTTACAAACTTAGAGTCCTAAGATGCGCTTCGGTCTTGTCGTCTTTACCGAGTAGAATTTGGTTTCGTTCGTCTGCCTTCCTTCATAGGCCGAGAGGAAATAGGCCCAAAGCTCAGGTAAGCCGGTCTATGGGTACCCTATAGGATATCCCATCGACAAACTCTCACAAGAATGCAATTGAAGCAAAGAGAGATGAGTTGGGGCCTTCTCAAGCAAGCACAATATGTGAGAATGAAAGGGGGGGTGCAAGAGAGTGCCCTTGGGCCGGCCAAAACAAATATATAGCAACCACAAAGCAACTAGCCGTTTTGCCCCTTGATCTCGGTTTCCTGAGTGCCTTCTGACTCTGCGTAGAGAGGGGGTCCGGACTATTGGCTGCGCGTCCGGACCTGCCTCAGTTTGAATTCGCCCGTTGGCGCCTTCTTCTGGCATTGACACGTAGCTCCGGACACTTTGCACAGTGAGGCTCCGAACCATCGTCGCTTGCGTCCGGACCTTGAGCAGAGACGGTCCAGAGAGCACCAAACGCTCGGACGGTTGTCCGGAGTCCACTGTCTGGACAACACCTTGCGTCCGGACCCAGTCCAAAGAGGGTCCAGTAAGCTCCAAACCTTCGGACGCTCGTCCGGAGTCCACCGTCCAGACCTTGATCACCGTCTCTCCACAGAAGGCCGAGGCTAGGGTATGCCTCCGAACGCGTGTGCGATTGTCCGAACCATGCATACCAAGCATCCAGACCTCTGTCCGTAGCTTTGTTGCTTGCCATACCAAGTTGCCTTTTCTTCTCCAAGTCTCCATATGCTAACAAAAGGTATTCCAAACACTTGAGCTCATGTGTTAGCCTTTATATCATATTATCTTGGACTTTATTTCATTTCTTTGTCACTTAGGTTCATTTTAGATATGCAATGCAAAACCTAGTGGCACATGATAACCGCAATCGACATGAATTTTCCCTTCTTGATAGTACGACTATCTATCCTAAATGTGATCACACTCTCTATAGTGTCTTGATCACTAAACCAAAAATGGCTCCTATGTTATACCTTTGCCTTGAACCCTTTTTTGTTTTTCTCTTTCTTCTTTTCCTTGTCCATGGAGCACTTGATCCATCATGATCCTTCATCTAGCTCCACTTGTCAAGTTAGATCACCCTAGCTAGATCACATGCTTAAGACATAGGGTTAGTCCATAGGTTTCATCAATTAATCAAAAACAAACTTGGGCTTTCACACCCCCTGCGTGAGCTTAGCCGATCCCACCACCTCGTCGTGCCCCGCCACCCCGGCGCGAGACATGGCCGCACAGCCAGTTGTACCATGCTGCCTCGCCATAGACTGACGCCTCCTCGTGCCCTGTCACCCCACTGTGAGCTGTTACCACGCCCCACGAGGCCAGCCGCACCCAACCCACGTTCGACGAGGCCGTTGTCTATGTTGTGGTCTGTTCGATAGGGAGAGGAAGTTAGAAGGGCTGACACGCAGGTCCAAGAAGAAGATGAGGAAGCCAAAGACACTCAGTGACAAGTGGACAATATCTCAAGGGTAAATTTCTCCATTCCAACCAAAATGCCCTCGGGTGGACTTGAGGCTCTTGTTTTTCCAATAGTTATTTGATAGATTCATGGTGGATCTAAGATCCACGGAGAGTCCTAGATTTAGATTTACTTTTTCAGTGGTGAATGCATACCAAACAAGCCTAAATTTATATGATAATATAATAACATTTATGATGACAACTAAGTGTCTATATTTTCATAGTATACATATTTGATGTCATAAGTCTATAATTTTTTCTATATTTTTTGTCAAACTTGAGATATTTTGACTCTCTAAAAATTTTGTTTTGACTTATAATTTAGAATAGAAGAAGTATTATTTTACTAGCACAGGGAGTATATGATTCTAGTATGGCTTGTTTGCCAGATCTCCACCATTGTAAAAATTAAATCTGTATAAAGGGTTCGCCTGGATCCACAGTGGAGCTGCTTCACCATGGATCTATGATTCACGAAGTATTTGGTACAGGTCCACCATTCTCTCTAACTCACAACCAAAGTGGCCACACTTCATGACACAACATGAGAAAAAGCAAAAAAAAAAGATACAAACTCTCTTCTTCCTCCTGATGTGCATGAGACTAGTAGGTGGGCCCCAACTGACGGTCGTGGACCCGACCATCGTAGGCGTGAGCGCAACCCCCACCAGCGGATGGCCATTGCAGGTAGGAGCATAGCCCTAGGCGGTAGGTGTGGTCGCGGCCATTGCAGGCGTGAGTGCAGCCCCCGCCGGCGGGTGCAACCACGGCCAGCCGACCAGCGCGGTCACAGCCTTACCTGAGGCGTGGGGGGTGACCAACAGGGTGTTGTGTGATCGGTGTGGGGGCTCTGTGGGTCTTGTAGTCGTACATGTTTCTCATACCCTAGGTGCTATTTTGTTGGATAACACATGTTAACTTCCCTATGTTGATAGTACCCTCCCATAATAGAGTTACCAGCTCTTGTTGTCTGGCCAGTGGGCAGTGACAAGATCGGCCTCACCCATTCTTTTCTACTATCGATTTGCTAATATTGAGTTTGTATAGATATCAACTCACTCTCCTACTATTGTCAACAAACTCATTTTTTTTGCGACGATTGTCAACAAACTCATTGAAGTACTTTTTTCTCACTCCGCACTCTGAAACGGTTGGACCTCGAACCGGAAACCATGAGAGAACTTATGGTTTTTGTTTGGTTCCCCCACGGGATACCGTGCAACTGTTTACTACCTACATAATAGATTTATCGAAGCTCAACACTATCAGCTCATGGTGTGATCAGGTAACTCCGAAAAATGCATGAACCAAACAACATCTTAGTTTCATTGCCTTCTCTTAGTTGTGGAAAACGAGCACTTCGTGAGTTCGGAGGTCTATGAGCAAGCAACTAGCCTCTATCACCGCCGGTGGACAGAGGAGCGGGGACCTGATTCCTTTTCCTTCGTAGTTTTAGGTTAGGTTTGTTGATCCTCGTTGATTTAGGGTTTGGTTTCTGGTGCCATCGATAAGGTGGTGGCGACAATGATGCTTTGGAATAAGGTCTCTCTCTACCTCGACAACGTTCAATTCAACGAGAGTTTGGTGTGTGTTAGATATGTTGATCCTCTTCAAATCTTGGCATTTGGTGTGCATATTAGAAGAAGCAATTGATTGGCTTTCCATGATGCAATCTTGACATCTTCTTTTGTCATGTAGTATAACAGGGTATGACATACTCCCTCCATTCCTAAATATATGTCGTTTGCGCTTAAAAAACATCTTTGACTAAATATATATTTTTAAAAATATAAATATTTATGTATATAATTAGTATCATTGAAAAGATCTTTTAATTTAGTTTTTTAATAAATTTATTTTGAGGTATAAATGTTGCACATATTAATGATAATTATTTAGGGACAGAGGGAGTATTTAACGCTTGTAGTGGTGAAGGATTGTAAATCTGGGTTCCTTGCAGGGTTCCTCAGCAATTGTTCTTTCAGTTGTTTTTAGATCTCGTTGTCAGCGATGCGTGTTTTTTTTAGTCTTCAAGCATTGTTTGGGAAGGTCTTCGCAGGTGTTCCTTTTCTTTGTTGTTTTTTAGCGTGATCTTCAAACTTTGGCAAACAGTGGACGATTAAAGAAAGAAGACGACTAATTTGGTATTTAATGTACTCTTATGTTAAGTTCGTTTTGTATTTTATTGTACATCTTTTTTACTGACCTTTGTTTTTTCTAATACATGATGCAGTCTTTTGAGTCTCTTTATATAGAAAAACCAGGTTCGCATATCTAGCCCACTAATACATAAGGCAATTTTTTGAGTGTCTTTATATAAAAAATCACGTTCACGTATCTAGTCCACTAGTACATGAGACCGTCTTTTGAGTGTCTTTATATAAAAAAATCGTTCACGTATATATAGTCTACTAGTACATGAGACAGTCTTTTGAGTGTCTTTATATAAAAAAAAACCACGTTCCAAATAAGCTTAAGCCTTGAGTGGGAGAGGCTAAAGCTAGTTCAGGGCTAGTCTTGAGTTAGGAACTAACTCTAACCTTTAGTTGGGCTAGAGTATTCAAACAAGGTCATTTTGAGTTCGCTTTGATCGTTTCGGTGGCTGATACTGTTTCTAGCTATTTTTCTATGAGAGAAAAACACTGTTTTGATGGCTGATAAATCGACTGATAAGTCAAACGAACAGGCCCATGGGACATGGATTGGATTGACCCGGTGCAACCCACCTGCATTGCATCTCTAGACTGAGAATGACCAAGTCACATTTGTTATGAGACCCCCTAAAGGAACCAATCAAATATCCAGCAACTCCAAAGGCACTCGTTCACACATAAAATGGTTTTAGGGCTCCTTTGATTCATGGGAATGCCACACGATTTTCAGAGGATTCACCATTCCTATGGAATGGTCACTATTCATCCGTTTGGTTCACAGGAATGGAGCGTAGGATTGTTAGAGGAATATTGTAGAAATCCTCCAAAAACACAGGAATTCCATGGAATTCACAATAGACTCTCCCCTCTTGTCAGCGGCTGCTTATCCTCGTAGCACAACAGACCATTAACGAAATCAATGAGCGTAGATTATGCACTTTCTAATATTTGTATTTCTATAAAATTCCTATGTGTATCCAACTATCTATCTTATATGGAAACATATACTATGAAAACCAGATTCCCGTGAAAACTATGGAAACTCGCACGTGGATCACTGGATCTAAATCCGATGAATATGGTTAATAGTGGGAGAGATTAGCAATTAACCTCTCCCACTGCATCCACATCTAATCACTCGGCGTGGTGGGAAAGATTAGCAATTAACCCCTCCCACCATATCCATCGGATTTAGATCTAGCGATCCACGTGCGAGTTTCCATAGTTTCCACGGGAACCTGGTTTCCATAGCATACGTTCCCATCTTATATAGTACTCCTATATGTTTCAATCCTCTGTTTTACCGTTGCAATCATATGAAATTCCTATCCCTCAATCTGCTGTGCACAGGCATCGTCGGAACCAAATCACGTGAAGGAGATACTTTTTATGGAACTCATGCGCTGTTACTCTTGGAAGAGAATCATAATTATTTTTTTAAAAGAACTGACACACTGTTGCTTCCTGTACTTTCCTACATGGTTCATACAAACAACCATTGTACAAAGATCCCTATGTTTCTAAATCCTCTGATTTCTACTTGTATTCCTATAGCATTCGTGTATTTTTCCTATTCCTATTTTTCACTATTCCTATGATCCAAAGGGGGCCTTATTGTTGGGAACTGCTCCGGTACTCTCTGTTCTAAAAATGACATGGATCTTAAAGCAGCTAATTAAAGAAATTAATTATTTTCTATTTGATTTGTTGTCCGGGTTACGGTTGGGCTTAGCCTGTCCAATTCAGCCCTGAGTCCAGCCCGCCCGGTCTCCGTTAATTCGTCGGAGACGACATCACAAGCTGCAGCGGCTGGCAGACGCACTCTACTCCCCTGATCCCATTACGTCATGCTGTGGCAAGGAGCATTTTGGCTGCGGCGCTGTTGCCGTCGAGGAAGAAGAAGGCCCTGCGAGCCGCCAGGCCACAACATATCAAGTAATGCAGGGAGCCATGAGTGCTAGTAGTTGTAGTAGTGGACTGCTACTGTTACTCCATCTTCATAAGAGTATGAAGCCATGATCCAGGCGAAGCCGTACTAATCTGCTCCATGAACCTCGCATGGTATCTGCCATCAATAAAGAGGGAGGAGAGGAGATGTGCATCGCACTATTGCTTACTGAAACGGAGGCAAGTTATGCCTATGCTGCTGTGCTTTGCAGTGTGCAGGCATACGACGACTCGGGCATTGGTTTATCGCTTCTACAGTAGTACGCCTGCAACCTGCGCAGCCTTCTTCCTCAACAGCGACGACGGCACGCCGAAGCTCCTTGCTATAGCACAATGAATCGGGATCGGGGGAGGAGGTGCTGCTGCGGCTCGTGATGCCTTCTCTAACGAATTAACAAAGCAGAGCGAGCGGGCTGGAGTAGGGGCTGGATTAGAATGGCAAAGCCCAACCGTGATCCATTCAACAAATCAGATATAAATTAATTAATTTCTCTAATTGGCTGCTTTGAGATCCATGTCATTTTTAGAAGAGGGAGTACCGGAGCAATTCCCCTTACTGTTTTGGCTGGCTCCTTATTCCATTGCTTAAAACAGTCCAAAGAACGTGACGAAATTCAGAGCACGACCAGTCCTGCGTCCAGCAATACAAGAGAACATCAAAGGTGTACAAGCGTTCGAAAAAAACCATCATTAACCATGCACCTCACGTGCACTTCCCTACAGCCGTGAGGGCACGCCAAGCGCAGGCTAACAGCGCTGTTGGCCTCGAGTAAAAAGCTATTGCCAACAAAGGTTGAAGTAGCACATGTCTCATCGCAAGCTAACACAAGCTAGCATCCTTCTTCTACATCCACAGTAAAAAGTAGCTTTTGCTTTGCCTAGGAAGATGTGTATTTGTTTGCCACAAGTCCACAACGCGAACAACACCGAGTTCTTCTGCGTTTTGTCAGTCGAAGCATCCAAGCTACACTGACACCCTGCGGGTCTATCAGTGCGGATGATTTGGACACTACGGGCTCCTTTGGCTCACGGATAGGCCAAAGGAAAAACTCAAGATTCAGGTTTCGTAGGAAAAGGAATTTTTCCGTTGTCCAGTCTATTCCTTCGGCCTATTCCTTCGGCGGACTACTCTTTCTGGCTTTCTCTCTCATGAGTCACGGGAAGGCCGGATCTCTGGCTCTAGCTCTCGCGCGCGCTGTCTCTCGCGGGACGCGGGCGGACATCGCTCTCTCCCTCTCGTCTGTCACGCGACCGGCGACCGACGCCCTCCTTTCCCTCCCCCACGCTCCACCGCCTCCACCGCGCTGGCCATGGCGGAGCCGCCAGATCCGGCACCGGCGGCCACGAATCCGGTGGCGTGAAGGCCGGATCCGTGCTGGTGCGACGCGGCCGCCTCATCTTCCTCCTTCGGCGTGGCGGCGTGGTGGGCACGACGAGGTGGAGGGTGGAGCCCTGGGCCTCCGTCCATCGCCGCCGATCCGCGAGCGAGGCAGCGAGCGCCGCGCCGTCTCAGCCAGTCGGCTCACAAAAATGAGGACGGAGGCGGGGTCTTTATCGATGACGAACCGGGATCCGGGGCCTCCGGCGGCGGCGGCGGCGGCGGCGGCAAGATGCTGGACCGAGGCATCAACACGGCCATCGGGGTGCTCGGGCGGACGACACCTGCATCGGACTTCGTGAAAACCAGAGCTGCTGGTGGATATTTCTTTTCCTGTATTTTTGTGAGAGGGAAGGGGAATGAATCCTCTATTTCTCTCTAAAGAGACGATGACGTCATCAATCCCATAGGATTCCATTCCTTTGTTTTCCCGTGTTTGACCCGTGAGCCAAAGGGGGCCTACATGACGTTAGGGTAGAAAGATAATATCCTTTCTTTACACTCCACTTAGCCAAGAGCCAAATGAATTATTAAATTCCATCCGGCGTGTAGCGTTGGGCACGCCCTGAAAGGTAGCGTGAGCTGACGTCACTTTTCCACCTGTTACCGTATGACGTGTAGCCCCGCAGAACCCACCGGCAGCTACAAGCCCGGTAGCGTCATACACCTGGCCCAGTTGCATCCATCCAAAGTGCCAAACCTCTCCCACTCCGCCCTGCTCCCCTGTCCCCTGTGCCCCTGTCTAGTAGAGTCCACCAACCCCCAGCCCCCGCATTAAACAAACCCGAATCCACGCAAGCACGGCCGGCCGCGCGGCCCTTGTGGCCGTACAAGAGGAGATGCTCGCCACGTCGACGCCCACCACCTGCAACTGCAACACCACCGCATCACTCCGCCTCGTCTCCCACTACTCGCGCTTCCGCTTCCACCGCGCGCACGAGTCACGAGGCGGCGGCGGGCCACGGCGACCCACTCTCAGGTGTTCCCTCCGCCCCCGATCCACTGCTACCGGAGACCCGCGACGAGGGGCGGAACGGTCGGGCTCACTGCCTCACTCATTGCTCGCTTGGTGCCTCCAACTGCAGGTGCTGCGGCGGGACCGCGCCTCCTGCTGCTGCGGGGGCGGCGGAGGGGAGGATGGCCGCGGAGACGGTTGAGGACATGGTGTGGGTGCGGGTGGTTGAGGATGGCGTGTTCCGGTTCGACGCGTCGGAGGCGGCGCGCGCCGCGGCAGGGCTCAGCCTCTCGTTCGCGGACCCGCGGCGGCGGGAGGCGCCGCGGGACGGAGCGGACACACCCGCCGTGGTCCCGGCGTTCGAGGTCGCGGCGGAGGGGGGACAGACGGTCGTGATAAAGGTATGCCACGGCGACGCACGCGTGTACTGGCCGTTGGTTTGGGAGTCTGGGTGGTTGGGGTGATGCGCGTTTGACACTCGTCTCGTACTCCCGTCTCGTTTTTTTGTTCTTTAGAAGATTATATAGATCGCTTGGCTCGTCTCATCGTCTGTCATATCGTCCTGCTTCTGGGTGTTGGTTGTTTGGATGCTTCCCTGTTGGCTGATGCGGAGAGCGCGTGAAATGCTGATCCAGCGATCCCCGTATCCGTTGGTTTTGGGCTTGTTTGATGACGTAGCACTGTTGCGATGTGTATGTATCCGACGAAGGGCTTTCTCCTTAACTTGCTATGTTTCACGCTGAACAGATGCATGCATTGGGGGTAAATGAATCCATGGTAAGATAATGTACATGCTGCAGATCCACATAAACATTCAAATTGTTCATAGAAGGGATCAACGTTTTATTACTACCACCCCTGAAAGCATATGACCACTTCTTCTTCTTCTTCTTTTTTTTTTTTTTTGTCTCCAATAGGTGACCCATAAGGGCACCCAAACCTAAAATGGGTCTGCTGTATCAGATTTCAACAGAGTTTAGACTATCTCCAACAGCATATGCATCACCATACCTATACCCAAAATGCATACTTCAAGTTACTTTGTGGGTAAAAAACAGCTTCCAACAGGATAGGCATAGGGACAATGCATTTTGCGTATGAGAGGAGATGCAACCTAAATATACGTCTGCTTGCACCCTGGCCAAAGCTGTATCGGGCCACGTGCTGAACCTAGATTTGGCCATGCCTCTTAAACAGTTGTCACACATGGTATGCATAGGGTCTTTTGCGTTGACTGTTGGAAAGAAATAAAGATAGGTACGTGACCCTTTTAACACAGCACCACCCATATCATCCAATGGGTCTTATATTTGGGTCATATTGTTGGAGATAGTCTAAGAGACCCATTTTGGGTGCCAAGAGAGACACAACCTAAATCTGAGTATCTTCTCTCGTGAAGACCTATTTGCAGAAAGGATTCTCTTTTGGGTCTTGTTGTTGGAGAAGACCAAAAATGGGTATTGAACCCTTTACCTGTAGCACTACCCAAACGACGAATGACTCTTGTATTTGGGGTGCCATTGTTAGATATAGCTTGACGCAAGTCCTTTGGGCAATTGATCTGTAAAAAGTAGACCGTGTCTTGTCATGCTCACCACAGTGATGCAGCCATCTCAATTTGAAGAATTCAACTCCACTGAGCCCATTTGTTATCTTTTTTAAACCATTTTTTACAATGAAGTTCTTACCATTTTCAGTTTAATAATCTGGACCTCTTTGCTAGTTTATTTAATTTCGTCTTTCCTACAAACATGATTTCTGTGATGACTTTTTGAAACTGGTAACAATTTTTTGGCTAAAGGGGATGCTTGAACCCCAGGACACCGATGGGTTATTGTTCCGGTTTCCTTAAACATGTTTTTATTATCCCTGATAATGCTAAACTATGAATTGTGTTTTGTACTTTTGTTCTATTCTTGATGTGTACATTCCTGTAATATTATCTACCTGGAACTATAACATGTCATAAAAACAGATGTGTGGAGGCTCACTTGTTTTCTTTTAATCAAGCAGCTTCCTCCTGGGACATCTTTCTATGGTACTGGAGAAGCAAGTGGCCCACTTGAACGGACTGGGAAAAGAGTATGGCATGGCATCTGCTTTAAGAAACTATATATTATATATTTGAGTTGATTTCTCAAAACTGCAACAATTAACATTATACAAAGGTCCATTCTTCCATTCTTGACCATTTCACAAAAATGCAACAACTTTGGTTTTGTGAAATAATCAGCAGAGGTCGTAGTTCCTTGTTACAACTTTAGAAATCAGGGGCAGAACCAGAAATGCCTTCAAGGATGTGCTATCTAGTGAGCAGGTGCTAAACTAAATTGAAATGAGTAAAAGTAATAGGGTTTTAGACCAGCTATTATATGATTCACCTAAGACAAACAGGCTAGGACTGGTGCTGCAGCACCCCGCGCACTGGCCCTGTCTCTGCCCCTTGTTACAAATAGCTGTAGTTATGCTAAATTAATTCTGCACATCCTGCTTATGTAACAGAATTTAAAGATTGCCATGATTTTATATATATATTTTTCATCAGGTTTTCACATGGAACACAGATGCATGGGGTTTTGGGCCAGGAACCACTTCATTGTACCAGTCACACCCTTGGGTTTTGGCCGTCCTCCCTGATGGAAAAGCATTGGGTGTCCTTGCTGATACCACTCGGCGTTGTGAGGTATGTTTACAAATTACACAGTACAACGCAGAGGTACATTGGAGTAAATCATTCTGTTTTTTTTTATTTGTTGACATTAATATTTGAACTGATCTGTATGTTGAATGGAGTGTTTTTTACTTTGACAGATTGATTTGAGACAAGAATCAACTATAAAGTTCTCTGCCTCATCTGCCTACCCTGTCATCACTTTTGGGCCATTTAATACTCCAGCTGATGTTATGACATCTTTGTCGCGTGCAATCGGTATTTCTACCATGATTTAACAAATATATCTTGTGGCACTTATTAACCATCTTTCTGTGGACAGATATACCCTACATGTTAATGCTTTATTGAGTCAGAGTTTAATTTCTTTTATAAACAATGAAGCTAAATATCTCTGACCTAATATGAATGCGAGCAATAATAGGAAGTATTTTATTCAATTTGATACTTTTTGTTAATCTTGATAAAATCAAGGTGTTGATTAGTAAGTCAAACAGTTTGAACTTTGACTAAATTTATATAAAAAAGTACTAACATTAATGATACAAAATAAATACCATTGGATTAGCTATAGAATATATTTTCATAAGAAATTTATTTTTAAAGACAAATACTAATACCATTTACTATAAACTTGGTCAAACTTGGCACGAATCCCATAATTGCATTCTTTTGCTGATGGAGGGATTAGAATGTTGTTTGGTTGATGGATCTGACATTACTGGCACTGGTCTACCCATTTAGACATACCTTGTCACAGTAGAATTGGGGTTTCTATCTTTGCCACTTATATTGCCATTCCCTCTCCAGTTTATCTTTTACTGAACTAGGCATTAGCTACATAAGATAGCATCGTTCCCTTTCTCTATCGAATTGGTCATAGTAGAACACAAACATGCAATTTAGATGTTCTATGTTATTTTTTACTTGCTGCCTTGTCGAATAAGATGAGAAGATTTTTCCACTATAGGTACTGTGTCCATGCCGCCAAAATGGTCACTTGGCTATCATCAATGCCGTTGGAGCTATGATTCTTCTGAGAAAGTACTCAAGGTATTTTCTTGGCAGAGTGCATTATCTTTATCTATGTGTATTTCCCTTTCTGAAGGAAACATTAGTTTAATGTTTCAGTGGCAGCTACTCCTAATCTTCAACTATGATGATAAAGCGTGTGGGTAGTCCTGTTAGTGTTGATGCAGTTTTCATTTTATTATCTTCAATTACTCTATTTCCAAATGCAAACAACAAATCCTGTTCCTATATGAAGTAAGAATTGATGAGCAGTGCACACTGCAAGAGAATTTGTGGGGTCCATATAATTTCTGCTTATATGCTACACCTTTGATGATTTCAATAATTTTTCTGTATTTCAACATCAAATGTTCAAGTTTTCTTGTTTTTGTTTTCCTTATTCATCTTTTAGCCCCACAGTTGCTAAATATGTATCACCTGTAATCCTTGTTTCAAAGTTTTGAAACTTTGTACCACTTATATCTATATTCTCCTACAAATGTAATACTATATATATATATATATATATATATATATATATATATATATATATATACAAATCACACAAGTAATTTTTTAATGAAATATATTTTCATGGTATGTACTTATTATTTTTCCATGGTTCTATCCACTGAACTATCAAAATTGGCCAAATAACCCCTCTAGGCGGTTTTGAGGGTGGTTTTGCCTTTTTCTTTTTTATTTATTTCGGTTGAATCTTTGAAAAAACATAATAAATCATAGAAAAAGCGTAAAATAGAAAATTTAATTTTGTTGGACTCCACATGAGTAGTTCTACACATTGAACATATATTATGATATGCTTTAGTAAAAAGTTTTTGCTGTAGATTTAGATCTATGTTTTTCTATAATTATAGTTATAAAAATTTATAACTGCAATTTTTGTGGTCCAATTGTGGTGAAATTTTTATGGTAGGCTAACTATTGTATGCTTAAAATTTAGTAAAAAATTCATACTCATTGGATCACGTATAACTTAGTTATAGATTTATATATGTTTATACTTTAGTGAAATTCAAATAAACTTATAACTAAATTATACATGATCCAATGGGTGTGAAACTTTTACTACAGTTGAAGCATACAATAATTAGCCTATCATAAAAATTTTACAACAATTAGACCATGGAAATTGTAGTTATGAATTTTTTTAATTAATTATAGAAAAACATAGATCTAAATCTATAGCAAAAACTTTGTACTTAAGCATACCATATTATATGTTCAATGTGTAGATCTACTCATGTGGAGTCCAACAAAATTACATTTTCTATTTTATGATTTTTTTATGATTTTTCAAAGATTCATCCGAAATAAATAAAAAGAAAAAGGCAAAACCACCCTCAAAACCGCCTAGAGGGGGTTATTTGGCCAATTTTGATAGTTCAGGGGTAGAATAACCGATTTTATAGTTCAGGGGGTTAAGTAGTCCACCCCTCATAGTTGAGGGGGTTATGTAGATTTTTTCCTTATTTTTTATGTTATGTATTTTCACGGTATATATACTTATTATATTTAGAACTAATATGTAAACTATGGTCAAAGTCTTGCATTCAGGGCTTGGAAAAGTAAAAAGGTTTAAACATACATGTCGTGACAAAGGAAATGCATGAAAGCATGGCGTGCTTTTCAAACACAGTGATAATCTTCATAAGTTGAAGTAGAAAAGATTTATTACTAGAGATGGATTTTTTTTTGTTATGTAAGTTGGAAAATAAACCATGTTATCAGAGAAAACTATGTTCCTTTTCATGGGCCATCTGAAGTTAGAACCATTTATCATCTGCTTTACAGATTTGTCACATGGTTCATTTTGGGACATAAGAATACTTTGATAATATTTTATACTGAATTAGTGTTGCTTGGTTATTTTTTGCTTCCACAGGTTGTTAGAACATTTAGGGAGAAAGGCATTCCTTGCGATGTTGTCTGGATGGATATTGACTATATGGATGGTTTTAGGTGCTTCACGTTTGATAGTGTAAGTATCGGATCTGTTGTGTTTGCTACATATGAGCACTTTAACCACTGATTTGTGCTTCTCTTCTCATGTTTTAGAACTTCATATATGTATTGCTTCGGAATGTTTACTAGAGCCTCTATGGTGCTCCAATTATTTTTTCCTATCATCATGCACTTTTTGAGCTAACCTTTATGGTGTTCTTTTGAATGCAAGTAATTTACTATGATAATCGATTTTCTTGAATCTGAGCACTTCTATTGATGTGCTACAGATCCGATTCCCTGATCCAAAATCAATGGTGGACGATCTCCATTCCATTGGTTGCAAAGCAATCTGGATGCTTGACCCAGGGATCAAGAAGGAGGAGGGTTACTTTGTTTATGATAGTGGCTCAAAAAGTGATGTTTGGATTCAAAAGGCAGATGGCAGCCCGTTCGTTGGTATGTATCACTGTCTTAAATAAGATTCATCATCATTTCCTTAAGCGTTAGGAGGTTATGCCTCATATAGTCTACTACATTCAGGGGAGGTGTGGCCTGGTGATTGTGTTTTCCCTGATTATACATCTGAAAAAACACGAGCTTGGTGGGCTAGTTTGGTAAAAGACTTCATCTCTAATGGTGTTGATGGAATATGGAATGATATGAATGAACCTGCTGTTTTCAAAGTACGTGATTTATCACGACACATAATTAATAGTTCATTGTTCAATTTTTCCTATGTAACTGAATGTGCTGGTCTAAACTTGTAGACTACCACGAAGACAATGCCTGAAAGCAATATCCATAGGGGAGATGCTGATATTGGTGGTGTTCAAAATCATTCATACTATCACAATGTATATTTTTGTTCCTTTGCCATGAAAGTGGTTAATGACACATATTGTTTCTACTTCTATATTCATATATTTTAGGGCCTATAATTTTCAGGTCTACGGAATGCTAATGGCAAGATCTACTTATAAAGGAATGGAAATGGGCAATGCAGCTAAACGTCCATTTGTTCTCACACGAGCTGGTTTTATAGGAAGCCAGCGTTATGCTGCAACATGGACTGGTGATAATCTTTCAAATTGGGAGCATCTGCACATGAGTCTACCAATGGTTCTTCAGTTGGTAATTTAAACGTTTGTTCTAATATCCAAAGTTATTTCCTGAAACTTTGGAGTGTCTATTCTTTCCTACTTCTGAAAATATGTTCCTTGTGGCCCCTAAAATAAAATTATTCTAGCTCTTTGGTCGTTGGTGCAAATGCTTATTCATGACATTTTTTGTGACTAGTTCTTTTTTTTAACCTAAAGTGACTAGTTTTTTTAGCATTTAATTTATTGTGATATTCGATTTCACTGTATGTACAGTCTTGTGATGTGAAGGCAACTAAGTCTGTTAGTACACAGAAGTGCTAGGGTTAAGAACCATGGTCTTCTGTGTTAGTTAAATATGGTTCCTCAATTAGTTGTGCTGTCACATTTCTACCGTTCTTCTGGAAAGTTTTAAGGAGGCTGTTCTTGAGATGTCGATGTTTATAAACCAAACTTAGTGGCCAAATTTTATTTGTACTGTGGTTCATCTGACAAGATGTGAGATTTAAGCATGCATTTTCACGTGGCCTAATGATCTAACAATATGGTTATCTGATCAGGGTCTCAGTGGTCAACCATTGTCAGGTCCTGATATTGGTGGTTTTGCTGGAAATGCTACTCCAAAACTTTTTGGAAGATGGATGGGTGTGGGTGCTTTGTTTCCATTTTCACGTGGCCATACAGAAACTGGAAGCATTGACCATGAACCATGGTCCTTTGGTGAAGAGGTACTATATCATGCTACCCAGACTGCCTTCCAAACATGTGTACTTAAGACCACAGGAATTTGTTTGCTACACTCCAAGAAGCTTGATTCACTGTGCATGTTTCTGCTTCACTGCATTTCATCTATGCATGCAATGCATGGTTGATGGTTCAATTTCAGTTTCTTTATTATGCTCTTTTTGTGCAGTATACTTGCCACATTTCTATAGGTTAGCTTGTTCTTGAGGTTGCCATACATCTGTTGAGCTTTTCCTCCATTTTTGTGCTGGTTGTTAACTCTTAATGCTGTACATCATAATTTAACCTGCACACTTTCTGTTCTGGTAAAAGGGTTAAGGTTCCAAGGGGTTGTTGCTGTGCTAGAGATTTCTGCTGCTGTGTAGGCTAGATATGTTCATTGGTATTAACCTTGTGGGCTTAGCCTTATTTCTTGTCATCTTGTGTTCTTCTAATGCTGTACACTTGGATTTAAGATACAATTTTGTACTCCCTCCATCCAAAATTATAAGACATTCCAAGAATCTTAGAGAGTCAAAGCACCTCAAGTTTGACCAAACTTATATAATAATATAATACTTCCTCCATCCCAAATTGTAAGTCATTCCAAGAATCTTGGAGAGTCAAAGCATTTCAAGTTTGACCAAGAATTATAGACAAAACTATAAAGATTTATAACATCAAATAGGTATACTATGAAAATATAATTGATAACGAATCTAATGATACTTATTTGGCATCATAAATATTATTATATTGTTATATTAAGTTTGGTCAAACTTGAAAAACTTTGACTCTCCAAGATTCTTGGAATGACTTACAATTTGGGATGGAGGGAGTAATATTTATGATGTCCACTAAGTATCATTAGATTCTTCCATCAATTATATTTTCATAGTATACATATTTAATATCATAAATCTTTATATTTTCTCTGTAATTTTGGTCAAACTTGAGATGCTTTGACTTTCCAAGAATCTTGGAATGCCTTATAATTTGGGATGGAGAGAGTAGTTAAGATGTACCTTGCCATGGCAGCAAATCTGCTCTGTTCTTTGTATTTTTATCATTTTCCTTACATTCCATGGTTGAATGTCCAAGTTCTATCCATGTTCCTATATAAAAAAAAGTAGCCAGTTTTCATCTAGCCACTGTACATGATTTTAATCATATTGATGGTCAAATTTTAGTAGTTTGATGAAATGGATCTTAGGACGTCAAAGAAACAGGCAAGTGATCAATGTTTTGAGGCAATTTAGTTTATCCAGCAAGAAGTATAGCATATGTAAATATTTTGTTAATATAAGCTTAGGTTATAACATATAAGCTCCATTTTGCATGTTAACTGCTCTCTAACACTGTTATTTTCGTTACTTAATTCCCTCCACTTATTTTTCTCAAATACCTATGTTTTCCCAGGATGACACTGTTTTTATCTTGTATAATTCTTAATGAGCTGGTGCTTATAGCTGATTATTTTGGATACAAACTGTTTGTATATACTAACAAGCAGAACTGAAGTCCGAAATATTGTGATAGCAGGTCTTTGTTTGGTAATTGGTTGAGTTCTATGTAATATTATTGGGAATTAAAGCCCCTTCTGGCCATGCCATTTAGTATTTTCCCACTTCAATATGCAGGAGAGCTGTGTATTATTTCATTAAAGAAGAAAAATAACCAAGAACAAAACCTACTCTACACCACACCCTCAACCAATTAAAACGAAATAGCCACCAACTACTTAAAATATAATGACTCAACATTAACAAACTGAGAGCTTCACAGAGAGAGTTGTTCACGTTAAAAGGGTTGCTGGAATCCTTTGCTCAATCAACTGGACTACGAGTTAATTTTCAAGAAATCTTGCGTTGTCCTACTAAATCTCTCTTTGGAAAGGGCTCAGCTCTTAGCTGGAGTCTTTGGCTGTAATCTGGAATCCTTGCCATTCACTTACCTGGGATTGCTGTTGGGCACCACAAAGCCCCGGGTAGAACACTTTGGATCCATTATGAGACACCACTGTCTTTGGAGAGGATCTGAATCCAATGCCAAAATGAAGCCCTTAGTAGCCTGAAAAAAGCGCTCAAAGCCCAAAAACAAAGGAGGGCTGGGAAACATCAATCTCAGAACCCAAAATAAGGCTCTCCTTCTCAAGCATCTGGACAAGTTCTACAATAAAAAAGACATCCCATGGGTCAAATTGATTTGGAATGCTCACTATCCACAGGACCAAGTCCCCCATGCAACTACTGATAGAGGATCCTTTTGGTGGAGAGATGTACTTAAACTTGAGTGCAAAATTGGTCCTCTTTTGGTCTGACCTTTGGAATGACAATATTTTGCAGACCAAGTTCCCAAGACTCTTCTCCTTTGCTAGGCACAAGAATATTTCTGTAGCCAAGTTTCTGGCAAACAATACCCTGGAGGCTCAGTTCTTCCTCCCCCTCTCTGAGCAAGCCTTTCAAGAGTTTCAAAGTCTGCAGGACTTCATCCAAACTCTACAGGTCAATCAAACTTCAAAAGACTCTTGGCACTACATATGGGGAAGCAGAGTGCATTCTTCCTCATAATTTTATAACTTTCCCTATAAGAATATACAGCCACCAGCTCCCTTCCTCTGGATTTGGAACTCCAAATGTTGCAACAAGCTCAGAGTCTTTTCATGGCTGCTCTTCATGGACAGATTGAACACAAGAAATATTTTGAAAAGAAAAAAGCAAAAGCTTGAAGGAAATAACTATAATTGTGTCCTCTGCAGCAACAACATTGAAGAAACTGCTTTCCATCTTTTCTTCAGCTGTCCCTTTAACCAAACTTGTTGGCAGCACCTTGGAATTAATTGGGATTTCACAAGAGAATTTTTCGAGATGATGCAGCAGGCTAAAACTCAATCTCAGAATCCCTTTTTCATTGAGTTCTTCACCATTGCAGCATGGCAAATTTGGGAGCAGAGAAATAACTTCATCTTTGATAGGGGTCGGCCTTCTTTTATCTCTTGGAAGAACTCCTTCTGTGAAGAAGCTAGGCTTCAAGCTCATAGGTTCAATGTTGTAAAGCGTCTAGAGTTCCTTTCCTGTATAGTCCTTCTAGCCTAGTTCTTCTACCTCCCCAGGGCCTGCTTATTGTGTAGCTCCCCCCTTCCCTTGCTGTGTCGCCTTTGTTCAGTGTTGTTTTAATAAAATTCACAGTGGAGGCTTCCTCTGCTTATATTTCGCTCAAAAAAAAAAAAAAAAAAAAACTCGAAGAGCTGCTTTGCAGCAGCAGCAGCACACTACATTCCACAGCACACCTTCCTCTACGACAGCCCTTACAACTCCATTTACATCATGGAGAACCAATTTGAAGACACAATTTTTATGATGCTTCTAAATGGCTATTTAGTATTGAATATTTCTTGATTGAAAAAACATTGGGTAATTAGAGAACTTTTATCTTTCAGTGTGAAGAAGTCTGTCGCCTTGCTCTACTAAGACGGTACCGGCTACTGCCACATATCTACACTCTTTTTTACCACTCACATACAAAGGGTATTCCAGTTGCTGCTCCAGTTTTCTTTGCTGGTAATTAATTCTCACTTTGCATCACCCAATTTTAAGTTGGCTCAGATGCTGGTAGTTGTAGGAAAAACAAAATGTTGGCAAGTTGCTGCCTCCTTTCTTTCGTGATCCAAACTTTGTATAAGATATTTAAGGCCTTAGAGGAGACTGTCTGGTCAGTTAGATAATACTCCCTCCATTTTGAATTATGTCATTCTAAGAATCTTGGAGAGTCAAAGCATCTCAAGTTTGTTTTAAAAAAAAGCATCTCAAGTTTGACCAAAATTATAGAGAAAATTATAAAGATTTATGACATCAAATAGGTTTACTATGAAAATATAATTGATGAAGAATCTAATAATGCTTAGTTGGCATCATAAATGTTATTATATTATCATATAAATTTGGTCAAACTTGAATTACTTTGACTTTCCAAGATTCTTGGAATGACTTATAATTTGGGATGGAGGGAGTAGATGATATTCCCCAGTTGCTGTTTGTTATCAGATATTATGTCACATTCCTCAATTCTTTTAGATTCGCAAGACCCTGAACTGAGGAAAGTTGAGACTTCTTTTCTCCTCGGACCACTCTTAGTCTGTGCAAGGTAATATCTTCACAACAGTGATTTAACATTAGCTCGTTCCTTTTAACTTTTCTCTTGAGACCCTGTTCATTTGATTTGATGTAGCTGAGTGCCAGTTCCTCAGTGAATATTTTTGTGTTAGAGACAATTTTGCATCATAAATTGTAAATTGTTCAATTATATGGCATCGAATTTGTATAGATAAAAAGATGCCAAAATGCCAAGTGTTATTTTCTTCATATTTCTCTATACTTTGGTATCTTTAATCTTTCCAATTGTCTTGGCAGCACTTTACCTAATAAAGGAGCTCATGAATGTGCACATAAGTTACCAAAGGGCATATGGTTGCCTTTTGATTTTGCGGATTCACACCCTGTAAGTTGGTTTCTAAACTTTTAGTTTGCTGACTTCAATTCTATTCAAAGAATAA
This sequence comes from Microstegium vimineum, assembly GCA_022036555.1. Taxonomy (NCBI): domain Eukaryota; kingdom Viridiplantae; phylum Streptophyta; class Magnoliopsida; order Poales; family Poaceae; genus Microstegium; species Microstegium vimineum. The sequence goes on from CM039119.1 coordinate 19,164,361, forward strand.
TTTCTGAATGGATAATTGTGTAGGATCTGCCGGTGTTGTATCTACAAGGTGGAGCAATTCTTCCTGTAGGTCTTCCTATTCAGCATGTTGGTGAAGCAAGTTTGGAGGATGATCTGTCACTAATTATCGCATTGAATGAAAATGGTATATACCTTCTCATTTTCATATCCTTTATTTAAGGTAGTGTTTGGTTGGGATAAGGAAACACAAACGTAAAGGGACTGGATAAACCGTGGTAACATCAACATCATAAGCAATTAATTGATCTGTCTGGTTAGCCTTGGTAACGATGACAGTAGCTTGTGACAGCAAAGCAGAGTAGATCTTTGCCTGCATCTTGCCATCCTGTTTCCCTTCACACTGACGTGCTTTGCATTTCCCAACATTATATAAGAAGAATAAAGGAGTCTAGATGACCCCTAACCCTATAGAGGCAAAGAAGTTACAAAAAGTATTCACCAACAAACCTTAACCACAACCAGCAACTGAGGAAAACAATTATGGCATATGCTTTGGAGCCTTTTGGTTCCCGCCATACACCATAATGTTGCCTCATCTCTAATATCCTGCAAGAGGGTAGTAAGATTAGGAGACCCTCTTCGCCGCCCGCACCCCCACCCAAAAAAAAAAAAACGTTCCTGATTCCCATGTTTACAAATCCACCATGCCACCAAAACAACCAAGGAGTTGAAGCCCTTGCGAGGTAAATTGGGAACCATCTGTAAAGCATGACACCACCAATCTGTAAAATTGCAGTTCTCCAAATTTGGGGCTAAGTGCTGCAGTCCTATTGATAGCACTGAAAACCACACACTCCTAGCGAACACACAAGTGAGCGAATCACACACTGCTGCTACGCTGTGCATAACTAGGAGAGATGCCGAAGAGCCACTCTGCACGGCCACTGTTTCCACGTCCTCTGCCTCACCCCACACCTGCAGCCCATCTGCATCTGGATGGTGATTTATGCGCTTTTTGAGTCCGTGCCTGAATAAAATTGATGAGTCCACTTTTGTGAAGATGACAACTAAAGTATTTGATAGCGTCCTGGTAGGAACATCATTAGTTAGGGAACGCCCATATTCAATAACAGCGTGATCTGATTACAGGAGGCCTAAAACAAACACCACACAATGGATCTATTACCCACCATAATCAAATCAAAATCATGTTACCATCATCCGCACCAAACAAAAACATTACCTAAACGTCAATATGTCATATGTGATTGAATGTATAAGAAAACAAAATTTAATCTGCTGCACATTAATCTGTGTTTCAGAAAGGACGACCTTTCTGTCCTCTTTAGGATTCCAAGGCTGATCCCCCCTGTTGTTCTTTTCTATCCTTCTCTGTGTTCTGTACTGTTGTAAAACCTTGTAGTCTTTTTCCTTTCTTTCATATTCTCTGTACAGTTTGTTTTATTTTAATATAAATCTCTACAGTGGGGGCTTCCCCTGCTGTATTTACGGTTCAAAAAAATGTAAACTATTTTTATCCTTTAGAGCTCTAGTTAGCTGTATTTGTGATCAAGATATTGATTTAAAATGTTGTCTCAAAGCTTTGTGCATAATATCTGCCAATGGCTTGGCTTGTTTTACAGGTAAAGCTGAAGGTGTCCTCTTTGAAGATGCTGGAGATGGATATGCATTCACACAGGGAGACTATCTTTTAACATATTATATTGCTGAACTCCACTCATCGGTGGTTACTGTCAAAGTCTTAAAATCTGAAGGGTCATGGAAGAGACCAAAACGAAATCTAAGAATAAATATATTGGTTGGTGGAGGTGCTATGGTATGCCTATTGCCTTTCATTATTTGTTTTTCCCTCAAGAAACGAACTTATCTTTAACACAACTTTTTTTTTCATCCAGATAAGTACAGATGGTGTTGATGGTGAAGAAATACATCTTACAATGCCTTCTGAATCTGAAGTGTCAAGCTTAGTCGCAAATAGTGAATTTGAGCACAAGAAACGAATCGGTATTTCTTGTACCAGTTATTTATGGTTATCATGTTTTAGATCTAGATGGAAAGATTTGTCATTTCCATAAATTTTAACACATAAAAAAAGATACAATAGTTTTAAAGGTCTCCGCTTGTCTTATACTGGCACATTGTGATGGTTGTACAGAGTTGATTCAGCCTATACCTGACATAGAGGAGCCATCGGGGGAGGAAGGTGCTGAGCTATCAAAATTACCTGTTGATTTGAAAAGTGGAGACTGGTTCCTTAAGATTGTTCCATGGATTGGAGGCCGTATTATCTCGATGACCCATCTTCCAGAGTATGCTTCACAATCACATGTGCAGTGTGTAATATATTCTAATAACTTTTTATCTTAGGAAAAGAGATATCCTTGTTTATTTTTTGATGCATACTTTTCCTGACATATTTTAAAATTCATCTATGTTCTTTGTGAAGGCTTTATATTTGCATATCCTTTCGTCATGTAAATGCATTATGAATAGATCATGTTAAATTATCATTAACTTTGAGTATCACTTGTTAATTATTATCTAGCATAGCTTGAGTATAATTTATAATTGATATTTGCAGATTCCCAGTGGCTTCACAGCAGGATTGAGATAAATGGTTATGAAGAATACAGTGGGACTGAATATAGGTCTGCTGGTTGCACAGAAGAGTACAAAGCCATCAGGTAACTTAAGTAATCATTTCAAACTAATTGTCCGTGTGCCTATTTGTTTCCAGTTACATATTTCTTGTCTAGTTCCAGTTTTGTCCACTAAATAACTTTAAGTTCAAAAAACTTTAGGAGGTATCTTGAACAATCTGGAGAGGAGGAATCTATTTGTATGGAAGGAGACATTGGTGGTGGTCTGATTCTTCAGCGCCAGATATCTATTTTAAAGGACAACCCAAAGATTGTTCAGATCGACTCCAGCATTCAGGCTAGAAGTGTAGGAGCTGGTTCTGGTGGGTTTTCAAGGTGAGGGCCTTTCTTCTCCCATGAAATTACTCTGATAAATCCTTAATGAGTTTTTGCAACTCTGCAACAAACATAAATTTCAACCACAAAGCACACCACCACAATGCTCCTATGCTTATGCATGGAAAGAAATTGTGGAAATTCTGTCCTCAACTCCAACAGTGTAATTCAGGTGCTTCAATAGTTAAAAATTAGTGCAAACATATTCTAGGTGGTCCATGAATTGGATTATATTTTGCACAAATAATCCACCACATTGTAACCTCACTGGCATGCCATCCACCACATTGTGAGACCCATAGGCCAGTGAATGGAAAAAGGGGAAATATATTCCTTTTGTTCAAAATATATATTGGATGTACCCAGTCCTCATTTGATCAAGCAATAACAACGAATTTCCCTAATCTACTTATTCTATCTTAATTTCATCCCCTTCATAATTGGGCGTCCAGGCTACGAGCTTCATAGCAAATTTGACTATTTTGGAAGTACATTTCAACACAAATCTAGTTCATCCATTTCAAAACTTCAAGAAAAGTATTCAACAGGAATTGGTTGTCAAAGTTTTAATGTGTTCAGTGTATGCAATGCAACTCAAAATGACACTCTTTTGTATTGTGTGGATTGTTGCATGAGGTTATTTGTAATGTTTTTTAACCGTTCAATTGATTCTTTCAAGAATATATTTTGAAACATTGAATTATGTTT
>CM039119.1:19168124-19229866 GCA_022036555.1 Microstegium vimineum
CTCGGCACTAACCCAATGAATGTAATGCCTCAGTCTTTCCCAATGGGGTTTTCAAAGTGGTCCATCGGCAAATCAGTCGATGTACAATATTCAGCGGGTAATGCTGCACCTGCACCAGCTACTCCGGCCTATCTGCCACAAAGACATGAGGAGGTATATCATCCAGTGGAGTCGTCACATTCCGCAAGTGCATCGGCAAGATCAAGATGCATACTGGACCGATAAGATTGCCGAAGTGATGAAAGAGCAGTTCGGCATCAAACCTAAGGTTAATACATATTCTTATCGGACGTCGTACCCTCCAGGATATGATCTGATTCCTCTCCCAAATCGGTACAAGGTGCCGGATTTCACAAAGTTTTCTGGCCAAGATGACACATCAACTATGGAGCACATCAACCGCTTCATTATCCAGTGTGGAGAGGCAGCTAGTAGAGATGAATTGAAGGTGAGATTGTTCTCGTCGTCATTATCTGGATCGGCATTCACATGGTTCATTTCACTACCTCCAAATTCTGTGATCACTTGGGCCGATCTGGAGAAGCAGTTTCACAAATACTTCTTCGCTGGCGTACATGAGAAGAAGATTACCGATTTGGTTAAGTTGAGGCAGCATAATGACGAATCGGTGGAAAGCTTCATCCAGAGGTTGCGAGACGTAAAGAACAAGTGCTACAACTTGATGCTTAATGATCGGCAATTGACAAATTTGGCCTTCCAGGGATTACTGTCGCATATCAAGGATAAATATGCATCTCAGGAGTTTGAAAGTTTGAGCCATCTCGTGCAGAGAATTGCCGATCAGGACGTTAAAGCTTTCGAGCCTAGAAAGACATGGAATAAGAAGGTGTCCTTCGCTGAGCAAGAAGATCCTGAGTCGGATGAGGAGCTAAGTATCGGCGCTGCTGAATGGGTAAAAGATAAGAAACTGGTATCCTGTCCGTTTGGCCAGAAAGAAGCTGAAAGATTCACCTTTGATATCACCAAGGGCGATAGGATGTTTGATCTATTGCTTCAAGAAGGGCGGATTAAGCTGGCGCCTAACCAGGTAATTCCATTGGCCGAAGAGTTTAGAAGGATCAGGTATTGCAAGTGGCACAATGCAACTTCGCACAGTACCAATGATTGGAAAGTCTTTAGGCAGCAGTTGCAGTCAGAAATTGAATCTGGGCGAATTAAGTTTGAAAATTCCAAAGCCTAAAAACCGATGAAGATCGACCAACACCCGTTTCCAAATAACATGGTGGAAGCTAGTGGAAAAACTAAAGTGCTGACATCAGAAGCTGCCAAGAAAAGTGCGTCGGTGGATCCTGAACATCAAATAGCCACACATGAAGTAAAATGAAGAGGATTTGCCGATGACAGAAAAGGCAAGAGGGTTGCCGATGAAAGCAGCAATGCCAGGAGATCCCAAGGCGTTATAATCACGCATAGGCGGCCACGGCAAGATTATCGGCAATCACAGGAAGAGTGATATCGACAGCAGGAGGAAGAAAGGCGCCAAGAGTGACATCGACATAAAGATCACTGGAGATGTCCCTTCTTTGTTCATTGCTGGGAAGAAGGCATTAAGCTACCCACTACAGATAATTGCCCTGAATGCAATGGGTACTACCCTGCTGATTGGTCAGAAAAGAAACCTTGTTTTGACGATCGGACATTAAACTATAGCAGGCCGATCAGATAAAAAAGATCAGCGCATGATCGGCTGGGGGACAAGCTCAGCGTACATGACAGGCTTGGCAGGTGCGTTGGTCAAGAAGAGCTTGAAGAGATGGCTAATGCAAGAGTACCTGATGAGGAGATATTCTCTAGGGACCCAAACGTGAGGAGTGGTGCAGATACAAGAAATGAGAAACAGTATCAGCCTGTTTGGAAGACTAGGCTTCCTCAATGATGCCCTAAGGGTCTGACAAAGACTCAGAAAAGAAGGATCCAGCGCGAACGCTAAGAAGACTTGTATCACGGTGAAAATCCTTCAAGGGAAATATCTCCAATTAAGCAGTGGAGGCCAAAACGCAAGGATAGAGATCCATCGACAGAAATCAACATGGTTGTTATATTGCCGATGGAATTCATGGCGCCCGCTGATGATGAGGAAGAGGCTGCTGAGATGGTACAGTTGGTGCTGGACCCAATGGCAGCTGTCTTCGGAAAGTTTGCCGATGATGAAAGGCAGCACTTGAGGGGCTTGTTTGTCAAAGGCAAAGTAGATGGGCAGCCAGTGTCAAAAATGCTGGTGGATGGTGGGGCATCAATCAATATAATGCCATATGTCATGTTCAGGAAGCTTGAGAAAGGTGACCAAGACTTAGTCAAAACAGACATGAAGCTCAAAGATTTTGAAGGCAATGTGTCACCAGTTATGGGAGCAGTGTGCGTTGAGTTGACCATCGGCAGTAAAACTTTATCGACGACATTTTTCGTGATCAGTGGCAAGGGCACCTACAACTTGCTCTTGGGGAGGGATTGGATCCATGCTAATTGCTGCATTCCTTACACCATGCACCAAAGCCTCATACAATGGGTTGGAGACAAGATTGAAGTCATCCGAAGTGAAGCCCCGTCGATCGTTGCATCGGCAGAATCGGAAACCTATGAGCAAACCAGATGCATATCAGGAGAAGCTTGGGATACAGAGTTCCTCAAGGTTGCCGATTATCGAATTACACCGATCCAAGCAGTCGGTTCTGAAGAAGAGTATTAATGGATCAGTTCGCCGATGATGGAAAGCTGGGGCAGGGGTTCACGTCCGCCGATGATTTACTTGAAATAGATATCGGCGATGGCAGTAGGCCTCGGCCAACTTTTATTAGTGCTAAGTTAGATTCCCAATGTAAATAACAGTTGAGTGATTTATTAAAGGAATATAAAGATTGCTTTGCTTGGGATTATACAGAGATGTCTGGTCTAGACCGATCAATAGTTGAACATCGGTTACCTATTAAGTCTGGTTTCCAACCTCATCAACAGCAAGCACGCCGATGCAATCCTAATGTGTTACCTGACCTTAAAGATGAAATTACAAAATTAATTGAGGCTGGATTTATTCGGCAATATCGATATGCCGATTGGATTTCTAATGTGGTTCTTGTGTATAAGAAAAATGGAAAACTTCGTGTTTGTATTGATTTCAGGAATCTCAACAAGGCTACGCCGATGGACGGTTATCCGATGCTTGTTGCCGATCTACTGGTTGATGCTGCTGCTGGACATCAAATCATTAGTTTTATGGATGGTAATGTTGAATATAATCAAATATTCATGGCTGAAGAAGACATATCCAAAACCGCTTTCAGATGTCCAGGTCATGTCAGTTTGTTTGAGTGGGTCGTAATGACTTTTGGTTTGAAGAACGCCGGTGGTACTTATCATAGAGCAATGAATTTTATTTTTCATAAGTACATCGGCACGATAGTTGAAATCTATATTGACGATGTGGTGGTCAAGTCCAGAAATTTTTAAAAGCATCTTGCCGATTTGAGAAAGATTCTGGGGTGCACAAGAGAACACGGGTTGAAGATGAATCCGAATAAGTGTGCATTTGGTGTATCGGCAGGTCAATTTCTGGGGTTTATGGTACATCAAAGGGGCATCGAAATCGGCAGAAAGTCTATTGAGGCAACCAATAAGGTGGTTGCTCCCACGAACAAGACTGAATTGCAATCATTGATCGACAAGATTAATTTTATTAGAAGGTTTATATCCAATCTGTCTGGAAAGATTAAATCTTTTAGTCCGCTGTTAAAACTGAAGACCGGTCAGGAGTTTACATGGAAAGAAGAACAACAATCAGCCTTAGAAGAAATTAAGAAATATTTGGTAAATCCTCCAGTCTTAGTTCCGCCTCAACACGGGAAACCATTCAGATTGTATTTGTCTGTCGATGACAGCGTTATCGGGTTAGCTCTAATCCAAGAATTTGAAGGGAAGAAACGTGTAATTTATTATTTAAGCAGAAGGCTGGTGGATGCTGAAACCAGATATTCGGCCGTCGAGAGGTTATGTCTATGTTTGTACTTCTCTTGCACTAAGTTAAGGCATTATTTGTTGTCGGCCGAGTGTACTGTCATATGCAAGGATGACGTGGTTAAGTACATGCTGTCGATGCCGATATTGAGTGGAAGGATCGGCAAGTGGATTTTGGCACTGTTAGAGTTTGACTTGAGGTATGAATCGTCTAAGGCAGTTAAGGGTCAAGTGATGGCCGATTTTGTTACTCAGCATTGCGGTGCAGTGAATTTCGTAGAGATTGCTCCTTGGACTTTATTCTTTGATGGATCCACATGTAAGGAGGGAGCAGGTATCGGCATTGTCTTAATTTCACCCAGAGGACGGACGCATGAAATCTCGTTGCCGATTGTTGCTACTTCAACAAACAATCAGGCTGAGTAACAGGCGTTGCTAAAAGGGTTGGAATTACTCAGGGAGGTGCGTGCCGATGCCATTGAAGTCTTTGGTGACTCTATGTTAGTGATCAATCAATTAATTGGGACATATGAGTGCCGAAGTGAAGTTTTAATTACATGCTATAAGAAGTGTTTGCAATTATTAAAAGAATTTAGGGAATACTGCCTTGAGCACATTCCCAGATTGCATAATGAAGAGGCTAATCGGTTGGCATAGTATGCTTCGGGATATCAGCCGATTCAAGAAGTAATGACATCGGTGATGGTTGTCGTTGACTGGAGGAAAGAAATTGCCGATTACTTAAGGGATCCGTCTAGGAAGGTTGAAAGACGTCTAAGGTTTCAAGCTACCAAGTACGTGCTCCTCGATGATGAATTGTATTATCGGATGATTGATGGAGTTTTGCTCAAGTGTCTTAATAAAGAAGAATCAAAAGACTTGATGGGTGAAATCCATGAAGGAGTGTGTGGGGCGCATCAATCGGCATTCAAAATGAAGTGGATGATCAGGCAGAACGGATATTATTGGCCGACAATTCTTGAGTATTGTTTTGAGTACTTCAAAGGGTGTCAAGATTGTCAGAAGTTTGGTAATGTTCAAAGGGCGCCTGCATCGGCAATGAATCCTATAATCAAGCCTTGACCATTTAGAGGATGGGCCATTGATCTCATCGGCCAGATTTATCCACCATCGAGTAAGGGACATAAATTCATACTCGTTGCCACTGATTATTTCACGAAGTGGGTTGAGGCCATCCCTTTGAAGAAGGTGACATCGACAAACATGATAGACTTTGTGAAGGAACATATTGTTTACCGATTTGGTATTCCTCAAACTATTACAACTGATCAAGGGACCATGTTCACATCGGGAGAGTTTGATGAGTTTGCTGCTGGTATGGGGTTTAAAGTATTTAACTCTTCTCTTTATTATGCTCAGGCTAATGGTCAGGCAGAAGCAACTAATAAAGGGGTCATTAAGCTTATCAAGCGCAAGATTGAAGAAAACCCTAGAAGGTGGCATATAGTGTTGAATGAAGCTCTATGGTCGTATCAGATGGTGTGTCATGGTACAACTAAAGTCTCGCCGTATCAGTTGGTTTATGGACACGATGCTGTCCTACCTTGGGAGATTAAAACTGGTTCTAGGCGGTTGTTTTCCCAGGATCAATTGACAACCGATGAATATGATACTCTTATGAGGGATGAATTGGAAGATCTAACAAGTCATCGGCTGAGGGCTTTGATCAGTATTGAAGAGAACAAGAAAAGGGTTGCCAAATGGTATGACAAGAAGGTGAAAGCAAAAGAGTTTGCCGATGGTGATCTGGTGTGGAAACTTTTTCTACTGATTGGGACTAAAAGTTCAAAGTTTGGGAAATGGTCTCCTAATTGGGAAGGTCCTTTTCGGATAAATCAGTCTGTTCCTGGCAACGCTTATATCTTGGAAACTCTCGAAGGGGTTGCATTTTCCAGAGCAATTAACGGTAAATATTTAAAGAGATATTATCCTAGTATCTGGGTAGATGCATAAAACAATACAAGTGTAAATGCCGATGGAAGAAGGATCATGCAGAACATCGGTAGAAAACGTATTGACGTTATGTTACAAGCAAAATTAGTTGTCAAGTTCGCAGTTGCCGACACAGCAAATTACAACAGAGATTGAATGGATGAGATCGCACGCAGGCGAATTTGGTCCGCTTCCTCTATCTCCCTAGTGTCGTCGTCGGTAGGGCCCTCAATTGGCTTGATTTTCTTCCTCAGTAGGAGAGCTTGGAGGGCATCAGCGTCCCTCTCTTGTTACAGAGTTTTGATGGCATCGGGGAGTTGAATCTTCTTTTGGTCTGCCAGCAGTTCTTCTTTTCTTGCCGATAGACGAACGATCTCTTGTTCGAGCTCGGTGCCAGAAGCTTCCAGACGGCCGATGTCTTTGTGCTTTTGGTCCGCAGTCTGCTTGAACTTGAGTATTTCTTCTTCGAGTTTTGCTTGAGTAGCTCTATCGGCAATGCGGCGCGAAGACTTTCGGTATTGTAGCTGCCGACTCTCGAAGAATGCCGCTTGGAAGAGTAATTCTTCAATATCGGCAGGCAATTGGTCTTGAATTTCCTTGAAAGTTGTCCTTACTGCACTGGAGTGTTGAACCAGTTGGGACGTATTCTGTTGCAGTAGAGGTAACAGTGCCTCAAGTTTGGATTTTGCTTCTGCCGATATGACAGTTGAAGCTTGGGCAGAACTTTCTTCTTCGTCATCATCGTCTGGAAGGTTGACGTCAAAGGAGAATAAGCTATTGGGGGAGTCTTGGGCCTGAAAAGAAGAATATTAGAATTCGCCGATCACAAGTTTATAAGTTTTATGACAATCGGTTTACCATCTTTAGATGAATTTCTCGCCTTTGACTTGGGATAGTAGCTGACGCAACCGTATCTTGAGGATCGGCAAAAGTTGCTGATGAACTTGCCTCGACAGGAGGAACGGTTGGTGCTGGTGCTGGTACTGATGCCGGTGTTGCTTCCACTGTTGTAGCTGACCTCTATGGCGATGGTACTGTCCCCTGGTCGGGAATTTCATCCGGTGCTGATGCTGGTGCCGATGCCGATGCTGCTTCTATTGTTGCAGCTAACTCTTGCGGCGATATTGTCCTTTGGATAGGAATTTCAGCCTGTGATTGGCCAGGGATGGTTGCCGATGCTGGCTCTGGTGTTGGTATATCGCTAGGAGGTCGAAGAGATGCTACTGGTGATGTGACTGGAGCTGATGGTTTCTTATGTTTCGGTTGAGGGGCAGCACTTGAAGAAGCTTGGCGCTTTGACCCTTGCGCTTGGGGGGCATCGATGGCATGGGTTGGAGGAGCCTGTACATTTGGAACGACTGCCGATGAATCCGTTGACTGCATAAAGAAAACATTTGGTGCAAGCTGAGAACAAAATGAGCATTGCCGATAAGAGTTTATAATCGGTATAAATGAAATAAAGATTGTCACCGCAAAAGCTTGCGCCAAAACGGCAGCAGCGGCCGATGGAGAAGCAGTAGCCCTAGTCGTTGTTGACTTGGGTTTGAGAGTGACCTTGGGCGCCTTTTGGTGCATGGAGGAGGCTATTGAAGGAGTCTTGCTGCCGATTACCGATGTAGGGTTCATCAGTCGCAGGTTGAAATATTTGCCGCTCCTACTCTTTTTGGGGATCAAATCATTGACCTGTCGGCAGAAGATTAGTTACCAATGCATTTGAAGAGAAAAAGATAATATCAAAAATAAACTTACCGCGTCATCGCGAATAATATAATCATCATCAATCAGATGCCGATAGTAATGTGATGATGCAGCAAATAGTTGATCTTTCCACTCTTGCCACCAGGACTTGTATGATTCAGTATAAAGAATGTCGGTGCCCAAGAGGATAAGTCAATATTTGTTACATCGGCCTGAGGAGGAAGAGTGACAATCTTATTCCAGTCCATAGCACTGGAGATAACTTCTCTTGGCTTTATCACATTGGCATAGCTGAGTTTGATCGGCAACTGACTGAATGCTATCTGTCTTGCTGCTGCCGATGGATAATAGAATTCGTAAGATGGAGAAGTGTTTTTCCCGGTCCCGAAGATGTTGACTGGAATAGCCCGGGGAGTGATGGTAGCCTTCATGATTCTTTCATTCTCTGGTATATTCCCGTCGTAAGGTTGAAAGAAAGCGGAAATCGATTGTCCTCGTCAATATAAGGCCACCAAATCCGTTCTACAGCAGGAATTCCACAGTAGAATCTCTGAAAGAACAAGCCAAATTAACTATCATTGGCATCGGTTTCTGGTAGCACTATTATGGCTTCTCCGAAATTGAGTGGAGAACGGGTTGCCAATTCATCTTCAGCAAGTACATGATCTTCAGCCAAATCTCTTGGGAATTGCTGGCTAAATAGGTCAAACTGAAGACATTTGTGCATATGAGCATTTAGCCACATGTTGATGAACCACCAAGGACCTCCGAGGTTGCCGATGGGCTCGCCTAGCAGTAGTTTTCTAGATACTTGGTGCAGAATGTGGTAAACTGAACTGAGGAGGTATCGGCCAAGGGGAAGTCCTGCTCCATCGGCTAAGAGTTCCGCTGCAAGAAGGTACATGTTGGTGGGTCCGACTGTCCTGCCACAGAAAATGAACTTTTCCAACCACATGTTCAGGAAGGTGGCGTGTTCCCTCTGGCCTACCGATCCAGTTTTGTGGTATTCCTGGATGTATCCAGTCCAACCACCGATGTTGCGGGTAGCTACCCGATGCTCAGGCTTTCTACCGAAGAGGATGGCATTATCGACAGAAGAAACATCAAGACCGGTGAGCATGTGCATATCAGCAAGGGTGGGGGTGGCTGGTCCGTGTCTAAACAGGAAAGCATTCATTGTATCGGACCAGAAGTAGGAAGCAACGATCATCATATTCTCATTCTTGGCCATATCGGCAAGAGACAGTCTGATGCATTGGTCTAACTTGCGTTCTGCCCAATAAACTTGTTGTTTCCTAACCATCCTGAGGTACCAGTTTTTCCACCCTTTGGTGGGTTTAGGCCATGAGCGAAAGGTGTCTGTCCATAACCCTAGATTGAAACATTCAGATCTAAAAGGGATGCGGTTGGTTTCTGCGTTGATAAGCTCAGTTGGATCGGCATTCCCCATTGGGCCCAGACAACACAAATGTGGTTGATCAGTGGGGATCACTATCTTATTGCGCGTCTCCTAGGTTTAGAAAATCAGAGAAGGAAAAGGAAAGAGAATCACAAAAATGATACAGAAAGAAAAATCGCGGAATGCGAAGCGAGAAGGGAAGGGATTAACCGCAGGAACTTTGAAGTTGATTGCCATTGTATCTAGGGGGTCCTTGCGGCGTGTGCTCTACTGGTGGAAGAAGTCGCCGGTTGTCGCCGGAGTGTTCTTTAGAGGCGCCGCCGAGTTTGGAGGTGAGGGTGAATGAAGGTATGAGCTCAGGGTGAAGAAGAATTCGGGTGGTGGTAATTTTTATAAGCCCGGCCAGGGGCATTTTGGAGTTTTATTTTCGGTGAACAGAGGTATGGAAAGGTATGGTAGTGGATTCGCGCGATGATCGAGGAATTATGAGGGTAGATTATGATTGTTCACTACAGTTGCGATGTTCTGTTGGTAACTTGCATTTTTTGCGCGCGGGAATCGAGGAGTTCGTGCAGGCATTTTGGAGGGAAAAGTTTACAGAAGAGAAATTTCGGCGCATAAAATATCTTATACTCCGAAATTGAGGGGCATGTGTTGACACCGTTTTTCGTACGTGTCAAAACGAGTAAGTGTGCCGATCGGCAGGTGTCGATGTTCCCTATCGGCGTCAAGGTATTATCGGTTAGGTTACCGATAGAGGAGAAGAAGGTCGCCGATGGTAAATTTAATTGAAGAGACATCCAGAGAGGAGGCTGTTTGCCGGTTTGGAATGTTGCCGATAGAAGCAGAAGGATATTGCCGATCAGGAGTGTTGCCGATAGATGCAGGGGAATATGATGACGTCAGCAAAAGACTGCCGATGGCAATAGAAGGAAGTTGCGGATTGAAGGGATCTGCCGATGGAAGGTTTCATCGTAAACAAATAGATAAGGAAACTGGTGATTTTATACCAGCATTATTATAGTAATTTGAGTCCGGCTCTTGCGCGAGTCGTTTGTTTCCTTTAAAATGGGGATTTTCTGTTTAGGAAAGTTAGAGTCGTGATTGTTTACAACTCCCTTGGCCGGAGTATAAATATGTACCTAGGGGTCGTATGAAAGGAGACAATCAATCAAATACATCTATTATTTTCATCTACTTTTTCCAGCAAGTTTACTTTTATCGTACTAGCTCTAGTTTATCTACGAGTTCTTACAAGTTTCGACGGGCTGCATCTACAAGATCTCCGTCAACCTTGCGAGTTCCGTGTTTTGAGCAATCTGAGCCTTGACGTCCGGACGCATCGCGGTCGTCTCGTTCATCGTTGTTCTAGTTATCGTCCTTGTCGATTAACTGGTCAAATCGACTGGCACACCTTGGATATCGATTTCGGGTATAAGCCTGAGGTGTTCGCGGATCTGACGTTTTTTGTGTGACAGAGGTATGTTGGGTCTGCTAAAAAGATGGTTGCTCTGCAATATCTGCTACTGTTCACGACTGGCATTAATAAAGCTGTGACTGTTGCAATCTCCATTATTTGTTTCAGTTATTCAGTTTGTGTTTGAAAATCATGATTCCCAGACTGTTCATCAGAACTTGGTTCTCGATCTTTTAACAACAATTTTTTTTGACCGAAAAACTGTAGAGATACAGCTTCCCACCACAACACTGAATATATTAAATAAAAGGAGAAAGAATGTAGACCAGGTAACTTAAAAAGGAGTTAGCCAAGAGCTAACTAAAGAGGGAGGCCAACAAAACAAGAGTCTAATGAAAAAAAAGAAAGGACTATAAACTTTGAGCCAATTCATTACAGATAAGTGGTAAATAGGGGTAAGTTTGTGCAAATGAAGTTTAACTTCAATTGAGAAAGACTGCTTCCAAGCTGTCAACGTTGGTCTTGCCATTGAAGATCTACGTATTTCTCTTATTCCAAATGCACCATATCATAAACATCTCCATGAAGAAAGGTAACGGTAGAATATCCCTCTGTTGCTCGATCATCGAAGGATACTCTCCTGAACGTTTCAAACAAAGCCAATAAAAAACCAACGACAGATACTAGAGGAGCATTCAAAGAAAAGGTGCAACACCAGATAATCGCAATTTGCAGCTACTATGATGCAAAATTTGCATGGTGGCAACTATAGAAATTGACCCCACTGCGGTTTATTATAACTATGGTTGTTTAAATCATCATTTTTAGTCTACCACATTATAGTTAGGTCTTTACAATCTTAACTAAGGGACCTAATTGTATGATTCTACCGAATAAAGTTATGTCTGTCTCATTGTATGTGTGTTGAGATCTTATGACTGCAATTTACCTAGAAAACTATAATTTTGGTTTAAAATCAAAGATTTTGACAACATTTAGGCCATGTTTGGGAAGACTTTTATTTGGCTCCTACTCTTGCGGAGGAGCCATACCTAATGGTTCAGGAGTCGTTTTTCAGTGAAAAAATGAGAAATGTTGAGGACAGAGCCCTACCAATCAAGTCCAGAACCTTTTTTTATATAACTAGCCAGACCTTATTGTAGCATCAAAACTCTATTGTAACATCAAAGAGTGGTTTTGTTGCTCCTTCTCTACTTTGTTGTTCATTCTCCACCAAAAATGAGGTGACGATGATGGTGAGCACAGGCTCATTCTTACCGCATTACACCAAGCCCACACTTAATATATACTCTCTCCATACCCATATTACTTGACGTTTACGATAGGGACACGGTCTTCAAAGCGTAACTTTGACTCTTGAAAGCATCTTGGCCCCAATAGTTTCGGTGATTAACAACAATGCAAGATCACTATGACTAATGTGTGTTTTCCAGAGGCAAAAGTGTTTAAGTTAGGTCATATGTGATGGTCTATAAATGGGCTTAATGATATTCATGCCTCCAAGATGGATTTCGTTTCGGTTTTCAAAGGATAGACATCAAGGTTGAAGACTAGGCTAGGTCTAAGTGCAATATGGTGTGAGAAGTGCACTTAGTATAGTCCAGGGCTTTGTTTTTCCTTTGGTCGTACTATTAAGGGGGTATGAGATTAGTAGCTTGACCTAGGAGAGGCTTTGGATATTGGTGTATGCACACTTGTCAAAACCTAGTCATAGAAACCCTACAAATAGCCCTTGTGATGAGTAGAGCAAGTCCCCTTCACAAGTCATGGTGATTAGAGGTGAAGAGGGAGCTTAGAGAGGCTCCAGACCAGTCTACCCAAGTAGCTCCGGACCAATGCATGTGGTCTGGAGGCTAGGGTATGACAGAGAGCTGATAAAAAGGCTCCAGACCACCATTCCGGAAGCCTCCGGACCAATGTTGATTGGTCCGGTGCTATGAGAGTTGCAATAGAGCCTAGGGTATGGCTCCGGACTAGTCCGGTGGTGAAGTACGGTGCTTGGTCCGACGCAACACAGAGAGGTCTAGAGAAGGTAAAACGGCGTCGGACCTCGTCCGGTGCCTAGCTCCGGACTATTGCAGGTCATCCAGAGGTCCCTGACACAGTAAGGCTCCTGTATGTTTTGTGAGCTCCGGACAAGAGAAATTGGTCGACGGTCCCGACAGTGGTTCGGTCCGACGGTTCGTAGAAAAGGGAAAAAGTACATAACGACTAGTTTGGAGGGTAGGGGCTATATATAGTTGCCCATCTCGTCCAAGTTAGCTCTCTTGGCCATTGTTTCAACTGATGGAAGCTAGAGAGAGTTCTTGAGAGACCAAGAGCCTAGTGAGGAAAGGATTTGAGTGACCCAAACCTTGAGTTCCTCCCTAGGGTGATTAGGAGTGACAAGTGTTCATCCATCCACCTTCATGGCCTTGAGTGGGTCAAGTGAAGGTCTTGTGCTTGTTACTCTTGGTAATCGACAGCACCTAGACGACTTGGTGGCGATCAGAGAGATGGTGACCACCAGGAGCTTGTTGGTGGCCCTCCTCCACATGTTGTGATCGGTTGTGGGCGGTTCACCGAGCTGGAGCGTCAAAGAATCAGCCCGTAGTGAGCACTCGGTCCTTACGCGGATCGAGGGGGGGCAATACCGTTGAGCGGGTGCTCCAACGAGGACTCGGGGAGTGTCGACTCCTCAATACCTCGGCAAAATGTCATCGTATCAAAATCCTTCTTCTCCCTAGCTCTTTAATTTCCTCAATCTACTTTCAAGCATCTCATATTTTTTGTTTCATACTTGTCATAATGGCTTGAGTAGATTTGCTAGGGTGTTCTACTTTGATCTTGCTTGTTGCTCCTTCTCTACTTTGTTGTTCATTCTCCACCAAAAATGAGGTGACGATGATGGTGAGCACATGCTTATTCTTACCGCATTACACCAAGCCTACACTTAATATATACTCTCTCCATACCCATATTACTTGACATTTAGGATAGGGACACGGTCTTCAAAGCGTAACTTTGACTCCTAAAAGCATCTAGGCCCCAATAGTTTCGGTGATTAACGATATATATGGCCATGTGGCCCGTGGCCCGATGGCACGGCCCACGGAACGGTCATTTGGCCCGGTCCAAGCACGGCCCGACACGGTGGCCACCGGGCCCGTGCCAGCACGGCCTGAGACACCAGGTCGTGCTTGGGCCGCCGCTTTGGCTCGTGGCACGGCACGGGCACGACCTGGTAAAATGAAATGGCCTGGTGACGGCCCGACTCCCATCCCCACAAATCTGCTCAACGGCCTACTAACACCCTTCACTCAGCCCAAGTGCAATCCGGCCCATCCCCTCCCCACCCCATTCACTAAGTCAATCCTCCAGAGTTCCCCACGCGTAGCGCCGCAACTTCTCCTCGTGCCGCCGCCCGCCCTCGCTCAGCGCCGCAACGTCCCAGCTTCTCGCCTCCTCTCCTCCCGCGCCGCTCCGCCTCTCCTCCTCGCGCCGCTCCGCCTCTCCTCCTCGCGCCGCTCCGCCTTTCCTCCCCACGCTACTCCGCGGCTCCTTCACTCGTCCTCAGGAGACACCGGCGTGCCACCGCGGGAGGCGTCGGGGCTCCCCTCCACAGCGACGCCGGCGACCACCTCCTCCTCCATGCCCCGAGCTCCGCCTCCACCCCCCAGCTCCACCTCGAGCTCGCAGTCGCGCGCGCGGCGGCACCGTGACGCTCCACCTCGGCCTTCTGCCCATCTCTGCTGGCTTTTGTGGGCCACGGGCCGGCACGGCCTGCTATGGCTTTGTCGTGCTGGCGGGTGGCACGGCCCAACAAAATGGCCCACGGGTCATGCCTTGGGCCGAAGGCCAGGCACGAGCACGCCATAGGCACGAAGGCCCGTAGAGGCGCGACGTCGTGTCGGGCTGACACGGCCTATTGGACATCTATAATTAACGACAATGCAAGATCACTATGACTAATGTGTGTTTTTCAGAGGCAAAAGTGTTTAAGTTAGGTCATATGTGATGGTCTATAAATGGGCTTAATGATATTCATGCCCCCAAGATGGATTTCGTTTCGGTTTTCAACGGATGGACATCAAGGTTGAAGACTAGGCTAGGTCTAAGTGCAATATGGTGTGAGAAGTGCACTTAGTATAGTCTAGGGATTTGTTTTTCCATTGGTCGTACTATTAAGGGGGTATGAGATTAGTAGCTTGACCTAGGAGAGGCTTTGGATATTGGTGTATGCACACTTGTCAAAACCTAGTCATAGAAACCCTACAAATAGCCCTTGTGATGAGTAGAGAAAGTCCCTTTCACAAGTCATGGTGATTAGAGGTGAAGAGGGAGCTTAGAGAGGCTCCAGACCAGTCTACCCAGGTAGCTCCGGACTAATGCATGTGGTCTGGAGGCTAGGGTATGACAGAGAGCTGATAAAAAGGGTCCGGACCACCTGTCCAGAAGCCTCCGGACCTCCGGTGCTAAGAGTTGCAACAGAGCCTAGGGTATGGCTCCGGACCAGTCCGGTGGTGAAGTCCAGTGCTTGGTCCGACGCAACACAGAGAGGTCTAGAGAAGGGAAAACGGCGTCAGACCTCATCCGGTGCCTAGCTCCGGACTATTGCAGGTCATCCAGAGGTCCCTGACACAGTAAGGCTCCTGTATGTTTTGTGAGCTCCGGACAAGAGAAATTGGTCGACGGTCCTGGCAGTGGTTCGGTCTGATGGTTCGCAGAAAAGGGAAAAAGCACATAACGACTCGTTTGGAGGGTAGGGGCTATATATAGTTGCCCATCTCGTCCAAGTTAGCTCTCTTGGCCATTGTTTTAGCTGATGGAAGCTAGAGAGAGTTCTTGAGAGACCAAGAGCCTAGTGAGGAAAAGGCTTGAGTGATCCAAACATTGAGTTCCTCCCTAGGGTGATTAGGAGTGACAAGTGTTCATCCATCCACCTTCATGGCCTTGAGTGGGTCAAGTGAAGGTCTTGTGCTTGTTACTCTTGGTGATTGACAATAGCTAGACGACTTGGTGGCGATCGGAGAGATGGTGATCACCAGGAGCTTGTTGGTGGCCCTCCTCCACATGTTGTGATCAGTTGTGGGCGGTTCACCGAGCTGGAGCGGCAAAGAATCAGCCCGTAGTGAGCACTCGGTCCTTACGCGGATTGAGGGGGATCAATACCCTTGAGCGGGTGCTCCAACGAGGACTCGGGGAGTGTCGACTCCTTTATACCTTAGCAAAACATCATCATATCAATATCCTTCTTCTCCCTAGCTCTTTACTTTCCGCAATCTACTTTCAAGCATCTCATATTTGTTGTTTCACACTTGTCATAATGGCTTGAGTAGATTTGCTAGGGTGTTCTACTTTGATCTTGCTTAGTTGTTTATTTCATATCTTGTTCTAGTTGAATTGCTACTTCTTTCCTAGCTAGGACACACAAGTAGGCACTAGGGGGAGAATTGACATTGATAGGTTTTCATATTTGCTTTAGAAATTTAAAACAAGCCCAATTCACCCCCCTCTTGGGCATCTTGATCATTTCAATTGGTATTAGAGCCTCGTGCTCTAAATTAGGCTTGAAAGGACCTAATTGGCCTAGAGGGGGGGTGAATAGGCAATTCTCAAAACCTAAAATTCAAAAAACTTGATGCAAAAATTAATACTACCGGTGCAACTGCCGGTACTACCGGTTCCTACGAGAACTAGCACATCACGAAGGAATTCAACTTGGATTTTAGATCTACTAATTCCTTACTATCCTTAGGTGATGTAGAGGTGGTAGATGAACTCCCCTTGACTTGCTCCTTCACCAAATTGTAGATCGGCTCCTCCAACTCTAAGAACAAGGAGGGAGAGGAAGAACATGAAGAACAAGTGATAACACAAAGTATATGTATGAAACAAGAGCAAGCACGCGAGACATAGGATTTAATCTGAGGTTCGGTCTCCACACAAGGAGCACCTACGTCCCCGTTGTTGAGGTGACCACAAAGGTCGGAGTCTCTTCCACATCCTTGCCTCTCTCAAGCAACCACAAAGGTTAGCCCGAGGTTTCCACTAAGAATCAAAGGGTGAATACAAACACTTCGGGGTGCCCTCACAAATGGAGCAACACGGGCAACCACGAAGAACGCCTAGCCGGCTAGGGTTCCAAGAACCCAAGAGTAACAAACACAAATCCAACCGGCTAGAAGAGGAATCCAAGTGCTCAAGTCATAGATCGAAGTTCCCTGCTCTCTAATCTCGCTTCCCTCGCTCTAATCTAGAAAGAATTGAAGTTGTAGAGCAAGAGGGAGAGAGAAGGGGTGAGTCAATGCTTGGAGATCTCTTTGTCTCAAGGTGGGTGAGAGTGAGTGAATGAATGGGTGAGTGAGAGAGAGGGGGCATCGATAGACTTAAAGTCTTCAGCCCCCGAAGCGGTACCGGTACTACCGGTGATACCACCGGTACTACCGGTCACGTTGTGACCGTTGGGGCTGAGCCCTGAAGGCGTGCGGGAAAATGGCCTACCGGTACTACCGGTAGCTCTGCTGTCAGCACAAAACACCTTCTAAGGATTCGTTCTTCACGGCGTCTCTCAAGCCTCTCTATACTAATAACTTGAGCACTCTTACCCACTTCTAGCTAGTCCAATTTGTATCCCTCTTGGTAGTGCAGCTTTTTCCTATAACTCAATTCAAAAGAATAAAACTCTTTAGCACTTGAGATGGGCCGCTTCCCATAGAGTGGAATTTCGGGTGCTTCAATCACCGGATTTCATCGTTTAGAATTATCAATGGACTAACACCTGTGAATATCACTAGAGAAACATGTTAGTCCCTAATTTGATTGTTATCAATTATCCAAAACCCACACATAGGGGACGAATGCACTTACAAACTCTCCCTTTTTGGTAATTGATGACAACCAACTTAGGCTTACATAATAATAGAAAGAATTGAAGCTTTTGAATTGCAAACTTTAGGAAGAGACTCCCCTAAATTTATGCATTGGATTTCAATTCCATGTCTTGATCATAATCAAGATAGCATAAAATTTAGAGCAAGCTCTCCCTAACTTTTGCAATCCATGAGGTGCCTACAAGTGTGTGTGATGAACAAATAAGCGTGATGCATATGACAAATATATCATCCACACAATAGCTAAAGCAACTAATCAATCATCATACAAGCATATAGATAAACAACACAAGATGAACGATATGAGATAAATATAGTTCTACAATCAACCATCATCCATATTACATAAATAGTTTTGTAGCTCGCCACATAGTTCAACATGAATAAAAAAACATTGTCCAACCCCACGAACAATAAGGCAAAAGATAGATAAGCTACCCTATTACATAGAGATAAGCCTAACACTCCCCCTTTGGCAGCAAGTGCCAAAAAGGGTAGGCCACATGAAGAGCATAGGATAGCACCAAGCTAGTAGTCCTCATCGTCATCATCGTCGTCACCATAATCAACGAGGCCACCACCAACGCCCTTGCCATAAGGACGATCGGAAAAAGAATCACCGGCAAAGGGTTGGGAAGAGCTACCCTATGCAGTGTAGACACCCTGGCTAGGGTAAGACAAGCTGCCAAAGATGGCTTCAAAGCCATAATCAGCGACACCACCATGAGAAGAGTATCCACCATAGCCCTGCTCACCAGGAGGAGGCACACCATGGGTAGAACCTCCAAGATCATCATCATGTGTACGAGTCGCACGCGTAGCAGGAGGAGCCCCATGAGCCATAGAGTCGCTCTCATCAAAAGGATCACCAAGAGGACGAAGAGGAGATGAAGGTCAAAGGCTGAGACGCTCCTCAATCCGACGAAGCCGGCGATCCTCCTTCTCAGCTGTGTAACAAAAGTATGAGAAGAACTTCTTAAGAGTAGATCGAGTACCTCCACCACGACCGGTAGCACCCCACGACGCTCGGAAGAAGAGCGGCGGGGAGGTGAAGGAGCAGAAGGAACATCAAACGTAGCCTCTTCCGCCTCAGCATCATCATCAGAAGCATCAGGAGATCCAGACTGAACCCCCAGATTCCTCACACTATAGGTGGCATGCTTAGTGTCCGGGTAAAATTCGGAGCCAACTACCTGCTCAATAATGTGCATGAGATAAGGAGCATATGGTAGAGACTTGTGGGTATCCATGGAAGCCTCAATGATCCTGAAAGTGCAATCAAGCCTTAAGTGGGTTTTGGTGACATGACAACGCAATTAGAGAACTAATGAGACCCTTCAAGTATGACAAGCAGGTTAAACAAAAGGAGGTTGATGAACAGGTTGACGGACCCCTCAAATTACAAAAGTGCATGGCAACAAACTCAAAGGACTTTAATTCATTTTATACTTTGAAATTGAGTTAGGTATGTCGTACTATTAAGAGGGATTCAACACACATGCCAACAAGTGAACCAAATGCAATATCTATCCAAACATCATACACCTCCACATACATAGTAGGCAAAACAGCCAGCTATTCCAAGATCCATCTGTTGCTGTCTTTGCCAGGCCGGCAGTGCCAGGCCCCAGGCCAGCACTGCCGCGACTTGTTCTGATCGTTGGACAGTGGAGGGATATTTCTTACCCCCTCACTTCTCCCCAACGGCTAGTTCTGTCATTCCTTCTTTCTCACTTCGTGAAACAGAACAGAGAAGCTCTCTTCTTGCTCTCCTTTCTCCCTTGGTGCTCAAACTCTCTCCTCCATTGATTTCCAATCAACCTTTGAGAGACTGAGCCTCCAAGCTTGAGAAGAAGCTTCTCCCTCGGATCTTCAACTCCTACAAGCATTTGGTTTGCGTGGTGGCCGGCGGTTTGAGTTTGTTACTCTTGGAGCATTGCTCCTAGCCGGCTAGGCGTCGCCCTTGAGCTTGCCTCTTTCGTGTGGCAGCCTAGGGAGGTTTGTAACACCCATTTGCTAATACATTACCCCTCATCTCAAGAGTTCATTCTCTTGACTTGAGACCGAGGAAAGAGCAAGCCTTTGTGGCGAGCTTGAGCCTTGTGTGGCGCACCTCAACAACGTGGACGTAGGCAAGCCTTGGTGGCGAGCTGAACCACGGGTCAAATCTTGTGTCACCGTGTGCTTGTTACTTTATTTTGATATATATATTGCATGCAAGGTGATTTCTAGGGTTTGGACCCGATCTACTCCATGGGTGTGTTGCAACCACTTTCTGGTGGTGCTAGAGGTTCCTTACACCTCTAGGAAGGTTTCTATTCTAGCACAATTTCCATATTCAGTTTACATTTTAAATTGTGCAAGGTTCTGTCCAGGTGGCCAGCACTGCTGCCCCAGAGAGCAGCAGTGTCGGACACCCCGGCAGTGCCGGACCCAAGGCCGGCAGTGTCGGGCCTGATTTGACAGCAAGTTGTGAAGTTGTTTTAAACAGGCCTATTCACCCCCCCCCCTCTAGGCTAATCAAGTCCTTACAAGTGGTATTAGAGCAAGGTTATCTCATTAAGCACTTAACCGTGTGAGATAATGGCCGAAGAGGGTAGTGTCAAGATGGTTGACCCCAAGAAGGTGGACTTGCACTCCACGGACAGCAGCGATGAAGTGCCCACGGATAACTACTTGACCACCACTGGCATGTCCGCAGGAGAGAAAGCAAAAAGAAAAGAAGAAAGAAGACTAAGAAGAGAATCAAAAAGATTGCAACAAGAAGAGAAAGCAATCAACGAAGCCAAGAGCTTGAAGCTTGCCGAGAAGCTCCACAAGCAAGAAGTGAAGAGATTGAAGAAGGAGCTCGAGGCTAAGGAGGAGGAGCTAAGGAAGAGCAAAGAACAAGCCTCTCAAGTGGAGGTTGAATCAAGTAGCTCCGATGGTGATGATGATATATCATACCAAGCCTCCAAGATGGTGAAGAAGGATGAGAAGAAGAAGAAGAAGGATGAGGGCAGCAAGAAATACTTCGCCGTATCCTTCAACTATTTCTCCATTTCTAACCATGATCATAAACCTCTATTTCATGTTCCCGCTGGCAAGTTGCCTCATTTTGATGGGACCAACTTTGCCAAGTGGAAACACTTGATAAAAGCTTGTCTTGTAGGTCTTCACCCCAGTGCTTGGGAGATTGTTCATAGAGGATGTGAGCCTCCGGTGGATCCCACAAGCCCTACCACCACCGAGCTTCGCTGCATACAACTTAATGCACAAGCAACTAGTGTGTTGCTAAGTGCATTGGATGGTGATGAGTACAACAAGGTGATGGGCTTGGAGGTTGCCAAGTAAATTTGGGATACTTTGCACCTTGCACATGAGGGTGTAAGTAAAGTGAGGCAGTCCAAGATTGATCTCTACATGGTCAAGCTCAACCGGTTTGTGATAAATGAAGGTGAAGGGCCACAAGAGATGTTTAATAGGTTGATGGTGATAGTTGGCAAGATTAGAGGACTTGGTGGTGAAGAAGTCAATGACCACAAGGTTGTCAAGATCATGCTTGAAGCTTATTCTCCAAGAAATGAGACCGTGGTGACATTGATTAGAGACAAGAAGAAGTTTGAGTACTTCACACCAAGTGATGTGCTTGGAAGAATAATCACATTTGATTTGCAAAGATAAGAAGCACTTGAGAGGAAGAAGCTTGGAGAGATGCAAGCAAGATTGGAAGGGATGAAGATCAAGGAGGTAGTTCTCAAGGCAAGAAAGAGCATAAGAAGATCAGCCCCTAGCTGTCCTAAAAACAGCAAGCAAGCTTCCTCAAGCAAAGCTCAAGCAACCAAAGCCATCAAGCATCAACCCGAAGCTTCAACTTCAAGTGATGGTGAAAGTGAAGATGAGCAAGCCGAAAACATAGATGACATGTCTCTATTCATGAGAAGATTCAACAAGGGCCTAAAGAAGAATGGGTACAAGCTCATGAAGAGAAGGTTCCCAAACAAGAAGTCAAGGACTTGCTTCAATTGTGGTAGCACCGAGCATTTCATTGCCGATTGCCCAAATGAGAATAAAGACAAGTTTGGCAAGAGAAAAAGAGAAGACAAGGGTGACCACAAGAAAGGCAAAAGGATATGTGGGTGAAGCTCACATTGGGCATTAGTGGGACTCTACAACCGAGAGCACAAGTGAAGATGAAGAGATGGCCACCATTGATATTCACAAGCCATCTACTTCACCAAGGCTCTTCAACAACATGTCCGATGATGATGAATGCTTCCCTCACATTTGTCTCATGGCAAAGGGTGAGAAGGTAAAACCAAAACCGAAACCCATAACTCCTCCCCCAAAAGACATCTCTAGTAGTGATTCTAGTGATTACTCTAGTGATGATGAATCTAGTGATGAAGAAATTAATGAACTAACTAAAAACATGGATGTTAAGACCAAAATCTTCATTGCTAATCTAATGGATGAATTAGAGACAACCAAGGCTAAGCTAGCATCTAGAGAAAAGACTCTTATCAAACAAGAGGATCTTTATATTGCTAGTGAGGAAGCTCTTGCATTAGCAAGGAGTGAGGTGAGCTCTTTGACTAAGGCTTTGGCCAAAGAACAAGAAGCTCATGCTCTCACCAAGAAGGAGTGTAGTGACCTCAAGCAAAAGCATTGTGGCTTGGTTGAAAAGCATTAAGAGCTTGAGGCACAATACAACCTTCTTTGTGAGAGCAACTCACATCTTCCTAAAGCAAATGATGCCTCTTCTCCATCCACTAGCCAAGGTTGTGGAAAATGCTATAATCTTGATTTGAATGATTATTCCACTAACCTTGCCAACATGGAGGCCATGAAGAAAGAGATAGCAAGGCTCAACAATGTCATCTTGGTTTCTAGCAAGAATGACAAAGACAAAGTTGAGCCCAAGAAAATCCAATACAAGGATGGAAGGCATCCATCAATCAAGGATGGGCTTGGACACACTCAAGGAGGTAAAACCAATGGACGAAAAACAGTGAAAGGCATTGAGTGTGTTAGGTTTGAGAAGAAGGGAAGCATTGGTGCAGATAAGCCTACACAGACTGCTGCTCTGCTGGACCATAGGCCGGCAGTGTCACGCCCCACTAAAGGGAAGGCTACCAGTGCTTCACCTAATCAAGCTCAAGCCCAAGTCCATGCCAAGAGGGTGCCCAAGCAAAACTAGGTTTCTCAGAAACCCAAGGACTCAATCTGGGTGGCCAAGAACAAGTATGCTTATCAATCAAAGGCAAGGTCACCTCAAGGAAGTTTGTCCTCTTGCTACATGTTGAAATGCAATGACCGTGGTAAAGTCATTGCAGAATTTGTGGGTGATGAGAAATATGATAAAAGAAGCATGAACATTTGGGTTCCCAAAATTGTTGTGACTAACATGCAAGGCCCCAAGATTGATTGGGGACCTAAATCTAGGAACTAAACTTGTTTTGTAGGCATACTCCTCTGGTGGATCAAGTTGGGTGCTTGATAGTGGATGTACAAATCATATGACCGGAGAGAAGAGTATGTTCTCATCATATTCCCCAACTTCAAATGTAAGTGAGAATATCATCTTCGGTGACAACTCTAAAGGGGAAGTGATTGGTCTTGGTAAAGTTGCTATTACTCTTGAACATTCTATCTCAAATATTTTACATGTGAATTCGTTGAGTTACAACTTGTTGTCCGTTTCTCAATTATGTGAGATGGGCTACAATTATCTCTTTACGGATAAGGGTGTGGAAGTCTTTAAAAGGGAGGATTCCTCTATTGTTTT
This sequence comes from Microstegium vimineum, assembly GCA_022036555.1. Taxonomy (NCBI): domain Eukaryota; kingdom Viridiplantae; phylum Streptophyta; class Magnoliopsida; order Poales; family Poaceae; genus Microstegium; species Microstegium vimineum. The sequence goes on from CM039119.1 coordinate 19,191,221, forward strand.
TACGGGTCGTTTGAAGGGCAAGCTTTACCTAGTTGATTTCAACAAAAGTAAGGGTAATCTTGAGACTTGTTTAGTGGCAAAATCTAGCATGGGTTGGTTGTGGCATCGCCAACTAGCTCATGTTGGGATGAGGAACTTGGCCAAACTCTTAACAGATGAACACATTCTCGGACTAACAAATGTTCATTTTGAGAAAGATAGAATTTGTAGTGCTTGCCAAGCCGAAAAGCAAGTAGGTGCACCTCACCCATCAAAGAGCATTGTCTCCACCAAGCAACCATTGGAGCTAATACACATGTATCTCTTTGGACCGGTGGCCTAGATAAGCATTGGTGGTAACAAACATGGTTTAGTTATTGTTGATGACTTTACTCGATTCACTTGGGTGTTCTTCATGTATGATAAGGCACAAGTGCAAGAAAAGGTGAAGACCTTCATTAGAAGAACACAAAGAGAATTCGGGTTCCAAATCAAGAAAGTTCGTAGTGACAATGGAACTAAATTCAAGAACTCTCAAGTGGAGGAGTTTCTTGATGATGAGGGCATCAAGCATGAGTTTTTAGTTCCATACACCCCTCAACAAAATGGTGTAGTAGAGAGGAAGAATCGGACACTTATTGACATGGCAAGAACAATGCTAGATGAGTACAAGACTTCGGATATCTTTTGGGCCGAAGCCGTAAACACCGCTTGCCATGCTATCAACCGGCTCTATCTACACAAGATCTTGAAGAAGACTTCATATGAGATTTTAACCGGTAACAAACCAAAGGTGTCATACTTTAGAGTTTTTGGGTGCAAGTGTTTCATACTTAATAAGAAACCTAAAACCTCTAAGTTTGCACTTAAAGTTGATGAAGATTTTCTTCTTGGTTATGGATCAAATGAGCATGCCTATCGTGTATTCAACAAGACCTTAGGGGAAATTGAAATCGCAATAGGTGTGACATTTGATGAATCTAATGGCTCTCAAGTAGAGCAAATTGATCAAGTGATCGTAGGTAATGAGGAACCACCTTGTGAAGCAATCAAGAACATGGCCATTGGTGACATTAGGCGACAAGAAGTCCAGACCATAGAAGTGGAACCTCAAGGTGCTGAAGCTACTGCCCCCAAGAGTTGAAGAAAATGGGCCAGCAGTGCTCCCTGGTCAGGCCTCTGTGCCAGTGGCCTGCACTGCCGGACCAAGCAGACAGACAGCAGCAAGCTCACCAGCAAGCCCAATGAACCTACAACCTATATTTGAAGAGCATGAGTATGATGACCAAGCTGATCAATAAGAAGCCACAAAATACCCAAGATTGAGGCAAACAATTCAAAGAGATCATCCCGTTGATAACATACTTGGGAGTCTTTGAAAGGGGGTATGTACTCGTTCACATTTGGCAAATTTTTGTCAATTTTACTCTTTTGTCTCCTCTTTGGAACCTCTTAAGCAAGCTCTCGATGATCCGGATTGGGTGATGGCTATGCAAGAAGAGCTCAACAACTTTGAGCGAAATCAAGTTTGGTCCTTGGTGGAAAGACCAAATACCAATGTCATTGAAACCAAATGAGTCTTCCGCAACAAGCAAGATGAGCAAGGCGTGGTGACAAGGAACGAGGCAAGATTGGTGGCTCAAGGCTTTACTCAAGTGGAGGGTTTGGACTTTGAAGAGACTTATGCACCGGTGGCTAGGCTTGAAGCAATTCGAATGCTTTTGGCCTATGCTGCCCATTATGACTTCAAGCTCTATCAAATGGATGTGAAGAGTGCATTCCTCAATGGCCCTATCCAAGAGTTGGTCTATGTTGAGCAGCCACCGGGTTTTGAAGATCCCAAGTTCCCTCATCATGTCTTCAAGCTCCATAAGGTGCTCTATGGGCTTAAACAAGCACCAAGAGCATGGTATGAATGCCTTAAGGAATTCTTGCTCAAACAAGGCTTTGAAATAGGCAAAGCGGATCCTACTCTCTTCACTCATAAAGTCAATAATGATATCTTTGTGTGCCAAATATATGTCGATGACATAATATTTGGTAGTACTAACCAATCCTTTTGTGATGAGTTTAGTAGGATCATGACTAAGAGATTTAAGATGTCTATGATGGGCGAGCTAAAGTTCTTCCTCGGTTTTCAAATCAAGCAACTCAAGGAAGGGACTTTCTTATGCCAAACCAAGTACACTCATGACATGTTAAGAAAGTTTGACATGGTAAATGCAAAGCCAATCAAGACTCCCATATCAACTAATGGACATCTTGATCTTGATGAAGGAGGGAAATCCGTGGACATCAAGGTATATCGTTCCATGATCGGCTCTCTCCTTTACTTATGTGCATCTAGGCCAGACATAATGCTTAGTGTGTGTATGTGTGCTAGATTTCAAGCTAACCCGAAAGAGTACCATTTAGTGGCCGTTAAGAGAATCTTGAGATATCTAGTTTTCACTCCTAACCTTGGCTTATGGTATCCTAAGGGCTCTAAGTTCGATCTATTTGGGTATTCGGATTCCGATTACACCGGTTGCAAGGTAGACCGAAAAAGCACTTCGGGGACGTGTCAATTCCTTGGACGGTCCCTAGTGTCTTAGAGTTCTAAAAAGCAAAATTGTGTAGCCCTTTCCACCGCCGAGGCCGAGTATGTTGCAGCCGGCGCATGTTGTGCTCAACTACTTTGGATGAGGCAAACCTTAAAAGATTTCGGATGTCAATTCACCAAGATACCTCTCTTGTGTGACAACGAGAGTGCCATCAAACTTGCAAACAACTCGGTTAGTCACTCTAGAACCAAACACATAGACATCCGTCATCACTTTTTGAGAGACCACGAATTAAAAGGAGATATTGCAATTCACCATGTGAGCACCGAAAAGCAACTAGCCGATATCTTCACAAAGCCTCTCGATGAGACAAGGTTTTGTGCTTTGCGTAGTGAGCTGAATATACTTGACTCTCGTAACATGGTTTGAACTATAGCACACATTTGTTTGTCCACCTAGCGACATAGGCAAAACTTTGAAAATCTCAACTATGTGTTTCAAAACCGTTTTTGAAAGAAACTTGAGTATGGTGGTCATTGTATGTATTGATGATTGCTTAATAATGTCTACAAGTGCATAAATACTAAGTATAAAGTGGCATAGCTCCTCACTGCCTGGCCAGGCCAGCAGTGCCGGCCCCTAGCACAACAGTGTCGGGGTGCCCGGCAGTGCCGGGCTAAGTCCGGCAGTGCCGCGACTTAACCGACCAGAGGGGGTCGAGTCCAAGTCATACCTCTCGGATTTTTCTTTATCTCTTTGTCCAGACCCGAGGGGACTCCAACCCAAGTCTTTTTCTCCCCAACAGAAACAACTCCCTCTTCTCTCTCAACCCTAAGGAGACCTAGGGAGCCCGGAGGTCCCTCTCTTCTCCCCGGCGGTGCCGCCCTTCGGAGGTGCTGCCATTGGAGGAGGTGTTGAGGATCTTCCTCCCTGCATCAAGCTTCATTCAAGCCCGACCTTCTTCGTCCTCTTCCCTCTCTTTCAAAGGTAATAACTTGAAACCCTAAGTTGGATCGATCTATGCAATGTACGGATTTTGAGATGGGATTTAGGTTGTTAGTAGTTACATTATGTATGGTGATGTACCTCTAGTAGTTAGATTCAATCAAAACCTAGATTCAATGGAGGATTGATGGAGCCAGCAATGGTGCTGTCTGCACCAGGCCGGCAGTGCCGGGCCAGAGCACGGCAGTGTCAGGCCCCTGGTGACAGCACTGCTGCATATGCTCCTACAATCGTCCATTGAGACTAGTTTTTGGTCCAATCTCTCCACTAAAGTTCCAGTTACTATTTTAAGTGCAGCAACTTAACCCTTACTCCTTTAAATGCATAGATGGATGCCGAAGGATCGAGCGGTGGTGATAGAGGAAAGGGGCCAAGGACCAAGGCCCGTACTTTTCGAGGAGGCAGAGGTGCTGCTGATGATGGCTTGAATCCAAGGCAAAGGATCAAGCAGGAGGAAGAGTTACAGAGGGCTGGAAGAACAATTGTGGAGGGTGCTTGCCCAAGGACACCTCCGGATCTGGGTCTATTTGATGGCTCATACCTCATTCCTCATCCGGAGGATGTATTTGTCAGAGAGCCTCAGGACAACCGTGCTAGAGACAGAGTGAGTTATCAGAATCAGTACAGGTCTGTCCAAGAGCAGAGGGCAATCTACCCATATGATGTGTCAAAAGATATGGGAGTGGATTACAGATTCTGGAATGATTTTCATTCTGATTATTATTCCATTGTTCTCTTCCATGCTAACAAGCCCAAAATCATCAAGATGAAGTATGTTGATTGGGAGCACTTGGAGAACAAGAGAGACCTTGTGTTTGACAGAGTCATTGATCAGTGCAAGGAGCTTGGAATGTATGAGTGGATGGATTTTCAGAATGATTGGAACACAGAGATCATCCACCAGTTCTTTGCTACATATTATCTGGACAGGGAGAACCATGTGATGCACTGGATGACTGAGGGCATGCACTACAAGCTCGTTTATGTGACTTTTTCTCGTCTTCTTGGTTTTGGAGAAGATGATAGGGAGTGCTCCAATGTTCATGATGAGAGAGGCTTGTCTAATGAAGAAATTTCACATCTCTACATTGAGCCTGAGAAGGCTGATGGTCTTGTGAAGGGGTTGAAAAGCAAGTACTACATCCTCAACAACCTCTTCAGGAACACACTCTATCCCAAGGTGGGATCAACCTCCAACCTCTATGCTTTATCCAAGAATGTGCTGAGGAGGATGAGAGGTGGAGCACCACCATTTTCAGTGGCACGCTTCATTTGGGATGAGATCTTCATTGCAGCTGATGGTGCCAGAAAGGGGCTTCCATATGCCCCTTACCTGATGTTTGTCATTGAGAGAGTGACTGGCCGGATATAAAACAAGGATGCCGCTCATGAGGCTTACAGAGGAGAGAAGGTAGTCCACTCTACAGTTCAGGAGGTGATGACTCCCCCCAAGACAGCAGCAACCTCAGACTTTCCTGAGTCCTCTAGAGGAGCAGCAGTAGCAGCTAGCAGAGGCAAGAGAAAGGGAAAGCTTGGTAGGATTCTGAAGAAGATGTTTGCAGGCATTTGCTATGCAAATAACCATGCTTACCAGACCAGGCTAGAGATCAGGCCACTCAGACAGGAGCAGGGCCTCAGGCAGCTTTCCCCACCCACTCCTCCACCAGAGCTCAGCGAGGAATCCACCTATGGCTCAGATGATGAGGATGATTCAGATGACGATGATGGTGAGGAGGAGACCCAGGAGCAGCAGTCACCGAGACGCAAGGGCCATGCTAGTGGTCCTGGTGTTCACTTCACTTCAGCCCCTGCTGATGATGATGATGAGGAAGATGAAGATGAAGATGATGATGATGATGACCATATGGACGAGGATAGAGACTAGTTTGTACTCTTTTTGCTATGTTCTTCTCTTCTTTTTGGTGACTTGTTGCCAAAGGGGGAGAATTACTAAGTAAAGGGGGTACAACAATCTTCGACGGTCATGGCATGGAGGAGCAGCTGCTAGTTATCTTAGTTTTTAGTTTGTGAGATGAGAGAGCAACATGAAAAACTATTTTATTGTAATATTGCCACTTATGTACTTGATTTGTGTTATTTGTTGACATGTACTCTCTCATATATATCATGCTTGTCTTAGTATGCTTTTAGTTTTTACATATATCTTGTTGTATGGTCGTGCTCAAGCTTCCACAGCCTTGCTGTTGGCAGCCAGGCCGGCAGTGCCGGGCTACTGTCAACAGTAAAGCTCTCTGATGTGTTTTTAGACAGATTTGTATCATCACGTATATATTTATGACACTTTGTTTCAGCACCCCACAGTAGCCATGGATGTAGGGAGATCCCTATTTCACTCCAATGTGTGAATTTTGTTTTTTCATGCCAAATTGGAAATTCAAATTCCCATTCACACGTTTAGGGGGAGCTCTTACACCCATGACTTGCATTGTCTCAGATTATTACTTCACTTTTGTAAGCTCTAAGTGTGTTGTCATCAATCACCAAAAAGGGGGAGATTGAAAGTGCAATCAAGCCTTAAGTGGGTTTTGGTGACATGACAACGCAATTAGAGAACTAATGAGACTCTTCAAGTATGACAAGCAGGTTAAACAAAAGGAGGTTGATGAACAGGTTGGCGGACCCATCCAATTACAAAAGTGCATGGCAACAAGCTCAAAGGACTTTAATTCATTTTATACATTGAAATTGAGTTAGGTATGTCGTACTATTAAGAGGGATTCAACACGCATGACAAAAAGTGAACCAAATGCAATATTTATCCAAACATCATACACCTCCACATACATAGTAGGCAAAACAGCTAGCTATTCCAAGATCCATCTGTTGCTGTCTTTGCCAGGCCAGCAGTGCCGAGCCCCAGGCCAGCACTGCCGCGACTTCTTCTGACCGTTGGACAGTGGAGGGGTATTTCTTACCCCCTCATTTCTCCCCAACGGCTAGTTCTGCCATTCCTTCTTTCTCACTTCGTGAAACAGAACAGAGAAGCTCTCTTCTTGCTCTCCTTTCTCCCTTGGTGCTCAAACTCTCTCCTCCATTGATTTCCGATCAACCTTTGAGAGACTGAGCCTCCAAACTTGAGAAGAAGCTTCTCCCTCGGATCTTCAACTCCTACAAGCATTTGATTTGTGTGGTGGCCGGCGGTTTGAGTTTGTTACTCTTGGAGCATTGCTCCTAGCCGGTTAGGCGTCGCCCTTGAGCTTGCCTCTTTCGTGTGGCAGCCTAGGGAGGTTTGTAACACCCATTTGCTAATACATTACCCCTCATCTCAAGAGTTCATTCTCTTGACTTGAGACCGAGGAAAGAGCAAGCCTTTGTGGCGAGCTTGAGCCTTGTGTGGCGCACCTCAACAACGTGGACGTAGGCAAGCCTTGGTGGCGAGCTGAACCACGGGTCAAATCTTGTGTCACCATGTGCTTGTTACTTTACTTTGATATATATATTGCGTGCAAGGTGATTTCTAGGGTTTGGACTCGATCTACTCCGTGGGTGTGTTGCAACCATTTTCTGGTGGTGCTAGAGGTTCCTTACACCTCTAGGAAGGTTTCTATTCTAGCACAATTTCCATATTCAGTTTACATTTTGAATTGTGCAAGGTTTTGTCCAGGTGGCCAGCACTGCTGCCCCAGAGAGCAGCAGTGCCGGACACCCTGACAGTGCCGGACCCAAGGCCGGCAATGTCGGGCCTGATCTGACAGCAAGTTGTGAAGTTGTTTTAAACAAGCCTATTCACCCCCTCTCTAGGCTAATCAGGTCCTTACAGATCCTTCCCCACATAAACCTGGACACACTGAACCTTCCACCCTTGGCACCAAAATGAACCAAGATCTTGGGAGCATCATTCTGAATATGAACTGAATCACTAATCTTTGGGTCAAGGGTGAGACAAATCAGATTGTTCAACACATAGAAGTAAGGCCTCAGATGAGCAGATGTGAAATTTGCATACTTATCAGCAGTGTACATCTTAGCAGCCACAAGATCATCTGATCCAATCCCACTGGCATATATATCATGAATATCGGGGGCCTCACGATCAAGCCTATCAAACCCCAAGAGACGAGAGAAAGTAACAAAGTCACAACGGTAATGAGTACCTTGTGTCATCTAATGAAGCACATCATGCTCTCGATCAATGTACAGAGTAGCCCAGAACTAACAAAGCACCTCGGTGTTCCAAGCCTTGACAAAGGTCATGAGCGGCAAGAGGCGCCACTCCTGAAGCTTGGAGATCAACTCATCAATCTCAGGATGATTGTGCTTCGTCCGAGAGTTGAGCACCAGAGCCTTGTGCTGGAACAGAGGGCACTTGGAATGAACACCATCATAATAGAGGATGAAAGTATAGTAGTCATGATGGAACTGTGACCAAAACCTGGGCTCAAGACTGACACACTTGACATACTCATATGGATTGTCAGCACGCATGGTGCGCAAGTCCGCATTCCTCTTCCTGTAATCAATTGGATAACTAGGAGTGTAAGCACCACTAGTACCAGGACGAGATACCTTTGGGTTGGGCTCCGGATGATAACGAAGAGACCGAGGCGGAACCCCGATATGAAGCGGGGATCGAGCCACAACTCGAGGGTCAATAGCACGACCCTCAATCAGGATGTTCGAGTCGGGGACGTGGTTGCCAACCACCTCTCGATGATGCCGAGGAGGGTACGGCCGAGAAGGGATAGCATTACCCGTTGCCCTGGACCGAGCGGCCTCATGAGCCACGAGATCAGTGGGAACATCGGAACCACGAGCACTGCTGCTGCCCCGGCCACGGACGGTGCGTCCATCACTGGCATCACCGGAGGATGAACGAGCACGGCGAGAGGGATTTCTCCGGTGACCATCCATGCTACACAACCAAAAGAGGGCCAACAAACGAATCAAAATCAAGTAGAGAGAGTGCAGGGTGTGATTGAGATAGCGAGCTTGTGGGGAGAGTGCCATGCGCAGGGATCGATGATACCGGTCGACGGCCGATAGTACCAATACCACTGTGCACAGGCCCAATCCCCTCAAATCCGCCAAATCGACCAAACAAAACGCACAAGGAGTACTCTACGAGCATAAGGACCCCTAGTGGACGGGGCAAATGCGAGGAATCGGCCTAGAACAAGGTACATTGACAGATCGGGCAAGAACAACGAATACCTTGCTACTCGGGATGAAGAGGCCAAATCCAAGCAAATAAGAGACTCCTTGTAAACACCACCACCACCAAAACGATCACTACAGCTAGGGGAAGAACTCCACCAAGGCCTAGTTTGGGAGCGCAGGCATATTAGCCCGGGTAGGAATACCCCGACGGGGATTTTATCGGCCATTCGTTTCCCCGGGCATAGTTTCCTCGTTCCCGGTGCATGTTTGGGATACAGGCTACGTGGCTGCCGGCCCGGGCATTATTATTTCCCTGGGCATTATTATTTATTATTACTCAAACGCAAATAAAACAAAATGCCTGAAGTACGTCTACACGTCGGAAAAAATTTCAAATTTTAGTAAAAAATTTAAAGAAAAAAAGAAGTATTTTGTTTAAAGTATGTCTACACGTCTACACGTCGGAATATTTTACAAAAGGTAAATGAGCCCATACTTTACAGTCTCATATCAAAGCTACTAATGCATCTAAATTTTGTGGTCACTTCCATAAGTTCAAGTAAAGAATGGAATGGAAATTATGGATTTGAAACACTGGACAATCATGTCTAAATTTAAAACATTGAGATAAAGTTTGGATAGTCATGGGGCAGCTTGCTTATTATGTACAACATCCATCTGAGGTTCTTGCTTGACACCGTTTCCATGTTCAGATGACTTTGATCATCCACATAGATCTGCGAGTCCTTTCATGCAAGAAAGCAATGTTATTGAAAGTAAAAGTTGAATTACAGTAAATAAATTTTGACAAGAAGCCTAATTATCACTTAATTAGTGGTTGCCAAAACAAAATTCTAGCAGAGATCATCATATATGGCACCCAGACTCCAAATCAAAATCCTGAATTTATTGGATCACTGACTTGCCTAAATACATTATTTGAGGTATCAAAAGACCCTTTTGACACCAATTTATTAGCATTTCCGTCTCTCAGGTTAACTAAATAAAGACTCAGAAAACATCAATATGCACAATAACCTCATTGCTGGAAAAGAAACCCCCTAGGCATACTACGCTAACATCAGGTTAACAACTTAATGAGTATGGTTTGGTTCTTCTCTACTGTTATATTCACAAGTAAATAGCATAATGTCGCTGAGAACATAACCTAATTAAGAACTCAGCTGATAAATGTGATTGAAGACTACGTGTTTTGCATGCTTGAATATCACGAGCAGCCTTGGTAATGTATTACATGAATGAATACTCTAAACGGCACATGAAAAGCATTTATTAAGCTATTCCAGTTTAGTTTTTCAGTTGATTTTTCTCTAGCTAAGTAGAACCCAAAGTTTACTAATGGAGTATCATAAAAAGAGCGTCAACAGTTAATCACATATAAACATAACAATGTATCCTAATGCATCGAGGTAGCCATAATAAACAACTAAAAACATACCATTTAAGTAATCATAAAAATGGGTCTACAGGACAACGTGAGAATCTGAATTTAAGTAATCATGGAGTTAATGAATTTAAGTAATCTGAATTCAAGATGCAAACAGTTAGGCTTTTTCTCTTTTTAGGCTAGCTAAGCCAGGGCAACAAGAACAGAAGAAAAATCACAGAACACAAGTTACGACAACAAAAAAAAAACCAATACCACCTATGAGTCTATGATCACCACTGGACTCTACATGATTTACAATTAGAAGAAGGGACTGCACAGCTCTGCCGCCGATTCCGTACCTCTAGAATCCATCCTATCTGATTCCAATTGCAGGTTCCATCTCAGCATGCTCTGCCGCCACATGAGCAATTATCATGGGCCGGTGTAAAGACTGAAAACCAAGGAAAAGAAAAGCAAATAAGATAATGCCATCCTTTCACATATGAACCAGAAAACACTACATGCTTAATCACACAATAGCACAATTAATTAAACACTACATGCTTGCTTAATCACACAACCAATTGGACAGCCTCTTGCAACCTGTGAGGCCCTGCAAGCAACAGAGGCACACTTATTGAAAAGTGAGGATTACTAGAAGAAACTGAAGACTGCAGACTGCTATTAAAAAGCAAGACTTACAAGTGAGTTTAAGTATAGTCAGCATCATTTGATCCTTCTATAAAATTCGTACAAAAGTTCTACTCAAGTATAACCTTTTCCAATAAAGCTAATATATGGTTATTCCTACAATCATCCCCATCAGCATACCCAATGAGGTAACGAAAAATAAAACACGATCATTATTGACTCAATTATATTTCTTCCTTCAATAGCAACTTTAACCGGAGGCCTCGAGAGCACATAAAGTTGAGCAATCCGTGTCAATTTTCTCAGATCATGCATTGCTTCACCAATCCCTCTCTGCATGTAACACACAAAAAAAAGTATAATATCAGAAACTGAGTAATAGTCCACATGAATAGATGGCTTAATTTATGAGAAGCAGCAGTCCACATGAAATCCATCATCTGTACAAATTCACAACTAGACAAAATCAAAATCAATGAACTGAGAAGCTAGGAGTTTGTGCTTAGGGCGAGGACGGATGCAGCCCTGAACACAGACATGTAAAATTGTAGACGAAGAAGACAACATGACAAAAATGAGTAAATCGCTAGCTAACTGAACCGAGATTCAATTCACAAGACGTATACTTCTCAATTGAACACAGTTCTGAACTGAAAAAAAAATTCGCCAAGCGAACAAGGTGTATGTAGCTGAAATGCTTAGACCCTGTACCAACAGTACCATGCTGTTGTACTACTGTACAAGTGTACATACATGCGCATGAACATGCTCTCTCCTCCTACTACAAGTAGGAAAAGAAAGGTGATTCATATTTGTCTACAAGATACAAACATGGAAACCTAGGCAAAAAAGAACAGAAGCCTCAAGCCAGTCTACAAAGCAGAGGAGATGGGTAGGAGGAAGGAGAGGTCACAAGTCACCGGAGCTGATTAGTTAGTGACACAAAGGGTTGAGGCTACAGAATATTGTTTCTCTACAGAATTAGTTAATGTCTATCTTGTTTCTCTATTAAACTCCTGCAGATACAATCGAGTAAAAATTAGAGTAGATACTACAGAATATTAAATTAATGTTGCAAAATCATATCATGATAACCATATGTTGAATGGAATCTGAAACTGAGAAAAAAGTGTAAGAATGTTCAGAAGTAACATTCTAATCACATAGACATATAGAACTAGAATTGGCTTGCGACATCCTTTATAATTGTGTAGTTGACTTTTACTTTCAGAATTCAAAGGAAAACCAAGTGCAGACCACACAACAGTCAATGTTCTTAGAAAATCATGATGATTTAAGATACTACACAGTGCAATTAAAAAGTTCCAGGTTACTGACCTTAGATGGTTTTTAGAAAAGCTCAATGGAAACAGCATTGCTGAATTATTTGCACAATAAGAATGTAGCAAGAATGTCGTAATGAATGCTTATCAATGAATTGGTTACTATAAACCCTGTACCTATGACTGAAAACAAATTTGACATTCAGTTTTGGAAGCTAAGTCTGGAAGCAGTGTTAGGAATAACATGTCTGGAAAACTGGAACAAATATATAGTACTTTTTTTAAGGTTAACTAACATCAATAACTTCTTCTTTTTTTTTGACGAGATCTATATTGATTAACAGCAAGATGCTGATAGAGCCTTTACAGAGTTAATGGTTACATTTTAGAGTGCCATGATTAACGGACACTCTTGCTCATGAGCTGCATAAGAACATACAGCATTGAAACTAATTTGATTGGATCTTATATCCCTAAGAGCTTGTCTAGCAAGTAAATCTGCCATCTGATTGTGGGTTCTCTTGATCCTGCGTATTTCTGATGTTGTTGCGTTCGCCTTGGAGGTGATTACTTGCGTGAAAGGCTTTATTCTCCAATCAGGTGGATGATCAAATCTGATCCATTTAGAAAATGGACCAGCTGCTGATTATCAGATAGCAGTGTCGCTTGATGCATTTGTAGAGCGTTGAGGACCTCGGCGGCAAGAGCCAGAGCTGCTGCTTCTGCCATGATGACAGAGGAGGAATCCTTCATTCCCGCCTTGATGAAAATGCTATGAGGAGGTTGCACCTGCATAGACAATGAAGATACCTATCCCCGCATCTCTAAGAGCGGCAATTGCTTGATCTGGTTGGGTGGAAGCATTTGTGTAACAGCGAGTTCCTGGTAGTAATGTTGGGAAGGGCACCAAAAGCCTATCCAACCTGTTTGTAGAGTTCCTGTTCTCCTGACTTCCTTCGTGGTTGAGCTGTACATGGGAAATATGCATACCTTGGTTGGCAGCCGTGTTGGTAAAGCTTGTACCTTGGATAATGTTGTTGGTGCCATCATCTGCATTTGTTAGGGTTGCTTCCTGCTCAGGAACCAAGTCCGTTCCCTGTTGTGCCTGGGATGAGGCTGTAGTTGATTGGGTAATTCCATTTTGTGGTTGGTCACTTATGGCACACAAATGAATTTGCATGTGTGCATTTGTCGCTTGATGTACCTGAAAAGGAGTCCATGTTTTCCTTTGAAAACGGTGATCATTGCGAGCCTTCCAGATGTACCAAAGAGTAAATAAAGTTTTATTCAAAGTAACATCAGAGGGGTTAGTTGTGATGAGTCGTGGAAGTGCCAGTTGAACTCCATCCTCACCTGAATTAATGATATTAGTAAACAAAGGTGGAGTGGCTGTTGACCAAACTTGTCTAGGTAGATCACAATGAAAGAATAGATGAATATCATTTTCAATAGCTCCACAGTAAGAACAATGTTGATCTATGTGGGAAGAGTACCTACCTGCTCTTTCCCCAGTGGCAATGGCCCGTCTAATAAGTCTCCAAGCAAAAGTTTTAAGAAGAGGAGGAATGGTTTTGCTCTTCCATACCTTTTGCAAGATGAGGTTGGCATCATGATTTATGCTTCTTGGTCCTTGGTTGGGAATATGGTGAACATCTTGATTAGCTAAGTAAGTGTAGACAGCTTTGGTGGTGCAGTGGCCATTGGTAGCAGGAGTCCACCTCAGGATATCGTAATTATCAGAATTGACAACAGGAGTTGCCTCAATGATTTGAATAGCCTGGTCGGTGAAGGTAGTGGAGAGGAGCTGGTGATTCCAGTTGTGAGTGCCATGAATCCACAGGTCAGAAACAATAGCAGGCAAGGGTATGTTGACTACTAGCAAGAGGAGGTGATCATAGATATTATTCGAGACAGGATTCCAAGGAGATGACCAGATGGAGGAGTTGCCGGCATGAATTTGGTAGGTGGAGTTAGAAATAATATGATGCCTGACCTGCATATATTGATCTAGAACCCTTGTTCGGGGCAGTCTAGAAAGAGTTAGCAGGAAAATATTTGGCCTTCAGAATAGCAGAAAGAAAAGCATTTTTATTGTTAGCAACATTCCAAGCTGAGTGAGTGATCAAACTTTTGTTGATTGTTTCCATATCTCTTATCCCTAAACCTCCTGCCTCAGTGGGCTTGCAGATATCATCCCAAGAACGGTAAGCAATGGGGCTAGTACCCTGCTCTTCTTGAATTCCTGCCCACCAAAACCTTCTAATAATGGTGTTAATTTTTTCAATGAATTTTTTGGAGAAAAGAACAGTTGACATATAATAAATTGGAATCGACGCTAACACAGATTTAATGTACTGAAGTCTACCAGCATGGTTCAGCTTATTTGCTTTAAGAGTGCTAAGTTTGGCAACAAACTTGCTATAAATGAAATTGTAAGCTTTGTTCTTATCTCTATGGCTGAAAATCATTGGGTGGCCTAGATGCATAGTATTGGGTTGAAGATCAGGAACAGGAAAGACGCCTTTAATCTGGGTTCTAATATTGTTCGGCACATTTTTACTAAGGTAGATGAAAGATTTTTGGAGATTAGGGGTGTGACCAGACTGCCAACAGAAGTCATACAGGATTGTCTTGATTGATTGTCTTGATTGTCTGTGCTTCATTCATGGAGGCCTGTCCACACAAGATAAGGTCATCTGCAAATAATAGTGAATGAATAGGTAGACAACCTGGACCCAAAGATATTCCAGTAAGATTGTTATCTTGAAGTGCCTCTTGCAGCCTGATAGATAGTTCGTTAATGGCAATGACAAACAGGTAGGGAGAAAGAGGGCAACCCTGTCTTAACCCCCTTTGAGAGGTGAAATGTCGTGACGGTTCATCATTTACAAGAACTGCAAAGGTAGGTGATGAGATGCATGCATAAATAAGGTTAATAAAATCATCTTTGAGGCCCAGCCTTTGAAGAGCAGCAACGATGAAATTCCACTCAAGCCTATCAAAAGCCTTTGCTAGATCCATTTTAAGGATAAAAGCATTTGTATTCCAACTTTTCAAATTAAAAGAATGCATGAGCTCTTGAGTGATGATGATGTTAGAGGAAATGTGCCTGTTAGCAATGAAAGCAGACTGAGCTTGAGAGACATAATTAGGAAGGTGGTTTTTGAGCCTATTAACCAGGGATTTAGTAATAATTTTATAAATAACATTGCAAAGGCTGATAGGTCTGTAGTCCTGAGGATGAGTAGGTTGACTATTTTTTAGGGATTAGAGTGATATAAGTTTGGTTAAGAACGGCAGGCATATGAGCATGAGTATAGAAATCTTTTACCACTTTATAGACGTCATGTTTTGCCCATGGCCACGCCGATTTGTAGAAAGCTGCATTGAGGCCGTCTGGTCCAGGAGCTGCATTGCTTCTCATTTCCCTGATGAGATCATAAATTTCTTTTGTGTTAAGAATGGAATAAGTATACCTGAACCTGTCGTTAATGTTAACTTCTTCGTCCTCTCGGATTTGAGTGAGATGGGTGTTGTGCCTCATGCTGTCAGTTGACTGATTGTTGGTGGGCAGAGCAGAGCTAAAGGGAGGATGGGTAGGGACGAGATATTGATTCAAGATATGCTGCTGAGTGGAATTCTGGGAGCTGAAAATGTTGACGAAGTAGTGAACTAGAGTGTCAGCTAACTGAGCAGGTGTGGTGGAATGGGTACCATCCGGGTTGATAAGGTGGGAGATCCTATTTTTCCTATTCCTTTTGATAATGGCCTGATGGAAAAAAAGTAGTGTTCCTGTCCCCAGAGACAGCCCATCTTTTCTTTGCTCTCTGGATGTGATAAGTCTCCTCCTTGGCAAGCAAATTCTGGTGCTTCTCATGCCGGTGCTGTTGAAGAGTGTGATTCTGTTGAGCAAGGTGGAGGCTTTGCTGGTCAAGAATTTGATTCTCAATTTGGGCCAGAAGAACGTTGTTTTTAGGTTTCTTTCTTCTCCATTTCTTGAGGTCAGCAGCAAGATAATTAATTTTGAGGGAAGTCACGTGCAGAGGAGCGGTTCCAACTTTGCTTGGCTATCTCATGGTAATCCTGTTCCATCAACCAACAATTTTCAAAACGAAAAGGTTTGTTAGTACGAGTTGTTTGAGAGTTTAAAATTGCAAGAATAGGGGCATGATCACTGTAAATCATCGGTAGGTGGTAGATCCTGGTAGCAGGGTACGCCAAACACCATTCTGCATTGCCTAAACAACGGTCAAGTCTTTCATAAGTGGGAACAGAAGAAAATCGCTTGTTAGTCCAGGTATACGCCGGTCCACTGTAACTGAGATCAATAAAACCACAATTCTTAACATACGCACAAAACTCATTAATACGTTTAACATTAGCATTACTAGGACCTAGCTTTTCATTGATATGCATGATTTCATTAAGGTCCCCCATACAGAACATAGGAAGATTACTATTGGAAACAACAAAGTTTAACACTTGATCCCAGATATTAGACGTGATTCGATGGTGGGGATCTCCATAGATACACACTAGACCATACTGTTGCATACTAGATTTATTTGTACACATGGCAAAGATGTAGTGATGATTGGAATCTACGACAGTGATAGTAACGTCATCATTCCACATGAGTCAGAGGCCACCGGAGTGGCCTTGGGAAGGAACAACAAAAGCATCACTAAGATTAAAATGATTCTTAATAGAAACTCTAGAAATGGTAGAATTGCGGGTTTCAGAAATAAAAATTACCTGTGCTTTAGTCGACACTAGTAGGCGGGATACGTGAGTCATTGTGGAACTGCGGAGGCTCCCTCCTATACCCCTGCAGTTCCAAGCTAGGTGTGTCATGGCTCCCGCGGCGCCCAGATGGCCGGCGCCAAAGCCTGGACACTAGATTGATGAGGAAGCCCCGGATCAGCTTCGTCAACAGGATGCTGACCTTGATTATCAGCGCTTCCTTGATGTGACATAGGAGCAGCAGCTTCATATAGGGTGCGGCTAGGCTGATTATGAGCCCCCAGAGGCAGCACGGCGTAGAGCAGCTGCAGAGCATGGTGAGTTTCCTTTGGAGATGCGTTCATGTGATTTATAGTAAAATTTTCCCCTCGAATTAAATTGCTTGGAAGTCTGATAGGCTGCCGTTCAGCACTGAGCTCCCAGTCATCGTGATTCCTGTAAAAACATGCCTGAGAAAGCTAAGCGCTGAGGATAGTGGTGCTCCCGGAGATGGGTATGACACAGCAGACATCAGCGCTGCTGCGTCGTCGCTGAAGCTGAGCACCCAGCGCCGGCGGTCGTCTTCGTCTTCAGTCAGCATGTCGAACACCCGCCCCACATCCGCCGCATCGTAGGTGTAGTACTGCTGCATCAGGTACCCGTTGCCGACCGCCGCCTCGACTAGCTCCTCGCGCTGCTTCTGGCGGGTGCTCCTGTTGACGCAGCGACGGCGGCGCCGCCTGGCTGCGCCGAGGAGACCGCTACCCTCCAAGGCGGAGGACTGCGTGATGTTGCAGCTGAACATGTCCTCGCGCCGCCTGCGCGAGGGCTCGTGCACCACCCGCCTCGGGTCCAGCGCGTCGCACGAGAACGGTCCACCGGCGCCCCTGACGACGAGAAGACGGCCCCGGCGAAACGACCGTGGTGGGAGGCGAGGAAGCAGTCTCCCAGTTCCTTCTCCACGATCTTGCCGCAGTGCAGGAGGGCCAGAGAGAGATTTCTACTGATGAAATCAGCCGATGAGCAGGTGACACCGCCGCCGAGGCCGGACCAAGGAGAAAGCTAGGTGCCGACGCCAGACAGCAAGACGGGGCAAGGCTTCCACCGATGGAATCAGCGGATGCAAGCAAAAATTGGGGGGATCGGAATCAGCAGCACGAGCTGGTCACAGATCCGTAGAGAGAAATTGGATTTACTCAATGAATGAGCAAGGATTTGGAGATTATTGCGGTGGGAGGAGGTAGGAAGGTGGGACACGGCATAACGCCCAATACTACTCAGAGCTTCCTCAGTCAAATCGAGCTTCCTCCAACATCAATAACTTCGACGCCATTCAAATTTGCCAAGAGACAACTGTTTGCTAAGTCTGAAAGTTGAATCTTGAATTCTTAATTCTGTTCCAAATTTACCAAACTTTAGGACCTTATATTACAAACTGTGGATAATTCGCTAATGATACTTAAACCAATATAGTAGCTATTTGTAACAGAAATAACTTTTTTTAAGGTTGACTAAATCATTTACACATGAAATCAAGAGATCAGAGGGCGTAATAACTGAGTGAGATTATGACTGAACTTGAGTCCAGTTAGCATCGGCGGCAGTAGTCTGCTATGCCACACAATTGCCTCACCTGCTCACCGCTGAGCGCCACTGCTAAAACGCGCCGCCCCTGTTCGGCTCTTCCCTCGACACACAACTGCTTTGTTCCTCCAGCTCAACACAGAAACAACCAGCTTCTGTCCAAACCTGGATCTGCAAGGGCCAGAGAGAGGAACAGAGAGGAGAAGAAACCCTAGCATAGGCAGGGAGGTGCGGATGGAGCCATGCGGAGGCGAAGGTGCTGGTAGACAACGGCGATCCATGGTGGCGACGGCGGAAGGGGTGATTTCAATCGGGGCGGAGTCGGGGAGGAGGAGAAGCGATGCGTGAGACAACAGGCAGGGAAGCGCTCCCGGCCCGATGAGTCGTGGCTTCCTGCCCCGTGGAAAACGAAGGGATTGGGGCTGCAATTCCGCGATTCGTGGGCTTCCAAATGGCGCAAGGAATTGGCCCAGGGGAGCTTGCCCCGCGTTTTTCTGGCACCGGGAAACTGCAGGGAACCCGGCGGGAAAAGGTGCTGCCAAAGTAGCCCCAAAGGGATTTGGAGGAGAAGAAGAGAGGAGGGAGATCGGGTGGGGAGGTGGCCGGCCGCCGCTGTCTTGCGAGAGCACGGGAGCAGGAGGAGGCAGGGGCGGGCGGGTTCTGGGCGGGCAGGTGGGAGAAAGGCGGGTGGGGCCGGGGGAAAAAAGGGGATAAGTCCGACCCCGCGTGGTGCAAAAAGACACATACCGGTAGTACCGGTCGGGGCCGACCGGTAGGTACTACCGCTAGCACAAAAGGTGCACAGCCAGCCCGTGCGGGAAATTAGCCACCGGTACTACCGGCAGGTCAGAAACCAGCCAAAAACAATTTGAACCATATGATGAGCTACAATCATCTTGAACATGTCCAGATTTTAGCACAATAATACACAACTATGGACAAGTTTGAGATGCTAAAAATAGATTTTGAAAGCTCCACACAAGATTTTCAAAGACATTTTATCCAATCTAAATCAATCAAGGGTGTGTGCAAGACATCAAACCACATTACGAGAATCAATGATATTTAGTTCACTCCTCAAAGCACAAAATCTTAACTCATCGAGAGGCTTTGTGAAGATATCGGCTAGTTGATTTTCGATGCTCACATGATGCAAAGCGATATCTCCTTTGGCTTCGTGGTCTCTCAAAAAGTGATGCCGGATATCTATGTGCTTTGTGCGAGAATGGTGTACGGGGTTGTTTGCCAATTTAATGGCACTCTCATTATCACACAAAAGGGGAATCTTGTTTAGCTCACAACCAAAGTCTTTTAGGGTTTGCTTCATCCAAAGTAATTGGGCACAACAAGAGCCGGCCGCTACATACTCGGCTTCCGCGGTGGACAAGGAAACACTATTTTGCTTTTTAGAGCTCCAAGACACCAAAGACCTACCAAGAAATTGGCAAGTCCCGATAGTGCTCTTTCGAGTTACCTTGCAACCGGCATAGTCCGAATCGGAATAGCCAAGTAAATCAAAAGTGGCCGCCATAACTTGAAGTCATGATGAGTGGCAAAGGCTAACATTATCCTTATTGACTCTAGCCTAGCCACCGGTGCGTAAGTCTCCCCAAAATCCAAACCTTCAATTTGAGTGAATCCTTGAGCCACCAACCGTGCCTTGTTTCTTGTGACCACGTCATGCTCATCTTGCTTGTTGCGGAAAACCCATTTGGTTCCAATCACATTTTGCTTGGGCCTTTCCACTAAGGACCAGACTTCATTCCTTGTGAAGTTGTTCAACTCCTTTTGCATGGCCATCATCCAATCTTCATCCTCAAGTGCTTCGTCAATTCATTGAGGCTCTTTTGGAGACACAAAAGAATAGTGCTCACAAAAGGTTGCTAGCCTTGATCTTGTAGTAACTCCTCTTTGAATGCTTCCAAGAATGTTGTCAACGGGATGATCCCGTTGAATGGCTTGCGATACTCTTGGATGAGGCACTTGAGTTCTTCTTTGTATTGGACCATCATCTTCACTATCTTCATCTTGATTGATTGGTGAATTATGATCTTGTCTTGGGCTTCTATTTTGATCATTGTCTTGATTGCCATTATCAACTTGTGGTGGATCTTGAGTTGAATGATCTCTTGCTTCATGTCCACTTTTTGTTGTAGAGTCATCACCATGGGCATTGGTTGACCCATGATGCATGCTTGGGTCATGAGTGACTTGTACTTGTGCATCTTCATCATCATCTTCAACGGGTTTTACTTCACCGGTAGCAAGTTTCTTTATAGCTTGATGAGAGGGTTCTTCTTTGCCTAAGACATCAATATTGACTTGCTCCTTTTGAGAGCTGTCGGTTTCATCAAAAGTCACGTCTATCGCTATTTCAACTTGACTGGACGTCTTGTTGAAAACACGATATCCATGTTTGTTAGTACCATAACCAAGTAAGAAACCTTCATCTACCTTTGGTACAAACTTTGAGCTTTTGGATTTCTTGTTAAGTATGAAACACTTGCATCCAAAAACTCGAAAGTAATGCATCTTAGGTTTGTTACCGGTAAGGATATTGTAGGCGGTTTTCTTCAAGATCTTGTGAAGATATAGGCGGTTGATTGCATGACACACCGTGTTGACCGCCTCCGTCCAATAATCTTTCTCCGGAGTCTTGTATTCATCTAACATTGCTCTTGCGGTTTCTATGAGTGTCCGGTTCTTTCTCTCTACAACCCCATTTTGTTGGGGAGTGTAGGGAACCGAAAACTCATGTTTGATCCCTTCATCATCAAGGAACTCTTCTATGTTGGTGTTCTTGAACTCCGTTTCGTTGTCGCTTCTCACTTTCTTGATCTTTACATCAAACTCATTTTGATCTCTTCTTGCAAACTTCTTGAATATTCCTTGGGTTTCACCTTTATCTCTCAAAAAGAACACCCAAGTGAAGCGAGAATAATCATCAATAATTACAAAGCCATATTTGTTACCTCCAATGCTTATGTAAGCATTGGGTCCGAATAAGTCCATGTGGAGTAGCTCTAGAGGTCAAATTGTTGATACAACGTTCTTGGCGGGATGCTTAGCTCCAACTTGCTTACCCGCTTGACATGCACTACAAATCCTATCTTTCTCAAAAGAAACATTTGTTAGTCCAAGAATGTGTTCACCCTTTTCAAGGTTGGCCAAGTTCCTCATCCCAACATGGGCAAGTCGGCGATGCCATAACCAACCCATGCTAGATTTTACCACTAAACAAGTCTCGGACTCCACTCTATTAGATGAGAAATCAACTAAATAAAGCTTGCCCTTTAATTGACCCGTAAAAGCAATAGAGGAATCCTTCCTTCTAAGGACTTCCACACCCTTATCCGTAAAGAGACAATTGTAGCCCATTTCACAAAGTTGTGACACAGACAACAAATTATATCCCAACGAATCCACAAGTAATACATTGGAAATAGAATTATCATTTGAGATAGCAATTTTACCCAATCCAAGTATTTCACCTTTACCATTGTCGCCAAACACAATCCTTTCACTTGAATCTTGACTTGGTTGAAAGGAGGTGAACATGTTCTTCTCTCCGGTCATGTGATTTGTGCATCCACTATCAAGCACCCAACTCTTTCCACCGGAGAGGTATTCCTACAAGACAAATTAAACCTTTGTTTTAGGTACCCAAATAGAATTGGGTCCTTGGGGGTTAGTCATGTAAGATTTGGGCACCCAAACACTCCTCATAATTTGCCTCTTCTTGAGGGCACCCACATACTTCACAACAATCTTGCCATCCTTGCCCCAACAACACATATAAATCACTAGCATAGCTTCGTGAGATAGGCACTTGTTGCTTGGGCACCTCCACTTGTTTCTTCTTGTTGCTCTTGTTGGTAGCTTATGGGGTAGGAGGAGTGACAACATTGTTGACCTTGTTGAGAAGGTCATTGAGTGGAACACCCTTGTTGTACTTGGCACATGACACTCCATTGATCATTTGCCTTCCATTGGCTTTTCCATCATACCTATTGTAGCCAATGTCATCCTTGATGGAGGGGTGTCTTGAGCCCTTGTAGATGGTTGATGGTTGCTTATCCTTGCACTTGCAACCATTCTTCACAATCGTGTTCAACCTATGAATCTCCTTGTCCTTCTTCTCTAGCTCAACAAGGTTAGTTGCACAAGCATTTATATCAACTTTATAACACTTTTACAACCATTGCTAGTAGAAGCTTTGGAGTCATCGGACTCCTTAGAAGAAGAGGATGTGCTATTCCAAAGAGTGTCATAGTTTAGCTCAAGCTCATGATATTTACTTATCAAGCTTGTAAGGCTTTCTTGAGCCAAACTATGTTCATTCTTGAGACTAGCTAAAGAGTCATTAAGCGAAGAATGCTCCTTAGCCAAGCGCTCATAAGAGTCCTTGGCCAAAGATAATTCTATTCCTAACTTCTCAACCTTCCCCTTCTCCTTTGTGAGACATGCTTCAAGTCCTTGGTTCTTCTCCCTTTCCGCTAGGAGCAATTCACCTTGCGACTCAATGCATTCCTCATGCTTCTCAATTGTGTACATTAAATTTAATATTTTAGAAGCCACTTCCTTTCCATAGGCTTTAATGAGTTTTAAGGCATATTCCTCATCATTTTCATCATCTAACTCATTCTCATCACTAGAGTGGGTAGGAGAGTTAGGTGGTACCTTATCTTCTTTTGCCATAAGACATGTAGGAGTGTGATGATCATTGTCATGAGGTTGGCGAAGAGTCTAGGTGGGGAAGACAAGTTGGTGAAGAGCGAAGTTGATGAAGCCTTGTTGTCGATGATGGGTGAAGAAGGTTCTTGCAATGCTATATTGGCAACACCCTTCTTCTTCTCTTGAGTGTCATCATCACTTTCATCACTTGAGTCCCATTCTTGACCGAGATGGGCTTCACCTCTTTTCTTGCCCTTGTACCTCCTATATTTGTCATTGTTGTTCCATTGTTTCTTCTTCTTCTCTTTAGGACAATCGGCAATGAAATGGTTATCATCCCCGCAACCATAGCAAAATCTCTTCTTGTAAGGCTTGCTTCCTCCACAACCTCTCATCTTTTCTTTCTTTTTTCATTAAGAACTTCTTGAAGTTTCTCACCAATAAAGCTTGTTCTTCATCAAGGTCTTCATCTTCTTCATTGTCACTACTATCTTCATTGCCATGCCTTTTGTTGCATCGGTTAGAACCACTATCTTGAGAAGCCTTGAGAGCAACACTCTTCTTTTGTCCCACAACTTCCTTAGCTTCATCATCTAGCACTTCATGATGCTTCAACTTGGCAAGCATCTCTTGAGGAGTTATTGTATAACAGTTGTCTCTCTCTCTATTATGACGGAAGCAAGTATAGAATTCTTCGTTCTATACACTCTACACAACTTTCTTGCGACGGAATTGTCATCCCATCGGTTGGACCCAAGAGCTCTTATTCTATTGACCAATGTCATGAATCTATCAAACATCTCTTGGGTGGTTTCTCCATCATTCCAATTGAAGTTCTCAATCTTGCCTTGCAATAGCTCAATGTTTCCAACTCTTACACTTTTATCTCCTTCATATGAAATCTTCAAAGTGTCCCAAATGAGCTTTGCACTCTCTAACCCATTGACCTTGTTGTTATCTTTCGGAGTTAGACATTGCAATATCAAGGTTGCAGTCGTAGCATTGAATTGCAACTCCATGTAATCCTCTGGTGTCATCTCACTTCCTTCTTCCGGAATCCTCACACCAACATCCACAACTTCCCAACATCTTGCAGCAATAAGATGTAGCTTCATCCTATGAGACCAATCGGTGTATCTAACTCCATCAAACATAGGAGGCTTGTCGGGGTTGATGATAGGTAGATATGTGTTGGGGCCTGAAAGGATCAAGATGCCCAAGAGGGGGGTGAATTGGGCTCTTTTTAATTTCTAAACAAGAATTAAACCTATAAAGAGCCAATTAACCCCCTAGTGCCTACCGCTTGTGTGTCCTAGCTAGAAAGAGGTAGCAAGGCAAAGGAAAGCGAAAACTTCCTACACAATTCTAGTATGAATTGAAGGACAATGTGGAAAGTAATGCGGTAATAAAGAGCTAGGGAAAGAGATGCTTGACACGGCGATGTTTTGCCGAGGTATCGAGGAGTCGACACTCCCCCCTAGTCCTCGTTGGAGCACCTCGCAAGGTGTAGCTCCCCCTCAATCCCGCGCAAGGGATGAGTGCTCTCTACGGGCTGATTCTTCGCCACTCCGGCTCGGTGAATCGCCCACAACCGATCACAACGTCGATGGAGAAGGGCCGCCGACAATCTTCCGGCGATCACCTTCCTCTGAGCACCATCGGACCGTCTAGGTGATGTCGATCACCAAGAGTAACAAGCCTCGATCTTCGCTTGACTCACTCAAGCTTCACAACTAGAGGATGCACACTTGAACTCTTGGATGAACTAGAGAGAGGATGGATGGATTCGCGAATCACTCTCTCTCTCTAGGGCTCTTGCTCTCTTCCCAACCTTCTCAACAAACTCAGCAACTCAAATGAGCAAAGGCCAGGTGGGAGAGAAGTGGGAGGGGCTATAAATAGACCCTCTGAAAACTGCCTCGGGCTGGCAATTTAAGTTGGCGACGGACGCTCCGTCGACTAGGCGATGGACGGTCCGTCGCATGCCCAACGGCTAGTTTCTGTTCATAGTTGAGGCGACGGACGCTCCGGTGCCTAGACGACGGACGGTCTGACGCCTCTGTCTAACGGCTAGTTCTGACACACTGTTCCCAGCGACGGACGCTACGTCACTGGGCGACGGACGCTCAGCCACAGCGTCCGACGCTGAGTTCTGGCTAGGGTTTGAAAAACACCCTCTCTGGAAGGTCGACGGACGCTCTTCCCAGCGTCCGACGCCTGGCCGACGGACAGCGTCCGACGGACCCTGAAAAACTTAGCCAGAAAACAACCTCTCTGGAAGGCTGACGGACGCTGTGGACTCAACCATCCAACGTCCGACGCCTTTGTCCGACGCGACGGACAGCGTCCGGCGCCCCTGCCAGGAGCGTTCGACTCCCAGAAAACGATTTTGACAACTCCGATTTTCGTCGCGATGAATATGGAAGTTGTTCTAGGCTATCTTACGGTCACCATAGGCTTGCTTAGAGCTAAGGAAGTCAAGTGTGCACCACACCTAATCATGAAGCTTTCCTAAGTCAAGCTACTAATCTCAACCCCTCTTAATAGTACGGTCAAAGGTAAAAAGAGAAGCCCTATCTCATTCTAAGTGCCCTTCATCTCCTTATGGCACTTAGCCTATCATTCTAGGGTCTTCATCATGTCTCCTTAAAAACCGAAACGATATCCATCTTGGGGGCTAAGTGATGGCCATTAGAGCCCATTTTTCTTGATCACTATGGCTAAGCTACGCATAGCCTCTGCAAAACACATGTTAGCCATAATAATCTCTAATTGTCATTAATCACCGAAACCAACTAGGGCCATGATTCTTCAGGGCCTTTGCTTGATGATGAATAATTGAATGGAATTCTAGCAAAGCCCTTGGGTGACTTTTCTCCATTCCCACCACCTTCTACTTCTTTCTCATTCATACTTGGCGCATCTTCAACTTTCTTGCTCAAGACCTCCTTCATCTTGTCAAGTTCTTCTTGCATCTTGTTCATTTGCGCTTGTTGTTGTTCTTGCAACTTGACGGTGATTTTGGCAGTGAGTTGCTCAAATAGTTGATTCATTGCGGCTTCATCCATCTTGACCAATTATTTTTCCTCACGCGGTGAAGCGTTGAAAGAGGAACCTTGATCTGATACCAATTGAAAGGACCTAATTGGCCTAGAGGGGGGGTGAATAGGCAATTCTCAAAACCTAAAATTCAAAAAACTTGATGCAAAAATTAGTGGTACTACCGGTGCAACTGCCGGTACTACCGGTTCCTACGGGAACTAGCAAATCTCTAAGGAATTCAACTTGGATTTTAGATCTACTAATTCCTTACTATCCTTAAGTGATGTAGAGGTGGTAGATGAACTCCCCTTGACTTGCTCCTTCACCAAATCGTAGATCGGCTCCTCCAACCCTAAGAACAAGGAGGGAGAGGAAGAACATGAAGAACAAGTGATAGCACAAAGTATATTTATGAAACAAGAGCAAGCACACGAGACATAGGATTTAATCCGAGGTTCGGTCTCCACACAAGGAGCACCTACATCCCCGTTGTTGAGGTGACCACAAAGGTCGGAGTCTCTTCCACCTCCTTGCCTCTCTCAAGCAACCACAAAGGTTAGCCCGAGGTTTCCACTAAGAATCAAAGGGTGAATACAAACACTTCGAGGTGCCCTCACAAATGGAGCAACACGGGCAACCACGAAGAACGCCTAGCCGGCTAGGGTTCCAAGAACCCAAGAATAGCAAACACAAATCCAACCGGCTAGAAGAGGAATCCAAGTGCTCAAGTCATAGATCGAAGTTCCCCGCTCTCTAATCTCGCTTCCCTCGCTCTAATCTAGCAAGAATCAAAGTTGTAGATCAAGAGGGAGAGAAAAGGGGGTGAGTCAATGCTTGGAGAGCTCTTTGTCTCAAGGTGGGTGAGAGTGAGTGAATGAATGGGTGAGTGAGAGAGAGGGGGCATCGATAGACTTAAAGTCTTCAGCCCCCGAAGCGGTACCGGTACTACCGGTGATACCACCGGTACTACCGGTCACGTTGTGACCGTTGGGGCTGAGCCCTGAAGGCGTGCGGGAAAATGGCCTACCGATACTACCGGTAGCTCTGATGTCAGCACAAAACACCTTCTAAGGATTCGTTCTTCACGGCGTCTCTCAAGCGTCTCTATACTAATAACTTGAGCACTCTTACCCACTTCTAGCTAGTCCAATTTGTATCCCTCTTGGTAGTGCGACTTTTCCTATAACTCAATTCAAAAGAATAAAACTCTTTAGCACTTGAGATGGGCCGCTTTCCATAGAGTGGAATTTAGGGTGCTTCAATCACCGGATTTCATCGTTTAGAATTATCAATGGACTAACACCTGTGAATATCACTAGAGAAACATGTTAGTCCCTAATTTGATTGTTATCAATTATCCAAAACCCACACATAGGGGGCGAATGCACTTACAAGGCTTCACCGCCTAGAGCAAGATGTCCCATGGGGATAGAGCACCACCATTCTTTCATGGTGAGGACTTTCCGTATTGGAAGGTCCGGATGGAGGCCTATCTAGAGGCCGTGGATGTAGGTGTCCTCAAAGCCGCCACACAAGGAACTTCACCCTTTGGCGAGGATCCCTACTATGAGAAGAACAATGCCAAGGCGAAGAATATCCTCTTTCGCGGCATTTGCAAGGATGTTTTCAACCGTTTGCGTAATGCCAAAGACGCACATGAGTTGTGGACCACTATCTGTGCTCTTCATGAGGACACAAAAAGTGAGCGTGAGGAACGCTATCATTTGGTTATGGCAAAATTGAACTCTTTCACCATGCTTCCAAATGAAAATGCAAATGAAATGTACTCACGACTCAATATTCTTGTAGAGGAGTTGAATGGACTTGGGCTCACCCAATTGTCTCCGTCCGATGTGGTGAGGAAGATTCTATGTGTGCTTCCCATCGACAAATATGGTCACATCGTGACGGTTCTTCACCAACATGATCTATCCAATGCAACTCCTACACAAGTGTTGGGGAACATCAATGCGCATGAGATGTACATGCACATCAATATCAAGGATGAAGACACATCTTCTTCCAACAAGAAGAAAGAGAAGGACTTGGTTCTCAAAGCCACCAGAAAAGAGAAGTGCAAGATGATTCAAATAAAAAAGTTGACAACTACAATATTTCATAAATTTTTGATACCTACAAAGTTTATTTTTGTTGTTTTGCCATCCAAGGTAGTTTAAAAAAATTCAATTTTTTAAAATTTCAAATTCAAATGTAGTTTTGCATGACATTATGATTTCAAATAAAAAAATTTCCAACTACGAAGTTTCATAACTTTTTGAGATCTGTAAAGTTTATTATGGTTGTTTTTCCATCCGAGGTCATTTGAAAAATTCAAACTTTAAAATTTTGAAATTCAAACGTAGTTTTGAATGACCAAATGATTTCAAATCAAAAATTTGCAAACTACAAAGTTTCATAACTTTTCTAGATCTACAAAGTCTATCTTGGTTGTTTGATCATTTGTTCATCCAATGTGGCCATTCTAAGATTGTTCACAAATCTTATATATCGCTCTCGTAGTTTCATAAACTACAAGAGAGATATATAAGATTTGAGAACAAATTTAATATAAACATTGTACATCCTGATGAGTTATACAACTTTGTAGTTAAATTTTTTTTCATTTGAATTAATTTACTGCTTCAAAGTGAGTTTTGAAATTTTCTTGCCTACTGTCACTCGGCAAAGAGTTCTTTGCCGAGTGTTTTTTTTACGAAAAAAAAAACACTCGGCAAACTAATTGGCACTCGGCAAAGAGCCGTTTTCCAGCAGCGCCTCCTATTTTGTATTTGTATCTTATCTCTAATTTAATTATTCCTTTACTCTTTAGGCTTAATCTAGATGCATTCAGGACTCGTAAAGTGGTGTAGTGGTTAGCGCAACTATGATATATTAATGTTGTTTTTACTCAGTATCCAAGTAGGTACTTGTTTTTGACATTCTCCAAATTTGATTTATACCGTATTCGGTAATCATTATTCGTATCTGTAACCGAGACCATCCATATTCGAATATGTATCCGATAGCTATCCGTGTCCGAATCCGAATAGAATATGAAAAGAAATATAATATCAGTGATATTCGTTCTTATCGGATCCGTTTTCGTCACTACCTCGAGAGCGTTAGGATCCACTAGATCATCTCCTTGCGGGCTCTTCTGCTGCTTAATCAGGGCCTCCATACCTTTCTTGAAGAACATTGATGGATCTTCTGCATGACGACGTAACATTGCCTCTAGGAATTCTGCATCTTCCGCACCTATATTATTTTGCATCACATCAGTTCTGACACCTTCAATTCCTCCAGCAAAATCATAATCAGGACCATCAGTGATAGGTTGTTGTGTCTCGTGTACGAACTGAAACCCGTCGTCAACAAGCATATTTGGACCATCGACGTTGTTATTTGCACGACTACCAGTTGTATAAGGCGTAGAGCTACCCTCTCCATGCTTTGTCCAAATCAAGTAATCCTTCATAAATCCTCGGCGGACAAGATGAGAAAGGATTTGTTGATGTACATCAAATACAACAACATTCCTGCAGTCCATGCATGGACAATATATGTGCGTCTTCTTTGTTCTCCAAGCATGGTTCTTAGTGGCATCAATAAACTTATCAACCCCGGGTATGTATGATGCATCTAGCCTTGATAACTTATACATCCAGAATGACCTCTCCATCATTACCTATAAAAACATTGATTAAAAAGCAGAAAAACACACCATTTATGAAACACCATTGATGCATGAAAACAAGGAAGTATATCTAGCACATACTAAATTAAAAAGCAAATATGAAAAGGGAGAGAGGACAATTATTATGTAACCATCTTAATCAACCTGACATGAAGAAATAAAAAAATAACCTAGGTATTATTCTCTCTCACTCATGGTGAACCCCTGGATCTAAAACGTTCCTCAAATTGAGCAAAAATGAGTAAAATGAGGCAAAATGGATAAAAACTGACCTTTCTTAGCAATCTCCTTCCAAGAAATGAAGATCAAAACCTCCCCCCTTGTATTTGGATAAATGTGGCTCTCCAAAATCACCTCCTTCCAACAAATGAAGATCAAAATCCCCCCATGTATGTGTAAATGAAGTGATTGTAATGAATGTAAAACAACTAACCGTATCTAGAGGTTAGGATTTAGCTAGAGTTTAGAGAGGATTTACCTCGGGTTTAGAGTTTAGCTAGGGTTTAGGGTTTAGCTAGGGTCTAGGGATTATTTAGCTAAGGATTTAGGATTTAGCTAGGGATTATTAGCATATAGTGGATTTAGCTAGGAATTATTAGAAAAACATAAGTATCATTATTAAAAACACAAAATTCATGAAACATAAGTGCATATAGTGGATGAAATAAATTGAGAAATAAAAAAGCATAATAAAAAACCTAAGTAGAATAATTAAAAAAACTAAGAAGAAAACTACACTTCCCTCTATACATAAATTCTCTTTAACACAACATTGATTCATGAAAACAAGTAAATATATAAACTAAATTTAAAAGCAAACATGAAAATGGAGAGAGGAGAGATATTATATAATCAATTTAATCAACCTCAAGTGAAGAAACAAAGAAAATAACCTAGATATTCTTCTCTCTCACTCATGGTGAAACCCTAGATCCAAAATGTGGCTCAAATTGAGCAAAAATGAGCTAAATGAGGCAAAAGGGATATAAACTAACCTTTTTTAACAACCTCCTTCCAAGAAATGAAGATCAAAACCTCCCCCATGTATTTTGAAAAATCAGGACCTCCAAAATCGCCTCCAATAAAAAGTGGCGACGAGAATTGTAGCTGGTCAGAAAGAAGCAGAGAGTGCTGGTCGGGAGGAAGATGTATATATATATAGGATATACCACAAGCGGTTGACATAACTCAACCGCCTGTGGTCGCGAGGAAGTGGTCGAGAGGAAGATGTATATATATATATAGGATATACCACAAGCGGCCTGTGTAAATCGCTCCATTTACACTGGCGGTTGGCATAACTCAACCGCCAGTGTAAATGGTTTTGGGGCGTCAGTAAATGCCTGTTTTCTACTAGTGGGGAGATCGTTTTCGTGCTGGACCCATATATATGGGGTCAGTGACAGTGTGTCTTGATCATCTTTAATTATAATTATGCATGTAGGCTGATCTTCATGTATTCAGATGAAGGGGAAATCTGGTTGTGTCACTTGTCAGGTTTTCTACACTATATTTGATCCATATTGGTACGATCGTCATTTCGAAGCCCAAGCTAGGGCTGCTAATGCGCTGGCCAAATTAACAGGCTATTCCTTATGTAGTTCACTCAAAATTCTACTTGTATTTGCAAGAGCTTTCTTCTTTGTACATACTTTTTATACGATATATGCATGTGAGGTGATTTAGAAAAAAATATTAATATTTGTCGGTGTTTGTGAAATGAATTGATTTCCATTAGCACGTACGTGCGGGTAGAAAATTGTAAAACACATCTTATAATTATTTCTAATTGAAAAAGGACGAGGCAATATTTGTAATACTTGATTGCAAAAGTACATACACACTTTGAAAAGGAAAGTTTCACAACAGACGACAGTAACGTAAGACGATGTACGAGGTATATATGTACGATAGAAATGAATTTGCGAAATGGTATATAATAACCGATCGATCGACGCCCGACCGGTCATGAATTAATTGACCGTGCAGAGGTCCTCCTTGTCCTTGAGACCGTCGAGGTAGGCGTGGACGGTGACGTAGTTGACGTCCGGGTAGGCAAAGAGCTGCCTTTTTCGAGTGCCAAAAATCGGGCACTCGGCAAAGAGCTGTTTTTGTCGAGTGTTGGAACCCAGACACTCGGCGAAGAAAATACATTCGGCTTCGCCGAGTGCCGCAGAATACATAGCACTCGGCAAAGAGATCTCTTTGTCGAGTGCAGCACTCGGCGAAGAATTGCTCCCGACAAAAAAAATATCTCTCTAATGTCCGAACAACCACGTCGTCAAACTTAAAAAATAAAAAAAAAAATCGCCGGACACTGAGTTTGGCACTCGGCAAAGGGCAAAGAGTTACCTTTGCCGAGTGCCAGGATAATGCACCGAGGCCATTCACGGCACTCGGCAAAGAATTTTTTTTTCGTATTTTTCGACCCAATATTTTTTTAAGACTTCCCACAGTATTTAAAAGTACATGTTCAAATTTGGGGCAAGTTTGACTTTTTCTTGCTATATATAGTTTATTTTTTAATTTCGTTGTATTTTTTCGAATATTTCAAATTTGAACTGTAGGTACATGGAATACTAGAATTTCCGTTTAAAAAATGATACTCATGATACTTGGCATATGTTGAGGCCATATCCAGGAACCCACATGAAATTTCAAACATCTTGTAGAGGTAACATGGCGAGGTAATTGCGATAAAAGTGTTTTAAATTTATATAAAATCCAAACGGGGAGTCTGAAAATTACGAAACTTGTCTGGGCGTCATGTTATTGCATGTGGAGGTTGTGGTAAAAAATTGAGAATGTTTCGAGCAAGTTACGACGTCGAATGCCTAAAACCTAGACATCTCCATCAAATGCCTCCAAGTGATCACACGTGGAGATGTCTGAGTTTTACGCATCCGACGTTGAAATTTGCTTGAAACCTTCTCAATTTTTTATCATAGCCTCTACATGCGATAACATGACGCCTCGACAAGTTTCGTGATTTTTGGGCTTCGTTTGGATTTTATATAATTTAAAATCACTTTTCCCGCAAGTATCTCGGCATGTTACGTTAATGAGATGCTCGAGATTTCATTTTAGCTCCTAGATACGGCCTCAACATACATCAAGGATCATGAATATCATTTTTTGAACGAACAAATTCAATTATTCCATCCACCTGTAGTTCAAATTGAAAATATTCTATAAAATTTAACGAAACAAAAAAAAGCCAAATATATATAAAAAAGTCAAAATTATCTCAAAATTGAAAATGATATATATAATAATGTACTAAGGTCACACAAAAAAATAGAGAAAAAAAAAACAAACAAAAAATTCGCCGAGTGCTAGATGGATGCACTCGGTAGATGGCAGATGAAACTCGGCAAAGAAATAAAAAGAAAATAAGGAGGCCGGCCAGACCTGATTAGGCCCAGCCGGCCCATACCGCGCCCCGCAACCGGCCAACCCTATCCCGCGCCCCCGACCCCGTCCTGCACCTCTGCGCCGCCGCCGCTCGCCCCTCGCGCGCGCCCCGGCGCCCCCTCGCGCGCCCGCCGCCGAACCTCCGCCGCGCCGGCCCCGCTCGACCGCGCCGCGCCCGCCCGCGCGCCGCGCCGCCGCTCGCGCAAACCGGCGTGGCCCGCGCGGCCCGTCGGCGTCCGGAGATTGAAGCGAAGCGAGGCGAGGCGACGCGACGCGCAAGTGGGCGCTCTCCTCCGCGCTGCTCCTCCTCTTCCTCCTCACCACCCTCCCCGACCCAGGCATGTCCCCGCACGCCGGAGATCTCCAGCTTGTTCTCTTCCGTTGATTTATTTAGTTGTTGTGTGTGGTTTGTCGATCCCTCTGGTTTCGAGGCGATTGGTGGCAGATTCCGTCTGCATAGAAGCAGCCTGTATGATGGATTGTGCGGTAAATTTCTGGCTTGCAAGAGTCGGTCGTAGCTGCTAGATGCGTTGGAGAAAACCGGAGAGAATGATGGCACTAGATGCGATCTCTGCTAGAAGTTTTTATTCCGATTTGTTGGTAGATCTCGTGTTTAGAATTGCCGCTAGATGGGGGAAGTCAGCTCCTGGCCTCTTCGATTCAATGTAATGGCAGGGTTTGTTTCGAGTTCGAGATTGCTGACTAGTTCTAAGATCCGTCATGGTTCTCTTTACATTTCCCTTTCCTGGTGAAGTGGTGAGCATGTGGTAAATGTACTGCTCACCTGACTGATCAAGTGCTCTAGTATATCATACTATTCTTAGTAAAATTGAGGACTGTTTGCACCTGTTACTATCATACTACTATTGGTGATATTAAAAGGACCTTCTAGGCTAGTCGTGGCTCTGGTTTCCATTTACTGTGTTCTCTTGCATGCTTGCTTGTGTTATAACGAAT
Source organism: Microstegium vimineum (assembly GCA_022036555.1). Taxonomy (NCBI): domain Eukaryota; kingdom Viridiplantae; phylum Streptophyta; class Magnoliopsida; order Poales; family Poaceae; genus Microstegium; species Microstegium vimineum. Next base: position 19,225,280 of record CM039119.1, read on the forward strand.
CCCTTGTGATTTCGAAATGCACTTTGTTGTCGCTCGTGGTGCTGAATTCTATATGTGAATTGCCACTCGTTCAGGGCTGCAGCGTATCATACTACTATTGGTGATATTAAAAGGACCTTCTAGGCTAGTCGTGACTCTGGTTTCCATTTACTGTGTTCTCTTGCATGCTTGCTTGTGTTATAACGAATCCCTTGTGATTGCGAAATGCACTTTGTTGTCGCTCGTGGTGCTGAATTCTATGTGTGAATTGTCACTCGTTCAGGGCTGCAGCGCAACGGCAAGAGCTGCCGGCTGCGATGGATCAACTACCTGAGGCCGGGGCTGAAGCACGGCATGTTCTCCCGGGAGGAAGAGGAGACTGTCATGAGCCTTCACGCCATTCTGGGCAACAAGTAAGCACCACGCAGTCTGCTTTCTCACTTTTCACCTCACCTTTTAGCCTATACTAGTACACTTGTAGTACAGCTAGAAGTATATCACTGACAAGTAAGATTTGGGTTCCGTTTCTACCTCGCTGCTTTAGCTTTGCTACTAGTGTGTGCTTGGCAGTGCGGTTAAGCATAATAAGCAGTTGCCTTTGTGTCCTTAGATAGACTCTCGTATGCTAGGACTTATCTTAATTTTTCTAGACCAACTTGGTTTAGTTCATTTCTCAATGCCATAAAGATGTTTAATTAGCATTCCCTAATAAAACATGAGTCTAGAAGTGATTAAATTTAAGTTTATGTACAACTGGAGAGATTTAGGTGAACAAATACTTGCCTTACTAGATGCAGAACTCAGTCATGAATGAATTTAGCATTTGTAGTATTGACACTGATTGCATGTATCAAGGCATTTCTTTCCCTCTTTGTCGATACTGAGGCATACCTATCATGCAAAACAAATGTCATTTCTGCATTTTCTTGCTCAAGTATGGGACTGCTCATGTCAGTTCTTGTAGTAACCCGTGTGTTCTACTTATTTTGGCCAAGTGAAAATTGATCAAGTCTTTCTTTGAATTACACAAATAATAATATTCACTTTGATTCTTGCATATTTTTCTAGGATGTTGGGCAGTCCATACTTGAAAGTTACTCAAGGGTTCTGGAGAGCTTGACATTTAACATAATTGCAAGAATTGATGATGTAGTTTTATGTATTGAACTTGTGAACTTGTGGTTTGTAATATATTGTGAATTTCAGACAAATTTGGTCATTTGTAATATATAAATGTGGTTGTGATATATTGCTGATGAAATGTGGTTTCTGATATGCATATATATATATATATATATATATATATATATATATATATGCATTGCTGTTTACATGGAAAATCAAAAAACAAAAAAAAAAGAATTTTTAGAGATGGCTTTGCCGAGCGGCAAAGGCAAATTTTTTTAAAAAATAAAAACTAGGGCTTTGCCGAGTGCCAGGGCTTTGGCACTCGGCAAAGAAAAAAAAAGAAGAAGACGGCGTTTCTGTCGCGGACGGCGTCAAATATTTGCCGAGTGCGTGGTGGGCACTCGGCGAAGTCTTTGCCGAGTGCCGGAGATTTGGCACTCGGCAAAGAGACCTTTGTCGGCTGCTGATTTGCTGGAGCCTCTTTGTCGAGTGCAGCACTCGGCAAAGGCAGAGCCTTTGCCGAGTGCACGCGGCACTCAGCGAAGCCGCGACCTCCTGTAGAGCTCCGTGGCCTCGACGCCGCCTGCCTCGGCGTCGACGATCTGGTCACAGACGCCGGCGGCGACAATGGCGTGCACCATGGCGAGCTGGAAGTTGAGCGGCAGCGGCGAGTCCCTGATCCTGGCGACGAGCTCCTCCTCGGGCATGTAGTACTTGTCCACAGTGCCCTCCCCGTCTTGTCCTCCCAGAGGCGCACCAGGTGGGCGAGCGAGCAGGTGTTGGCCGCCGGCCGCACGTAGAGGATCTTGTCCAGCGCCCGCGGGTCGCCCACGGCCCTCACGGTCACAGCGGCCATGTCTGCCTCGTGCACGAAGATGGCGCGCGTGGCGTCGTCGCCGAACACGGTGGCCTTGGTGGCAGGAGGCCCGTCGATGACGCGAGGCGCAGCAGCACGAAGCCGTGCGCCCAGTAGCTGCAGATGAAGGTGTGCGGGATCCCGGCGGCTCTGATGGCTTGCCGGACACGGACCTTTTGGCCAGCAGGATGCTTCGCGCCGGCTCCAGCACCGCCGCTGTCGCGGTCTGTTCCACGTCGCACCCGTACTCGGACGGCACGAACCGCTGCACGTTGCCTGCTTCCTTGATGGCCGCCATGATCCTGAGCTGGCCGTCTTCTAGGTCGTGCGGTACGTGGTGGCCCACGGCGGAGATGACCACGTCCACCTGCTTGAACGCCGCCACCAGGCTCTCGTGGTCGTAGATGTCCCCCTGTGCATGCATGCGCGCGTGTGCAGTGCAGGGAGTTAGTTAGTAGGGCTGCTAGCAGCCGGCCGGTGTTCATATATATATATATATATATATATATATATATATATATATATATATATATATAATTCACAACATATTAAGGGAAAGCATGCATGTCAACAGCAAATTAAAGTACGTACTCCGATAACGGTAGCTCCACTGGCCTTCATGGCCTCCAGAAGCCTGAGCTTGTTGGGGTCGGCCGCGGCGCTGCTGCTGGCTGGGCGGACGAGCACGGCGGTGGAGTGCCCGGCGGCGAGGCTGGCCTTGACGAGGTGCTGCCCCATCATCCCGGTCCCACCGATCACCAGTATCCTGCTGCTACTACCCAGCAAGGACGACTCCATTGTAATTTTGCACTTAATAATGTTGCTTGGCTCTATGCTCGCCCTCTTTCGCGATCGATAGGCGTGGTCTCAGATGCACCCACATCCATGGTGTATTTATACACGCTTCATTCCTACTTTTAGTTTAAAATTTAAATTTAATTTAACTTTCAACAGCTCAGCAGCGTTGACTAGCCCGCCATCTGACTGCATGCTTTTGATCCATTTTTATATAACCAGCTGCTACTAGCTTGATTAGGTTTTCAAGTACAAAAGCTTCCGGCCCCTCTCAGTAGCACACATGGAAACATTCTTAGCTAGGTTTCAGAACTATGAACACAAGGAGCCGGCTGCAATAGCAGAGGCGGGCCGGCTGGTTTTATTGACTTGCTGTCTTCCAACTCCACATCCATGCATGTACGGTTTCATCCTAATAGCTTTTGGTCTTTTTCTTTTTGAACTCTTTGTTCTGTTTTAATTATGGAAACCCCCCCCCCCCCCCCCCCCCTATCTATAGCGTGATCTACTACTTCAAGCCCTCAACTATGAAACCATCTATTCTACCCCCTAAATTTTTTTAAAACCAGTCAAATTATATCTTAAGGCGGTTTTGAATGGTCATTTGGCTACGGTCATGATGGTTTTGCTACATCGGCAATTGGTTTTATTTTTATCTTTTTTTATTTGTTTCCACCGAATATTTAAAAAATCAAAGTAAATCATAAAATAAAATCTGATTTTACTGGACTCCACATTAGTAGATCTACACAGTGAACATATAATATGATATGTTTTAGTACAAAAGTTTTGCTATAGCTTTAGATTAATTAAAAATCCAATTTTGTCTATAATTAATTGGAATTCTATGGTCCAACTGCGATGAAATTTTTATGGCCAGCTAATTACTGAAGAACTATACTAAAAATTTATACTCATTAGACCATGTATAACTTAGTTATAGATAAAAATGTAGATTTAACATAGAAAAAAAATGAATTTCATGCTTGTTAAATCTATGATTCATTTACAACTAAGCTATACATGGTCTAATGAGTTTGAATTTTTACTATTATTCAATCATACAATAATTAGGTTACCATAAAAAAATCATCATAATTGGATTTTCCAATTAATCTAAAGCTATATACAAAACTTTGTACTAAATCATATCATATTAAATGTTCACTATGTATGTCTACTCATGTGGAGTCCAACAAAATTGGGTTTTTCATTTTATGTTTTTCTATGATTTACTATATTTTTTCAAAAATTAATCAGAAACAAACAAAAAAGAAAGGACAAAACCAATGTTACTGTAGAAACTATGGTTACCGCCGCAAAATCACCATCTAAAACCGCCTGAGGTGTAATTTGGTCGGTTTTGCAAAGTTTATGGGGTAAAATAAATGTTTTCATAGTTGAGGGGATGAAGTAGACCACACTAGATAGGTTGGGGAGTTAAGTAGACTTTTTCAAAGGACCTAATTCGCCTAGAGGGGGTAAATAGGCGTATCTAAAAACTTATCGCATCGGCTATACGAAACAAATGCATAATTAAAATTATCGGTCTAGCCAAAACTACACCCCTCTAGTTAAAACTAAGGCTGGATAACGAGCCAGCTTGGTTCATTTAGGCTCGACTCATTTTGGCTCGTTACGATAACGAGCTAACGAGCCAGAAAGCCAGCTCAGCCCGGCTCGTTAAAAGCTCGAACTAGCTCGTTAAACTCGCGAGCTAGGTATAAATAAATCACAAAATGTAATATTTGCATTTATCTAAAGCTTGATAATAGTAATAATACAAAAGTAAAATATCTAACCATCTTAAATTGAACAAAAAATTAGTA